>CM062295.1:316384828-316727068 GCA_031216915.1 Pictodentalium vernedei | reverse complement strand
ATAATATTAACGTGGATACGGTTCCCACTGAATCAACTTGTACAGTATAACGGTCAGTTTACTCTGCAACTTCTAAGTGATGAGATAGGAAAACAACATTTTGTGTGGAAAACCAAAATGTTTTGTGGTCATTTCTGGCAACTAAATTGTCCGAATTTTCTGGCATATTGGCCAAAAAAATTAGCTCCTTCCTGACTCACGGGGTGGGTTGGGGCACAGTCCCTTCATGAAACCCTGGCCCGTACACCCATAATTCATATGTACTAATTTTTTCCTAAGCACAAAGGACGTCGCTTGTTTTGCTTTCTATGAAAATATTCTGTAATCATTGAAGAGCAAATTTTGTGTTTAAATGTTTTGGTGTCCTGCTGTATCTCAAATATCTTTTGGGTGTGTTCTCCGAACGTCAACTTTCTTAAAATCACATACTGCAGTATTGCTGGTTTTAGCAGTTACAGTGAGGTCCCTAAGGGGTAAAAGTAATAATTAATCATGTATTAAGCATTCTCCGAACGCCAACTTTCTTAAAATCACATTACTAACAGGTCTTAAAGCTGGTGTTAACACATTTTACATGTTTGTTGTTTATAGAAAATTTCTTTCACTATAAATATTGTGTCAGAATATGAAATAATCATATCATTGTTCATCATTGTTCATCTCAACATGGCAAATGCACAGCTGAATGTTAACTTCATAACCAACAGAAAAGGAGGGAAGAAAATAGCTTATGATGGCTATATCTACAGACACATCTGGAAAGTGGCGACAAAATATACTGGAGATGCACCACACTACATTAGACAACATACCAGTAAGTTTCGGAAGACAACAGCACAATCACCCCGCTGACCACACTGGAGTCGTCACAAAACAGATACTTAATCAAATCGACCGACGCTGCATGGAAGACGTAAGGCCAATACCATCTATCTATGAAGAAGAACTAAATAAGCTACGAGACCAAGAATGGGATGACGACACCCAAATAATTGTACAGAGACTCCCTACCTTCAACTCCAGAAGATCAGCTTTATACAGAGCACGCCGCAAGCAAACTCCTAAACTTCCAGAGACTCTTGCTGACATCAGCCTAGAAGGAAGATGGACACAAACAGCCACTGGTGACCGATTTCTTCTTTTCGACGACAGCCAACAAACAGACTGTATCATCGCATTTGCCACCATAGAAAGCCTGACACATCTCACATGACGACACTGAACCTACCATTCAATGCCACAACAGCATTTGCCGACTTCGAAGTAGCCGCCCACAATGCCATACGCCAGGTTCTTCCAAACGTCACCATAAAAGGTTGTTTCTTTCATTTTACCCAATGTATATGGAAAAAGGCACAAACTACCGGACTTCAAACTTTGTATAGAGACAACAAAGATGTTACAACACTAATTCGCCGAGCAGCCACTCTTCCATTAGTACCCCTAGAAAGCATAGAAGAAGTGTGGTTCAACACACTAGAAGCCTTGGAAGAAACAGAAATTCCTCATGATACCCTGCCTTTCACTGATTATGTTACAGAACAGTGGGTTGATGCTGGCGGCAGAGCTACATGGAACCACTTCAACACAGATGGCCCACGAACAACAAATAACCTAGAAGCTTGGCATGGTAAACTTAAAAGAAAGGTTCAACACGCACACCCAAATATCTTTACAATCATCAAGACCTTCCAGGACATACAGAATGCAATTGACATCAATCGACTCCAGAGAGAAGCAGGGGGAACCGTCCGCCCAAGGGCAAAAAGGTACATGACTATCGACTGTCGCATTCGTACGCTCAAAGAAAGACTGCAGAGAGGAACCATCACAACCATGGAATATGTAGATTCAGCATCGGAATTACTCCACTTGGGTTAAAAATGTATTGATATTTTTTGTAATTTATTGTTGTTGTATCTTTATTGTTGCTGTATAATTATATGTTTATTAATTTCTTTTTTTCCAATTTTCTTCAATACAAAACTTTATTATTATTTTATTTTCATTTTTTTTAAATACAAAATTATTTTATTTTTTTTCATTTTTTTGTATTTATTTATTTTTTTTATTTTTTTCAATTCTTCTTTTGTGAAAAATATATGATAATTATATTGAAAACCCTTTGTAATAAAATATTTATAGTGTTAAAACTCTCTTGTTATCTGTACCTAACAATGCTATTCACACATTGATTTTCACGAAGTTCTTATTAGTGAAATTGTGTGCCCCATAATTAACTTCAGTGAAGCTGAACATCGAGATTAATTTTCTAAAAGTTGACGTTCGGAGATACAGCCCTCTTCTGGCTGCATAATAACTAGTAGCATCACAAAAACTTTGATTTCCACTAAATTGTCTGTTTTCAAAACTGATCGATAGTTTTGTGTACAATACAGTTTGCCTTTTCACGTTAAAAAGTTGGGAAAGCCCGTAATTTGTCCAACAAATTACAATTCTCTAGTTTTAAATTTAATTTTTGTAATTATTTCTTTACCATTAAACGTTCATGTTCTTGGTTTGTTGTTTTTGTACTCATACTCTACAGAATAGCATGGGTGGTGGTGTATTTTGTCCCTTGAGTGCAAGAAGAGCTGGTTGAGCACTGTTAAACAAGATAACATAGATTGAATGCTAAGGCCCTGCAAAGTAGATCTTCTGTTTCTCAGGTCATTTTTTTGTAAAATTGCATGTGGGCGGGCATTTAATTTTATTTTATTTTTTATTTTTGTAATTATTTCTTGGCCATCAAAAGTTCATGTTCTGGTTTGTTTTATGTTTCAGACCTCATAATCTACAGAATATGCATGGGTGGAGGTGTATTTCATCCCTTGAGTGCAAGAAGGCTTTGCAATGCTCAAGCATTGCAAAGCCTTATTGCACTCAAGGGAGAAATTTATCAGTTTTATTAACTTGGGTAAAATATTAGACATAAACAATTTAATTTTTATTTTTACATTGGTTATAAAAAGAGAACATGTGGCAGCCAAAAGGATCATGCAGGAGGGTCTGAGAAACAGACTTTTAACTTTTTTAGGCCTTACATATGTGCCAAATTTGGAGACTGTAGTTTTGCGGGAAATGATATTTTCAAAATTTGAAAGGGGAAGCGGGCATAGATAATAAAAGATAGACAAAAGAGTCTGATGTGATGTTGTTTTGTGTTGTAAAGGTCAAGTATCAAATATCTAAAGCAGCTATGTTTAACCCTTTACCTAAAATGAAAAGCAGACGATACTTGCAAAAAAAATTATTGAATAACTAATTTTTTGTCTCAAATACATAGGTTATGACCCCTCATTGGAATGAACTCAAAGAGCTCGTTCCAACGAGGGGTCATAACCTATGTTTTTGAGGCAAAGAATTAAAAAATAATGAAAATTAATTGGCGATTTTTTAGAATAGCGCTGGCCATTATTGGCCTTTACGTTGGGTAAAGGGTTAACTGGAAATGGTCATTTACGTATGTACCAAATCTGGTGACTGTAACTTTAGAAATGTGGATATGCAAAGCTGAAGGAAAAAATAAATAAAGACTAACGATCGCAATAAGTCATTGCAATTTTGTTGGATGACTTAAATAGCTCAAAGTCAAACTTACATAGCTAGATATTGTATAGTTATAACAGTGTTCCATAAATAATTTGATTCGGAATTGTTTTCCAAATGTTACTGGATAAATGCATCACATATAGACAATTAGATTTATTTATGTAATCTTATTTGTTTTACAAGGATTGGCAAACAAGTTATGTAACTTATATTAACGCCTCTCTTTGGCCCAAAGGTGCAGGCTTCGTGGCCTTGCTCTTCTCGAATACTACAATTAGATGTACAGATGGAAATATGGACAAAAGCATTGATGCACGGAGACACTGAGAAAAGTATATATGTATTTCCCAATCCTTCATTTGGTATGTTGGGGGGGTGGGAGGTGGAGAGGGTAGTTGTTGCAAGATATAATATTTTCATACAGCTTGAAACAATTGGTGGTATAAAAAATTATTAAATGGGTGATCACAAAAAACACTGATCATTTTTTCCCATACAAGGGATCTAACTTCCAAGGCTCACCTCATAATTGAACTTGACTTGTAATGATTATTTCACGAGGTTTAAAAAACAATTGCTGTCACCAAACAGTTTTAAACTGATAGGAACTTTAACAAAATTGGGCCTATTTTTTTTTCAATTTAAATGGAAATAATTCCTGTCAGTGAATCAATAAACATAACAACTGTACTTGGACTTGTACTGGTTAATACTTTTATGAAGGCTGAAACTTAATCAGTTGAAAAACACAGTTTTAAACTGGCAGAAACTGTAAACAGTTAGCTGTTTAAAACCCTTTACCCAATGTAACAGACAAAACCAGCCAGCACTATTCACAGAAATCATCATTCAATTTTCATTATTTTTAAAAAAATTTTCTCAAAAACATGAGCCCATTCCAATGTGGAGTCATAAGCTGTGTCTTTGATGCAAAAAGAAAAAAAAAAAACGGTGATTCAATAATTTTGTTTGCAAGTGTCATCTGCCTTTCATTTTAGATAAAGAGTTAAAACAAATTTAAATTGATCCAAACCTAAGAGTACCACAAATCTGACAATTTTTGGTGTATTCTAGGGACGTAACTCCTATGCTGGAAGAGGCAAATGCAAAATATGAACTTTACCTATATTTTACGGAGGGTAAGAGGATCAGAAGTTTGAACACAACAGATTGTTTGAACCCATTTTTATGACAGAAACTCGTGAAAAATTATAAATTTAAAGTAATTTGTATATTTTTATACTTACCAATGGCCCAGACTAGCTGGTGCTAACTCAAAGTTATCAAGGTCCAAACACAAATTTTGAACCCCCCCCACCCCCCGCCCCCCCCAATACCCAAAATTTGCTTGCAAAACTGAAAATTAAAAGTCCTATCTGGCCCTCCATACATTTACTATTCGCACATGCGCAGATGTCAAGAAGTGACCAGAATTGGCGCCAACATCACTCTTTGTAGAAGAGAGTACTACATAATAATTCAGCGGGGAGGTATGAGTGCCTACTCATGGGAGGGCCATCTCCGTCTGGGCCATTGATAAGTATAAAAAGATACAAATTACTTTAAATTTATAATATTTTTACACTATAACCCAATGGTCCAGACTAGCTGAATCATAAAAAGGCGGAGGACCTAGGACTTCAGAATTAGTAGATCATCATAGTTCCAATCCTGTAATCCAAGGTGAAAGGAAATTAAAATTATTAGGAATTACATGCATGTCTCTCTATACAGTAATAGAGAAGACATATCATAAACTTAGATGTGAGTCTTCCATGGAAGACGTGTGTCGCCTGGCGTTTCAGACAGAACTCCAAGTGGAAAAGGGGCATAACACTGGAAAAAATACAGCGGATCAAAAAATAAAATAGGAGGTGCACAATGCCATGATGTGATAAAGAATCACTGAAACTTTCATCAAAATCCATTCATAGGTTAAAGAGGAGTGGTGGATAAGAGAAGCCTGGCGTTTCAGACAGAATTCTAAGTGGAAAAGGGGCATAACTCTGGAAAAATGCAGCGGATCAAAAAATAAAATAGGAGGTGCACAATGCCATGATGTGATAAAGAATCACTGAAAGTTTCATCAAAATCCATTCAAGAGGAGTGGCGGATAAGAGAAAGTGTGACGCGGACGACGCAAGACGACAAAAGTAATCCCTATATGTCGCTCCCCACTTCGTGGGGCGGCGACACAAAAAGGAGCCCAGTTCAAGTAATTCCGTATTCTTAGCATGAAGACTTTGCTTATTTGGATGTAATGAGTTTCCAATTCTTAAGGCTAGCCGAGACTGAGCCCCAAAAATTAGGATGACGTATTTGAAAATGAGAGAATATCCGCCACAAACATACGCCATATACAATAAAACCCAAGCTGTATGCAGGATGTAATTACAGACAAAACAGCTTCACTCATAGATACATACTTATCAAGCCAGAGGAGAGGTAAAATCTTCTTCAAAAAGAAAGAGGGGAGCGCTCTGGAATCAGTAAAAGCGGGTACCAAAAAACAATATAAATATTCGTCCAACAGGCACTCAGGTATTAATTATTATTAATAAACTGGTGCTTATTGCCACTTCAGAAGCTAAGGCTATAGTGGCGATCCCGGTAATTAATATCGCCCACTTGTAACGTATACCAGAGTCGGCATACACAGATAGGTCAAAAACCGGTGATATAATATTTAACCCTTTACCTAATGTAATGGCCAAAACCGGCCAGCGCTATTCTCAAAAATCGCCAATTAATTTTCATTATTTTTTTCATTTTTATCTCAAAAACATAGATTATGACCCCTCGTTGGAACGAGCTCGTCGAGCTCATTCCAATGAGGGGTCATAACCTGTGTTTTTGAGACAAAAAATGAAAAAAATTAGTTATTCAAGAATTATTTTGGCAAGTGTCGTCTGCTTTTCAGGTTAGGCAAAGGGTTAACATACACATGTTCAATAGAATCACAATGGACGATCTCTGGAGAGTAAACACACTTCCGAGGTAACCCACAGGCGACCCCATTCAGGTGTACAATAAATTCCATTAATAACACTCCCCGACATGCACTATCTGCTATCTATGAATCTGGAAACGTGTGAATATATGAGAATGTAAGACAAGGTGTATTCGATTGAGTACCGACATTAATAGAAACTTGGATCTAGAAATGGAAACGAGCTATGATTAACAGACTCGACATGGACTGCCCCCAAAACAATTCATTATTTCTAAGGTCCATAACATACAATAATGCGGCTGCCTAATAATTCATTTAGTATGCGCGTGAGCACTGAAATCCCGCATGTAATCATCTGAATACCAGTAAACTGACCAGACAGCCTCCGAGGTACTCAAAGGCTAGCAATTTATTGATGATGAATTATGTGCTCGCATATGACATATAGACGAACAATCACAGGAAACCAACCAACTAAAAAGTGGATGTGCCCATGAGGTCGCCACAGAACATGACCCAGCCACCAATCGAGAAGTCATGAAATGCATGTATGTACTTAAACTCATATGAGGCTTACAGGAAGAAAACTACGTCTTGCCCAGTAAGCGCCTCTCAACACATTGGCAGTGGTGGGGGGGGGGGGGGGGGGGGGGGTGTGTCAAAGTCTCATATCGAACCCTCCTCAAACGCATTACTTTAATTGTTCTTGTGTTAGTCATCAAATAATATAGGAACTGCAATGGTTCCCTCACGTCTAACCGACTCCATAATGCCACTAAGAGTGGAGAAGGATATGAAGAACAAATACTTCCCCTGATAAAGAAGGTCCTCTCGTGGAGGAAGCTTCCAGGGAACGTCCCATAACAGAGAGACACCTGAGAAGATTGATCCAAGGGTTCTGTGACGACAGAGGTGCTACTAGTAGGATTTCACAACGAGATGTTTAATCTTTAACATAATCTACTGAATCGAAGTAATTCGAGGATACGCATATCCTATCATTCATTCCCATGAGATCGACAGAGCATCTATTGCGTACGCTGGATGGTCTGGGCATGGTGACACGAACGTCGGTAACTGATTGTTCTGGTGCTTCACAAACAGATCTATCATGGGGCGATCCCACTGGTAGCAAATCTGCCCTAATACTCACTTGTTGAGCATCCACTCCGATTGCAACAGGCAACTTTCCGAGAGACTGAGTCTGCTAGTACGTTCAGATGACCCGGTTTTCTGACGGACAAAAAGCTGTACATGATGATTCATGATGTATAAGAGAATCTTCTCCGTTAGTTGGCATAATGAAAATGAATGGGTGCCGCCCTGGTTCCAGACGTACACTAGGGTCGTGCCCCAACCCGTCTGACTCGCATCCGTCATAAACATGAAAGCCGGATCCGGCAATTGCAGCGGAACTCCCCAAGTTAAGCACTGAATATCTACCCAAATCTGAACCTTTGTTTTACTAGGTCCATTAAAACAATACTGGTTCAAGCAAAAGCGTCTTCACACTCCAGTTCTGAGTAAAGAATATCTGGAGGGGACGTGCGCGCAGACGGCCTATCGGAATGAAATCCACAGCCACTACGCACAGCTCCAACAGTCGCATAAATTCCCTCACTCTTAATGTGTCTGAGTGTAGACAAAAGCGAGCATAACAACTGACTAATTTTGCTCTGTAACGGCAGACAAACCAGATTGTTGTGAGTCTCAAAGCTCATTTCCAAGTGAATAGACGACTTGTACGGAGCTAGGTCCGACTTTTTCTCATTTACGATGAAACCGAGATGTCAGAGTAACAGAAGCAGACTCTGAACATCGTTTTGAAGAAAAATTCTGTTGCCGTATCTCTGTAGAAGGTCATCCATGTAAGCCGACGTTACCGCAGACAAATGAGCTCAGAAGTATGATATTTCTGAGTTCATTATTGAATGCCCAGGGAGCCAGGTTCAGACCAAAGCACATTGTTCTGAACTGATACACCTTCCCTTGTACGGCGAGCCGCAGGTACTTTTTGAATGCCAAAATGTACCAGGACATGAAAGTACGCATCTTATAGATCTATGCTTGCCGCATAGTCGTTCACTCGAACGCTCGCTCTTACTGACTGAATGGTCTCCATATCCAGCTCAAATATATTACAGGTCGGAACGAGCCATCTGGCTTTGGTACGAGGAACAGGTGTGTAAAAACCTTGAGAATCCTGATCCTCGATGACCTCTATTGCTTCCTTTGATAAGAGAGCCTGTACCTCCGCTAGGAGAAGCTCTCTTATGCAAGGATCTGATGGAAGATTTGTCCAAAGCGGACAACTTGTTAGTGGGGGTTTCGCTTGGAATGATAGCCATAAGCCATCCGAGACTGCACTTGTCACCCACTGATCTTCAGTGACTGTTATCCAGTTTTTTGCGGAGCTTGATAACCTTCCACCAACTGGCCAGCAATAGAGGTCTTAACCATCACCTGTATGACCTGTGAGGCTTACGGGAGAGAAACTACGTCCTCCCTGCGAAGAACCTCGTCCCATCAGCCTAGGGGCATCTGACCGATAGTTCCGATCAGACCTACGCCCCTTTTCCGAGTCGCTATATTGACGACCTCCAGAGTAATTGTAAGAGGGCTTCTTGTACCCTCGTGAGGAGTTCCCTTTTGACGTTAGATCTGGAACGTCCTCCTTTACTCTTGTCTGCTGAAGTGGGTTGATGAAACACCGACTTCAATAGCAAATCACTTGCCGCTTTCTAAATAGCCGGATCACAAGCTGACGAAAGCTTGTGGTCCAAAAAAGTATGTCTGGAGACCAGAACGACTTGGAGCTTTTCACCTTGTCATCTATAAGTGATGACGACGCAAGGACAGCATCACGTCTAATTAGCCACGGTAAGGGAAGAGTTATACATGGTATACAAATTGCCCGGAAAGAACTCTAAGAGAGGTACAAACGTCCTCAAATTCCTTCCCATTGAGACGTTGCACCATAGGTCTGGTAAAGTGATCTGCGCAAGACATTGCTTCCAAAGTTGCTCTACTTGATGAAATGGCTGTTGTAATTGTATCTGAGTGAATAGTAAATGATGCAGGCAAGGATACATCTAGACCCCCGGGCTGCTCATTCAAACACAGAGGAGCTCTCTGAACATCTTTTCCAACCATTTTTAAATGAACATAGTCCATGAAACGGTATGTTTATGGAAGATGTAGCTAAGAAATTTAAATTTTATAGTAAATTTCCTTTCTTATTATACCTACCGCAATTGTTTACTACAGGCTTGCACTAAAGTGGAAGACCCTAACCAGGAAAATATACTCTCTATTTTGATCTTTCCCAAGAGATTTGGGAAAGAAAAGTGGTGCAAAAGCACCAAGAAAAAATAAGCCAAAACTGGGTCGAGCGCCATCGGTGCACACCCAGTAGGGGACACTCTTCTCTTAGTACAAATCCACGACTTCCGCCAACATAGGAGTTATGTGATCAGCAGGGAGGAAGGATTCTTACCCGAATAAGAAGACGGGAGAGCCTCCATGTAAACAATTGCAGTAGATATAATAAGAAAGGAAATTTACTATAAAATTTAAATTTCTTATCAAGCTACCTTATAATTGTTTACTACAGGCTGAACAGACAATAGGATGGAGGGAATCACATAACCACCCCACACATAACTCAACTGGAAGAGGTCCCTAGGCCTACCAAACAATAGCATCACAAACATTAGTAAAAGACAATGAGAGATGAGACGTACGGTTCTGTGCGATGCACAGACAGAAAAGGGTAGTAACAGCACAGAGCTGGAACTGACTTTGTAAGAAGCCGAATGGCTGGGATAGACAACATCCTGAGAAGAAGAAAGAGGGCCTGTAGAACAAAGGTCCTCTGTCTGCTCCTGCAGCTGTCGCAGATAAGTGGAGAAAGTAGCATTTCTCCAGTAGACTGCCAGCATAACATCCAACAACATGACGGAGTTAGTATAAGCCCCAAGGGGTAGACAATGCATGCACCTCGTGGGCAGAAATACGATTGATAATACAATCGGCAGTCGCTAGACGAGCATAAGCTGAAAAAATAGCAAGACAAATCCATCGAGAAATGGATTGAGGAGAGATCTTCTGACAACCAGGAGTAAGAGACAGAAAAATCGTTCCTATGCATCCTAATGAAAAGCGTCCGATTGAGATAAAAGCGAATTGCACAAACCGGACAGAGCAAAGGGTGTTTACTCTCAACAGAAGTAAGAGCCCTGATACAGATAGGAGGCGGTGTAGTTTCTGGTATTTGATTCTTGGCCAGAAAGGAGCAATCAGTGGTAAACATAACTCTGTTGGGAGTGCACCTGAAAAAGGCCGGGTCAACCGAGAGGGAGTGAAGCTCACTAACCCATCTGGCTGAGGCAAAAGCTATCAGAAAAGCTGTCTTGCATGTGAGAAAAAGCATATCCACCTTGGATAAAGGCTTGAACGGCACCTCCCCCCACCCCCCCCCCCAATCAGAGCAGCACCCAAGAAAGATTGAGTAAGCTGCAAAGTCCTAGGCCTTTTCAAGGAAAAGTGCCAAACAAGCTTGGAGAGGTATGGATTAGTGCCGATACGACGCTGTTCCATATACGAAAAAGGTCTCCGAAGCATGGGCCTGTACCCTTTGATGGTAACAGGCTGGAGACCCCGAGAATCAAACAGATATACCAGAAACTCCACAATCTGTGTGATTGAAGGACTGGCATAATCAACAGAGTGATCCGCACGCCATCGACAGAAGACCTTCCACTTAGCCGCATAGGCTAAACCAGTGGAGTGCCTCCTTGAAGAAGAAAAGCAACTCCACTGCTTGTGTCGAAAAACCTCAATGGAGGACACAGTACCGGACAAAAGATATGCGCGAAGGCACAATGAAGTCGAGTCGATGTGAAACCTCCTCGGGTGACCTTGGCAAAGAAGGTCGCGACATAGAGGGAGACATGCCGGAACTGCTGCCAACAGAGAGCATAGCAAACTGATCCACACCCACTGAGGCAACATGGGTGCGATCAAAATGATTCGACAACTGCAGATTTGTACCTTGGTTAGAACCTGAGGCCGAATCGGAACCGGCAGGAAGGCGTCACCGACAAGACCGTTCCAATAGAGTGACAGAGTGTCCACGGAGAAAAGCCAGAGCATCTGGACAGAGGAACACGAAAGTGTCCACCTGATGGTTCCAACGAGTCACAAAGAGATCAATGTGGGGACGACCACAGAGAATGCAAAGTGACTGGAACTCCGCCATGTGGAGTATCCACTCGGTGGAAATGAACCTGCCCCGCCGGGACAGGGAGTCAGCTAGGACGTTCAGACGACCGGGAATGTGACGAACCACCACTCTGGCGTAGACATCCTGAGCGAGCAGGAGAAGATCCCGAAACAATTTGTACATGGGAACAGAGTGCGTGCCGCCCTGGTTCCGAATGAAAGCAACCACTGTCGAATTGACGGACAACAGAAGGACCTGGTGATTTGAAAGGTGGGGGATCCACTGCCGGAAACTCATCAGAAGAGCAAGAAGCTCCTTCTGGTTGACGTGAAGAGCTGCTTGATCCTGGTCCCATGACCCGTGAAGGGAAAGACCTAGAGGATCCAACGTCACACCCCATCCGAGATCGCTGGCGACTGCCGTCAGAACACGATCGGACATGGGGAAGTCCAACGGAACTCCCTGCATAATCCACTGAACATCCATCAGGGGAGAAGGTGACGAGGAAGAGACTGCCGTAACTGAAGCACCAGATCCAGAGGATCGACATTCGGCCTCCAACGACTGTAGCAAAAAGTGTTGGAGAGGTCTGACATGCAGCCGACCTAGAGGAATGAGATCCATCACCAAACCGCAAAGACCGAGCAGCTGGGGAAAACTCCAAGCTGTTGCGAACGTGGACTGGGACAGAGTCAGGGCAAAGGCAGAGAGAATCACAACCCTTGCCCAGGAAACTGCCACTGTATTCAGCTGAATACGGAAGCCCATCCCTAGATGACAAAACGATGGAGATGAGACCAGGTCCGACTTCTCCTCGTTGACTCTGAACCCTAGTGACGTGAGCAGGCTCAACAGCATGTTGACATCCGACTCCAGAAAGGTAGCATTGGAATGCCTCTGGAGGTCTAGATCGACAGCCTGGACTGTGTGCGATGTAAGGCTAACCCATGCAACATCAGATGGGTGAAGGCCCAAGGATCCAGGTTGAGGCCGAAGGGCATGGCCTTGAACTGGAAACTCGCCCCAGAAAAGCGAACCTGAGATACTTTTGCGATGTCCGATGAATCAGAACGTGAAAATAAGTATCTCGCAGGTCGACACTGTAAGCAAAAACTCCCTGGCGAATGGAGCGGCGAACCGACCTGAAAGCCTCCATGCTGAACTTAGGAGCAATGATCGACTGGTTCAGGATACTCAGATCGATAAGCGGTCGGAGTCGGCCGTCCATCTTCGGCACCAAGAACAGGCAGAAATAAAATCCCCCTGAATGAATGTTCTTGATCACCTCGATCGCCCACTTTGACAGGAGATTGCCTATCTCCATGATCAAAAGTTCCCAACGTGTAACGTTGAAAGGGACTTGTGTTAGAAGAGGCACTCTCGACGGAGTTGGATGCCTCAACCTCGGACGAATCGAGGTGACTACTGCCGACGCCTTCCCTTACCCTGTAAGTAGAAGCGGTGGCAGGAGGATCAGCCCTTGGCTTCAAAGAGGAAGCAGAAGGGCACTTGTTAGGCTTTGGACAGCCCCTGCCTCCAACAGAAGGCTGATCAAGCTGACAAAGCAGATGAAGCAGCAGCTGATCTATGGAATGACATAGGGCGTCATCCTGGACCGCCACCACGAAACCATGAAATAGTTGTGGACCTGCCAAAGAAGCAGATCAAAGAGCTGCGCGCTGCCCCTCAGGAAGGGAACGGCTTGTGTCCAGCACAGCGTCTCTGCGAACTAATTCCAATTTAGCCGTGTTACAGGCATGCGTGTGAGTAAAATGCATGAGCGCCTTGGACAGCACACACAAATGAAAGTGTCATTGACACTGTAGCTCAACTTAAGACATGTACATGTATAGTATGTGACACAGCAATGACAAACATCTAGGTGATGACCTGATAATAAAGGTACATATAAAGTATTGTAATGGTCTGTACATAAATACTGACCATAGCCTGTAACTAGATATCACGGAGATGGAATCCATCTCTGTGACCTTGTCAGAAAAGAACCCCGAAAACGGAATATTTTGATCTTAAGGTCAAGCATGACAACCTTGGTACGCGACACATCGACTTGAGATAATATACCCACATGTCAAATATCAAAACCTTATCTATTAAGAGAGAAAGATTACGGACGCACGCATGGACGCATGGACAGAGCGATCATTATAGGGCGTCCACCTCACAGCAGGGCCCTAACAAATATATAGGTATAGTATTGTAAAGGTGGGTGACAGTCAGATGTTAAATTAGAAAAGAAATCTTTGAGTCCCCGAGTGGGTCTGACTGAACCCCAAAATATTTGTTCTTATAGCACAGTGATAAGAAAGGCACCCCAAAACACACTCGTCTCTGTCCCAAGGTGATAAAAAAGGTACCCAAGAAGTTGCGTGAAGATCAGTTCATAAATACAAGCCGTATAGAAGTTGTGACAAAAAACTGATTGGACCTAATTTCGGTACAAAATGGCCACTGGCAGCCATCTTGATTTTTGGTCCACACCCAGAAACACTCGTTCTTGTCCCAAGGTGATAACAAAGGTACCCAAGAAGTTTCGTGAAGATCGGTTCATAAATACAGCCTCTAACACGAGCCTTATTGACATGTGCACTTATTGTGTACAAGTAGCACTGAATAAATCAAAGTTCATCTAATTTGCATAATTTCTGCATGAGAAAAAACCTGTACTATATGTGATGTATTCCATGTTACTAAATATTCATACACAAATTTATTCAAATCAGAACTTTCATACAGAAGTTCTGTACAAAAAAACTGATTGCACTACTTTTGGTACAAAATGGCTGCTGGTGGCCATCTTGAATTTCGGACCACACCCAAAAACACTCGTTCTCATCCCACGGTGATAACAAAGGTACCCAAGAAGTTTCGTAAAGATTGGTTCATAAATACGGCCTCTAGCCTGAGCCATATAGAAGTTGTGTACTGTGTACAAAAAACTGATTAGACCTAATTTCGGTACAAAATGGCCACTGGCAGCCATCTTGAATTTTGGACCGCACCCAGAAACACTCGTTCTCGTCCCAAGGTGATAACAAAGGTACCCAAGATGTTTCGTGAAGATCGGTTCATAAATACATAATCTAGCCCGAGCCGTATTGACATGTGTACTTACTGTGTGTAAGTAGCACTGAAAAAATCAAAGTTCATCTAATTTGCATAATTTCTGCACGAGAAAAAAACCCTGTATTATATGTGATGTATCCCATGGTACTAAACACTCACACAAAAAATTATTCAAATCAGCGCTTTCATATGGAAGTGCTGCGCAAAAATCTGATTGCACCTAATTTTGTACAAAATGGCTACCATCGGCCATCTTGAATTTCGGACCGGACCCAAAAACACTCGTTCTCGTCCCACAGTGATACCAAAGGTACGCAAGAAGTTTCGTAAAGATCGGTTCATAAATACGGCCTCTAACCCGAGGCGTATTGGCATTTGCACTTACAGTGCTGAAAGTAACACTAAATACATCAAAGTTAGTCTAATTTGCATAATTTACGCATGAGAAAAAAACCCATATTATATGTGATGTATCCCATGGTACTAAACATTCATACAAAAAACTATTCAAATCAGAGCTTTCATATGGAAGTTGTGCACAAAAATCTGATTGCCCCAAATTTTGTACAAAATGGCTGCCAGCGGCCAACTTGAATTTCGTATCAGACCCCAAAACACTCGTTCTTGTCCCACGGTCATAACAAAGGTACCCAAGAAGTTTCGTAAAAATCGGTTCATAAATACGGCCTCTAGCCCGAGCCGTATTGAATTGCCGATGGCCAGGACAGACAGACGGACGACTGGCCATGGCATAAGCTCAAATTTGACTTTCGTCAAAGTTGAGCTAAAAAGCATGTACGTCGTCAAACTTATCTGGGGGCAGATAAGCAGTAAAGCAGAGACAAAGTTATCTGAGAGAGAAAGCATGTCCAGCATCTCTCTCGATAAGCCCAACATGGAATCCAGAGTCTCCATATGAATAACGGCCGACTTGGGAGTTGGAGTCCTGATCCAAGACCGTCAAAGTCTGGCAGACTGACAGATTGGTGGAATCGTAGGAACAGGAATGTGCCGGAGGCAAAAAAGTGTCAACCCTGGTGAAGAATGACGTCTTCATAGCCTTGGAACTCAGTCCAAAGCTGTAAACGCTTCAACCACCTGTACCGACAGGCACGGTCAAAGGCGCCCAGAAGCAGGTTGCTCCATAGGCTGCTGGCACGCGACCGATGATCGCGGCCGGGCTGACACTGTCGGCTGGTTTGACGGTTTGAGATCTGGAAGGAACCCAAACACAAAGTCAAGAGCTGCCCCCAAGACTGTTGGCTCTCAATGTCAGGTATGTTGGACTCATCCTCGCAAGTCGCAAGACACAAAGGCCATCATGGGCAAACCAGCCAACGCCTCCCATGGTGTAGGCACACCAGGGGGATCAGAAAGTGGCCTGTTTCCAATTCTGGGAGGGGGTGCCACAGGGGGCGCCCAGAAACCACTCGTAGCCTCGCTGGAAGCAACGGAAAAGGCTCTTGGACGGAACCTGAGTGACAAGGAGAGGGCCTCCCTAAGCTCACTGACCATGTCGGCCGGTTCGACGTGGGAACGAACCGGCAAAGTGTCTTCACTCCTGACTCTTTTAACAAGCGAAGGGTCATGATCCTCAAATACAGCCGACGGGCTGCAGCCGAAACATCTGAAGGCAGATGTGAATAGGGGTATGACATACCCGAGGATCTACAAAGCGGAAACTCAGGAGAGTCGCTGCGGACCTCTGAGGGACAGAAGGTCCAGGCTGCACAAAAGGCATTGGTCCCGCAAAACTGGCCATGGGACCGGAGTGCGTGGACGGAAACGCTCCACCATGAACATCCGAATCCAATGAGAAAACTGCGGTGATTGACGGCTGAGAGACCACAGTAGAGGGTTCGTTCCGCAGCCCCTTCCGACTTCGCCGAGTTGAAGTCAGGGAAGGCTGAGGCCGATACCCCATGTCTACACAACCAGACATCTCTGCAGACCCTGGGGAGAAAACTGCTGTGCTCAACGGCTGAGAAGCCACAGCAGGGGGGTTCGGTCGGCAGCCACTTCCAACTTCGTCGAGTTGAAGTCAGGGAAGGCTGAGGCCGATACCCCACGTCTACACTACCAGACATCTCTGCAGACCTCTGCAGGGATAAAACTGCTGTGCTCAACGGCGGAGAGGCCACAGTAGGGGCTTCGGGCGGCAGACACTTCCGGCTTCGCCAAGTTGAAGTCAGAGAAGGCTGAGGCCGATACCCCACATCCACACTATCAGACATCGCTGCAGACCCTGCAGGGATAAGCTGAGGACAGCTGAAATGGTGAACCGATGACGTTGCAGACGGAACAGCAGTAGCAGCAGATACGATGGGAGCTGTTGAAACTGGTGGAAAAGGGGAGAGAGCAACTGAGCTCGGCCTCCAAAGGAGGAGTCACAACCCTAGTGACAGCCTCAGATGTTGACTGGAGAGGGACCATAGTCTCAGAACCAGGAATCTCTTCACCAGACAACTCAACAGGTCCAGCAATATCCACCACGGTTAAAAACTGCACATCCCCCACGGAGGGAGTATAACTCTTACCAGACGTGGTCGTGTCGAGAGCCCCCGAAATGACAGAGTTCCCCTATGGGTGCGGGAGGAACGGCCATGAGAATGCACCATAAGCAAGGGCAAAAGGCATTGCCATAAAGGAACCATACTGGACATAACAGAGGTGAGAGCAGTAGAAGAAAAAGGTGAATTCAACAGATATAGAAAGCAGAAGAACACCCCTAACTACGAGAGAAAGGTGGCAGAAAAAGTACCGATGGGAACACGACTGAACCCATACGGCCGACAGGGACCCCAAAAAAAGAAAATCTGCCCTCAACAGAGTGGAGAAATCCTGTCCATACAGTCCCCCATTGACACCTAACGCCAATAATAATAATAATATTTATCAACCAAAAATTTTTATGTCCAAACAACATGGTACGCGAAAGTTGCGGGCGACAGGAAAAATATATAAAATACAATGAAAATGTGGTTGAAAATAATAACGAGAATATATAAAACACAGTCCTGTTATTATACGATCCTCAGATCCATAATTCCAGTCATAGGAAACCATTATCAACGTGTTGAATTATCACTGTTTCTGAATGCGAAAAATGGCGTCCTGCCACCTGGCCAGACGAAAAAAGAATGATTCATTGGTGACTGCCTTGCGCACTGGTTACGGAAGTTGTGGATTTGTACTAAGAAAAGAGCGTCCCCTACTGGGTGTGCGCGGCACTCGACCCAGTTTGGGCGTATTTTTTCTTGGTGCTTTTGCACCATTTTTCTTTCCCAAATCTCTTGGGAAATATCAAAATAGAGAGTATATTTTCCGAGTTAGATTCTTCCACTGTAGTGCAAGCCTGTAGTAAACATTTGTAAGGTAGGTTGATAAGAAACCACCTTCCTTCTCACACTGGAGAGGTTAAATACGGCGTCGTCTATATGACCGAAGACCTGCAACACCTGCCTAGACAGGCCTGGATCCTTTGTCCGGATAAAGTCTGCGTCCAATGACGCCAGTGGTTTCTTCCTTGTCCTCCCAGAATTCTGATTCATTGGAACAAACTCAGGGTAGTATTGATGGATGAAAATCGTCGCAACCCTGTGCTGTTCCGAAACGGAAGGGTAATCCTCTTCCTTATCCCTTTCACCATCCGAGAGAATCAGTTGTGAATCTCGGTCCATTGCATCTGTGCGAACAGACGACTGGACTGACCCAGCACCGTCCTACAGCTCAGATTCTGAGTCTGAGGGAGGCTGCACCTGAACTTGCTGGGATGTTGCGATCAGCTGCGCAAACTGCGACCGCAAGTCCGTCATCGAGGCCTGAGGAGCAGTGGTCTTCCGTTTCTTAGCCGCTTGCTGCTCCTTGGACGGTTTGTCAGAGATGGATCCCTTCTTCGAACATCCCGATGACTGAGGCCTCGTCTCCCTAGCTACCGGATGGTCCGACTTTACGGGCGAAGAGTGGATCCTTCTTCGTGCAGCAGACTGGATATCTGAAGTCAGGTAGCTAGGTTGCGGTTGTGTGCACTTAAATAACGTAGCGGAGAAAGCCATGACTGAAGCCAACCCTGGCTGCAGACTAGACAGAGCGTCCCGAGTGGTGGGTGTGGACGTATGCTCCATCTCGTGCAAGTTTCCAACCACAGAACTTCATTTTGGCTTGTGAAACGTAGCAAAGGAAGCCATGACTGAATTTCCGTCGTCGCTAGGTGACCTATTTATATTAAAGCGCTCGCTCTACCCAATCCACTTCTTAGACAACAGACTTACCCAGCATCACAGCACCCACTGATGGAGTACCACTTCACCGGTTGAGCTAGCTGCTTGCATGAGATTAAAACCCTTAACAAAAGGTCCTAACTCTTGCAATCATGAGCACTGCAGTTACTCTATATGCACAATGGAGCGCGACGATGGTAGCACACTTGGATGGGTGTCAGAATATCATCACCATGTTCATATTCCTCTGAAACAGAAACTGACAAAATGAATTATAACGCGGTGAGAGGCCTGCCCTCAGAACCTCACCGCCAACAACGTACCACAACACCCATCTCTAACATTAGTCATTCAAATGATCAGAGGAATGACAAGAATCCGAAGGAGTGCATCGACTAAAGTCGATATCAGATCCCCAAACTCCACAACAAAATATATATAATTAAGATACATGAATAATAGCAATGACAATTAAATTCAAAATATTTTTTGAGAAAAAAAGAAGTTTTGAAAAAATGCCTAAGTTACCAAAGGGAACATAAGAGTCCAAAGGCATCCCGAAAGAGCCTAAGTGTGTACGAAATTCAAATTTTTAGAGCTACACTACTGGAATAATAATTCATGTATTCTACAGTAGTAGAATATAAAAAAAAATACCTATATGAGGACGTTGTCAATGTAAACAACGTCAATGTAAACAAGACATCAGGCACACAAAAAGGCCCAAAGTCAGAAAACAATTTAATGCTACCAGATACAAAGCTAGATCTTCATACGAAGAAAAAACGATACATCGGATAGAAGATGTAAGACTAATCGACCTAACACCCCTAGGGTGAGGATGTAACCGTGGCGAAGAAACAGAATAATATTCTGTAATAAATGTTAAACTCCCAAGAAATTTAATAAAAAATTTAAATAAAAATTAGCTAAAAAGCTTAAGAGTTTAACAGGAAGGGTTCATGGAAGGGTAGGCAAGGAATACTTAACAAACAGTGGAAAAATCATTAACAAAAATGATGACGTCAGGCGAATGTCCCGAAATTGGGAAACATGAATAATTTTATAATTATTATAAAGTTACAGCCCTGAACATCAAACACCACCATTGAACACTTCCATCATGCAATAACAGCCTTGGATCCACCAATTCCTGCATTGATTTGTGTCTGGCAGCCTCAAAAAAGGAGATTTAAAAGCACAGATATCATTTCATTGTTGATGACTTTAGGGTCAAACAAAGAATGATGTTGGCGCCAATTCCGGTCACTTCCCGATGGCTGCGCATGCACAGAGAGTAAATGTATGGAGGGCCAGATAGGACTTTTAATTTATGGTTTTGCAAGCAAATTTTGGGGATTGGGGGGGGGGGCAAAATTTGTGTTTAGCCTTTGATAACTTTGAGTTAGCAACAGCTAGTCTGGGCCATTGGGCTATAGTGTAAAAATATATATTTTGCCACTTTTTTTAATTCAAGATACCTAACGCCTAAAATACAATAAGCACAAGTGCAAATGAAAGTGTCAATGACACTGTAGCTTAACTTGTGTGTTGTGTTTGCTGAAAAGGATAATTTTCAATGTTTATGAAAGGATTATGAAATAAATAAGACAAGAATTGTGATAATTGGGAATATGTTCATTTCTGTTCCCTGTATACTATGTTTTTGATAAAAATAATATGAGATATACACTGTACTAAAGAGCTGAGGGGTGGGTTAATGTAAACTCACAGTTAATGTATGTGGCCCTCACAGTTAACGTATATCAATGAAAGTTACCAAGTTACAGTGAAATTATTCCAAAACGAGTCATCCTATCAAGTTACATTGAAATCCCTTCATAAATATGGCCTGTAGACTGTGCTAAAGGTTTTTGGGCTTCGGGCCCCTGCAGCCGTCAGTTTCCCAATTGCGTCCAAAGGGGACGTTCTCATCTGGACATTATATGAAGTCAACCTACCAAGTTACAATGAAATCCCTTCATAAATATAACCTGTAGACTGTGCTAAAGGTTTTCGGGCTTTGGGCTCGGGCAGCCATCAAGGCTGAATGATCGCGGCCAAAAGGGGACGTTCTCATCTAGACATTATTTGGAGTCATCCTACCAAGGTACAATGAAATTCCTTCATAAATATCACCTGTAGACTGTGCTAAAAGTCTTCGGGCTTCAGGCCCCTGTAGCTGTCACAGTTGCCTAATGGTGTCCAAAAGGGGTGAATGATCACAACCAAAAGGGGACATTCTCATCTGGGCATCATCTGGAGTGATCCTACAAAAGTGAGCCTTCGGCCGCTGATTATACCATTGTTACCGTCACCTATGTTTTCAGCGCTTTTGAGCAGCGTTTCGCTGGGAAAAGCACTATATAAATAAATTATTATTATTATTATTATTACAATGAAATCTCTTCATAAATATGACCTGCAGACTGTGTTCAAAGTTCTCGGGCTTCGGGCCCCTGAAGCCGTCACAGTTGACCAATCATGACCAAATGGGGATGTCATCATCTAAGCATTCATCTAGACATTATTTGGAGTCATCCCACGAAGGTAGAATGAAATTCCTTCATAAATATCACCTGTAGACTGTGCTAGGTTTCCGAGCTTCAGGCCCCTGCAGTCGTCACAGTTACCTAATGGTGTCCAAAAGGGGCTGTTCTCATTTAGACATTATATGAAGTCAACCGACCAAGTTACAATGAAATCCCTTCATAAATACAAGAGGCCCCAAGGGGCCTGAGGGCGCTCACCTGACATGGTAGCCTAAATATCAACCCAGAGAATTGATTTCAACAAGTTGCATCTGCTCCTCCTAAGAAAAGCTTATACCAAATATCCAAAGATTCTGACCAGTGGATCTAAAAAACGATTTTTAAAGAATATTCCTCATATTGAACTAAGTCATAATTCGGGCTCCTACAGGGATTTTTAAAGAATATTCCTCATATTGAACTAAGTTATAATTCGGGCTCCCACAGGGAGCCCATATATGAACCCAGGGACTTGACTTTAACAAACTTGAATCTCACCCCCTAAGAATGTTGCACACCATATATCAAAACATTCCGACTGCTGGATCTGAAGAAGAAGATTTTTAAAGAAAATTCCTCATTTTAAACTAAGTTACAATTCAAGCTCCCACAGTGAGTCCAAATATGGACCTAGGGACATGGCTTGAACAAACTTGAATCTCACCCACCTAAGGATGCTGCATATGAAATATCAAAACATTCCAACTGCTGGATCTGAAGAACATTTTTAAAGAAAATTCCTCATTTTGAACTAACTTATGATTTGGGCTACCACAGTGAGCCCAAATATGAACCCAGGGACTTGGCTTGATCAAACTTGAATCTCACCCCACTAAGCATGGTGCATACCCAATATCAAAAGATTCTGCCTGCTGGATCTTGAGAAAAAGATTTTCAAAAAAATTCGCCTGAAATGCACTAAGTTCGAATTCGAGCTTCTATAGTGAGCCCAAATATGAATCTAGGGAGCCGATTTGAACGAACTTGAATCAGATCCACCCCACAATGTTGCATACCAAATATCAAAAGATTCTGCCTGCTGAATCTGGAGAAGAAGATTTTTTAAGAAATTTGCCTGAAATGCACTAAGTTCGAATTCGGGCTTCTATAGTGAGTCCAAATATGAATCCAGGGGGCCGATTTGAACAAACTTGAATCAGATCCATCCTACAATGTTGCATACCAAATATCAAAAGATTCTGCCTGCTGGATCTGGAGAAGAAGATTTTTTAATCCTTTTCCCATTGCCTACAGTGTTAAAAAGTGCTGACTCAGCACTTTTTCAAAGTCCTGAAAAAAGTACCTTGTGATCAAACCGATAGCGATTTTTTTTAACCATTCTATTCTACTGGATAAAAGTAAGCTTTATACAAAATAAGAATTCTCTGAGTCGTGTAGTTTTGGAGAAATGGCAGTTTTAAGGTTTTTCCTATTTGTAGCTCCCGAGGTTCGCACGGGGCAATGAGAAAATTTTTTTTGCATCAGTCAACTACTTATGACCCATTATCATCTCATATCAAATTTGGTTCAAATCGACCTGACGGTTCTGAAAATAGAAAATTTAGGTGTGGCCAAATTTTTGTTTTCCCCTCCCATAATGAAAGCAAATAATGCCCGACAAACTTCTCTTGAACAAACTTGATTCTAAACCTCAAAAGGACTCTGTATACCACATATCAAGTCTCTGCTACTGGTGGTTCATTAGAAGAAGATTTTCAAAAAAATTTGGCCATTTTTCCCCCACACCTCTGCTCAATACGAGCCGAAACCTATTGTGGATAAAAATCAAAATGCCTCTATATAACCACTACTTACATGAAATTTAATTAAAATGTGGCCAATGGTTTAGGAGAAAGAGGCTCAAACACCACCTTCACGACGGACGACAGACGACGGACGAAGAGTGATAAGAAAAGCTCACCTGACTTTCAGTCAGGTAAGCTAATGACCTGAAGACTGTGCTAAAGGTTTTCAGGCTTTGGGCTCGGGCAGCCATCATGGTTGAATGATCGCAACCAAAAGGGGACATTCTCATCTGGACATCATCTGGAGTGATCCTACGAAGTTACAAATGAAATCCCTTCATAAATATGACCTGTAGACTGTGTTCAAGATTTTCGGGCTTCGGGCACCTGTAGCCATCACAGTTGACCAATCACGACCAAAAGGTGATGTCATCATCTAGGCATTATATGGAATCAACCTAACAAGTTACAATGAAATCCTTCCATAAATACAACCTATAGCTGAATGATGGCGACCAAAAGGGGATGTTCTCATCTAAACATTATTTGGAGTCATCCTACCAAGCTACAATGAAATCCCTTCATAATTATGACCTGTAGATTGTTCTAAAGGTTTTTGGGCTTCGGGCCCCTGTAGCTGTCACAGTGGCCCAATCGTGTCCAAAAGGGGACGTTCTCATCTAGACATTATATGAAGTCAAACCTACCAAGTTACAATGAAATCCCTTCATAAATATGACCTGTAGACTGTGCTAAAGGTATTCAGGCTTCGGGCTCGGGCAGCCATAATGGTTGAACGGTCGCAACCAAAAGGGGACATTCTCATCTGGGCATCATCTGGAGTGTAGACTGTGCTCAAGATTTTTGGGCTTCGGGCACCTGTAGCCAACACAGTTGACCAATCATGACCAAAAGGGGATGTCATCATCTAGGCATTATATGGAGTCAACCTAACAAGTTGCACTGAAATCCTTCCATAAATACGACCTATAGACTATGCTAAAGGTCTTTGAGTTCGGGCAGCCATAAAGGCTGAATGATTGCGACCAAAATGGGACATTCTCATCTTGACATTATTTGGAGTCATCCTACACGTTACAATGAAATCCCTTCATAAATATGACCTGTAGACTGTGCTAAAGGTTTTTGGGCTTTGGGCTCAGGCAGCCATCATGGTTGAATGATCGCAACCAAAGGGTACAATCTCATCTGGGCATCATCTGGAGTGTTCCTACGAAGTTACAATGAAATACCTTCATAAATATGACCTGTTGACTGTGCTCAAGGTTTTTGGGCTTCGGGCACCTGTAGCCATCACAGTTGACCAATCACGACCAAAAGGGGATGTCATCATCTAGGCATTATATGGAGTCAACCTAACAGGTTACAATGAAATCCTTCCATAAATATGACCTTTTGCCTATGCTAAAGGTTTTTGGGCTCAGGCACCCATCAAGGCTGAAGGATCGCGATCAAAATGGGACGTTCTCATCTAGACATTATCTGGAGTCATCCTACCAAGTTACAATGAAATCCCTTCATAAATATGACCGATAGACTGTGCTCAAGATTTTCGGGCTTTGGGCACCTGTAGCCAACACAGTTGACCAATCATGACCAAAAGGGGATGTCATCATCTAGGCATTATATGGAGTCAACCTAACAAGTTGCACTGAAATCCTTCCATAAATACGACCTATAGACTATGCTAAAGGTCTTTGGGTTCGGGCAGCCATAAAGGCTGAATGATCGCGACCAAAATGGGACGTTCTCATCTAGACATTATATGAAGTCAACCCACCAAGTTACAATGAAATTCCTCAATAAATATGACCTGTAGACTGTGCTAAAGGTTTTGGGCTCGGGCAGTCGTCACGGTTGGCAGATCATGCCAAATGGGGAAATTCTCATCTAGACATCATAGGGAGTCATCCTACCAAGTTACAATGAAATCCCTCCATATTAAACATGACCTGCAGACTGTGCTAAAAGTTTTTGTGTTTCGGGCTTCGGCAGCCATCATGGTTGACAGATCATGCCCAAAAGGGGACGTTCTCATCTAGGCATTAAAAAGAGGCATCCTACCAAGATACAATAAAATCCCTTCATAAATACGACCTGTAGACTGTGCTAATGGTTTTCGGGTTTTGGGCTCGAGCAGCCATACCGGTTGACCGATCGCAACCAAAAGGGGACGTTCTCATCTACACATGACCTCAAACCTGCATATGGAATTTCATGACGATCAAGCAAGAACTGCAGGGTGTAGTACAAGCTAAAGGAAAATGTGAACAGACTCACAGACTCACAGACTTCCGCACGCGTGATGGCAATAGCTTATCTTGACTTTGTCAAGTTAAGCTAAATTTCATCAAAGTTAAGATGTTTCAGAGGTCTGAAAACAAATGGCTATTTGAACCAGATTCTATCTACAGGATACCCCTATCCCTCAACAAATTATACTATTTCTTTTTGATTGAAAGAAACTACTCAATTGCAAAAGATACACTTCAAGAATCAAATCTGACCTGTTTTTCATCAAAGTTATGATATTCCAGAAGTTTGAAAAAATACAGTTGTTTAAAATGGATTTTATTTGATGCAAACCAAAGAAAAAAATGATTTTACTATTTTTTTAAATCGAAGAGGCACACTTGAACTACAATTGGTACAAGAGCGAATATCCAAATTAACCTGTATTTCATCAAAGTTAATATGTTCCAAAAGTGTGAAAACAAACAGTTGTTTGAAAGAGATATTATCTGGGGGCTACTAAAGAAAAACACAATTTTTTTCTTTTCCTGTAATTCAAAGGAAAAAAATGCAAAACTGCAATGGTACCTGTATTCTGCTATGACAGTGGAAATTATTCAATTAATAGAAGTATTCAGTTAACTGGGATTTGGCCACTTACAATTATTCTAGAGATAAACTGAGCACTTATTCTATTATCATGGCATGTACATCCCATTTAATGACGAAAGAATGGTTTCAGCATGCCAAAGGCGTGCAGGGACAGTGTAGGACTTTGCAACTCCTTTCGGCCCAGTTGGCAGTGTTCTGTGTGTCGGTGTCTGACACAGACATGGTGACAGAGGCATCCAGGAAGGCAAAGGCAGTGAAACTTAGAAGATGTAGGTGTTGTTATTAGTGGAATGTGGATGTTTTCTTTGTGTTGCATTGTTTTTTTCTTGGCTGGTGGCTTTGACAGGCTGACGATTCCATTTAAACTTAGGTCAGAGTAATTAACTATCAGTGTATAAAAATAAAACAATCAGCTAAGATTCTAATGCTGGAACTTTTTTTGAGGTTGCCAAGGGTAATTACACAAAAAGCCTGTGATCACATTAATTATAAATGTTCTCACTGACTGGAAATAGCTTCCAATGAGGGGTCATATTAAAGGCCTTGAAATAAGAGGCGAACGCTCGTACCGTTCGCCTATCGGTTACGCAGATTTGTTTTCAGGCAAACGCTTGATCGGTTAAGCAAAAATCGCACTGATGGCCGATAAAGTTGGTTGTTACAGGATGAGAAAAGTTTTCAACGTTTTTGCTCCCACTGATTTAAAAGAAGCACTGCAGTGAACAAAACGAGAACAAAATGCTCATGGGGTTGTCATACAGCGTGTTTCAATCATTACTGTACTTGTGGGGGTATAAACCTATAGTATTAGTGGTACTGAAGATCTGCAGAGCCAACTCGCGACACCCTCTGGCTCTCGAAACAATTAATTTGTTTCCATTCTGAGCAAGCCGATTGTCTATTACAGCTAAAGGGAGCTAACTACTTTGTTAATACATTTACCGCACGTGAGGTATTAACTCTCGCACTGCGCGAAGCTGAAAATAAGTCTTCGATACAATAAAAAGGAGACATATTAAAAATCAAATGAGCTGTTGTTAATTATTTGCATTTTGCCCCTTTTTACCTTACCAATCCATGAGAAAAATTTTCGAACACATGGAAACGTCGTTTATTCACCAATGCAGATTTCTTATTTACGTACGTATTCCATTTGAATAAACAGCCAGCATGGTTGTGAACATGGGTTTTTCAAAATGATGACATTGTGGTACAAAAAAATTTTTAGTTTGGAACTTTGGATTACATTCTCCAGATGAAATGTAGGGGAAGGTAGATACGATTTACAATTGTTTCTTTTCCAATGTTAATCAGAGACTGCCAATACAACTCCCATGCCCTAAAGTTCTATGTATTCATAATACAGACGTCCATCGACGGTACTTGACCCCCATCCCCACACAATTGCCCAACTCACATTCCCAGTTTGAGACAAATGTGTTTGGGTTTCTGAAATAATAAGCCACACAGCAAAATAAACAAGTAAAATTCTTTAATTTTTATTAAACACAAAAATCATATAAAGCAAAGAACAACAAATGTTAATGCATGCATACGTGAATGTGCGTGTATATGGGGGGGGGGGGGGGGGGGGGGCATGTGTATGTACTTGTTTTGTACTGTGCCTGCCTTGGGTCTCTTGTGTCTAAACGCCAAACTAATTTGGGAGGAACTGTAGTTGGGTATGTCAGAAGCTTTGTCAGTATTAATACTTTAAATGCAATGGTTAACCAATAGATTTATGAAAAAAATCTAGGTAACCGATCAACAGGTTAACCATTGTCAAATGAGGCAACCTGCTGGAAGGTTTATCAAAATCTTGTTATTTCGAGGCCTATAATAACCTATTTTTTGAGACAAATGAAAGTGTCAATGACACTGTAGCTCAACTTGTCAAGACAAAGACATGTACATGTATAGTATGTGACACAGCAATGACAAACATCTAGGTAATGACCTGATAACAAAGGTACATATAAAGTATTGTAACGGTCTGTACATAAATACTGACCGTTGTCTGTAACAAATGTATAGGTAAAGTATTGTAAAGGTGGGTGACAGTCAGATGCTAAACTAGAAAAAAATCTTGAGTCCCAGAGTGGGTCTGACTGAACCCCAAAATATTTGTTCTCATAGCACAGTGATAACAAAGGCACCCCAAAACACACTCGTTCCTGTCCCAAGGTGAAAACAAAGGTACCCAAGAAGTTTTGTGAAGATCAGTTCATAAATACGAGCTGTATAGAACTTGTGACAAAAAACTGATTGGACCTAATTTCGGTACAAAATGGCCACTGGCAGCCATCCTGAATTTTGGACCGTACCCAGAAACACTCATTCTTGTCCCAAGGTGATAACAAAGGTACCCAAGAAGTTTTGTGAAGATCGGTTCATAAATACAGCCTCTACCCTGAGCCGTATTTGTGCTTACATTGTGTAAGTAGCACTGAATAAATCAAAGTTCATCTAATTTGCATAATTTCTGCACGAAAAAAAACCCCTTACAATATATGATGTATTCCATGTTACTAAACATTCATACAAAAATTTATTCAAATCAGAACTTTCATATGGAAGTTCGGTACAAAAGACTGATTGCACTAATTTTGGTACAAAATGGCTGCTGGTGGCCATCTTGAATTTCAGACCACACCCAAAAACACTCGCTCTCATCCCACTGTGATAACAAAGGTACCCAAGATGTTTCGTAAAGATTGGTTCATAAATATGGCCTCTAGTCTGAGCTGTATAGAAGTTGTGTACAAAAACTGATTAGACCTAATTTTGGTACAAAATGGCCACTGGCAGCCATCTTGAAATTTAGACCGCACCCAGAAACACACGTTCTCATCCCAAGGTGAAAACAAAGGTACCCAAGACATTTCGTGAAGATCAGTTCATAAATACAGACTCTAGTCTGAGCCGTATTGACATGTGTACTTACTGTGTGTAAGTCGCACTGAAAAAATCAAAGTTCATCTAATTTGCATAATTTCTGCACGAGAAAAAAACGCGTATTATATGTGATGTATCCCATGGTACTAAACATTCATACAAAAAATTATTCAAATCAGCGATTTCGTATGGAAGTTCTGTGCAAAAATCTGATTGCACCTAATTTTGTACAAAATGGCTGCCATCGGCCATCTTGAATTTCGGACTGGACCCCAAAATATTCGTTCTCGTCCCACGGTGATACCAAAGGTACCCAAGAAGTTTCGTAAAGATCAGTTCATAAATATGGCCTCTAGCCCGAGCCGTATTGGCATTTGCACTTACAGTGCTGAAAGTAACACCAAAAAACATCAAAATTAGTCTAATTTGCACAATTTACGCACGAGAAAAATACCCGTATTATATGTGATGTATCCCATGGTACTAAACATTCATACAAAAAATTATTCAAATCAGAGCTTTCATATGGAAGTTCTGTACAAAAAACAGATTTCTGCATCATTGGTACAAAATGGCGGCTGGCAGCCATCTTGAATTTCGGACCGCACCCAAAAACACTCGTTCTCGTCCCATGGTCATAACAAAGGTACCCAAGAAGTTTCGTAAAGATCGGTTCATAAATACGGCCTCTAGCCCGCGCCATATCCAATTGTTGACTACGGACAGATGGACAGATGGACAGATGGACAGACGGACAACAGGCCATGACAAAAGCTCAAATTTGGCTTCGCCAAAGTTGAGCTAAAAATGAAAACAAGAGGCCCCAGGGGGCCTTAGGCGCTCACCGAATGTTCCATACTGTTAAGACACAAATTTTATCAAAGCTGTTCTTAAGGTCCTACAGAGTAAATCTATACTCTCTGTGGAGCTAAAACATCAACAGGACTGAATGGGACAATGCTGCTGATCAAATATCAAAAGATTCTGCATGATGGTTCTGAAGAAGATTTTTTAAAAATTTTCCTTGAATCGCACAAAGTAAACATTCATGCCCCCATAGTGAGCCCCAATATTGATCAAAAGACTCAATTTGAACAAACGTGAATCCAACCCATACTAAGATGCTGCATACCAAATATCTAAAGATTCTGTCCACTGGTTCTGGTGAAGAAGATTGTTAAAGATTTTTTCTTAAATTGCACTAAGTAAAAATTCACACCCCTATAGTGATTCCCAGTATTGAACAGGGGATTCAATTTGAACAAACTTGAATCAGACCCATACCAAGATGCTGTATACCAAATATCAAAAGATTCTGCCCATCGGTTCTGAAAAAGAAGATTTTTAAAGAAAATTTCTTAAATTGCACTAAGTAAAAATTCAGACCCCTTTAGTGAGCCCCAATATTGATCGAGGGACTCAATTTGAACAAACTTGAATCAAACCCATACCAGGGTGCTGTATACCAAATATGAAAAGATCCTGCCCATTGGTTCTGGAGAAGAAGATTTTTAATTTTTTTTTCTTAAATTGCACTTAGTAAAAATTCACACCTCCATAGTGATCCCCAATATTGAACGGGGGATTCAATTTGAACAAACTTGAATCAGACCCATACCAAGATGCTGTAGACCAAATATCAAAAGATTCTGCCCACTGGTTCTGGAGAAGATTTTTCCTTAAATTGCACTAAGGAAAAATTCATGCCCCTTTAGGGAGCCCCAATATTGATCAAGGGACTCGATTTGAACAAACTTGAATCAGACCCATACCAAGATGCTGCATACCAAATATCAAAAGATTCTGCCCATTGGTTCTGGAGAAGAAGATTTTTAAAGAATTTTTCTTAAATTGCACTAAGTAAAAATTCACGCTCCCCATAGTGAGCCCCAATATTGGTTGAGGGACTCGATTTGAACAAACTTAAATCAGACCCATACAAAGATGCTGCATACCAAGTATCAATAGATTCTGCCCACTGGTTCTGGAGAAGAAGATTATTTTTTAATAATTTTTCTATAATTCATACGATGCTATCAAGAGTTATGCCCCATACAGAGCCCCCAAGGGATGTGGCCATTTCATTTGAACAAACATGAATTGCCATATAGTAATGAACATGCACATGAAGTTTCGTGAAAATCAGACCAGTGGTTTCAGAGGAGAAGTCGTTTGAAAAATGTTCATGACGACGGACGGCAAGTGATAAGTTGAGCTCCCTTCGGTGAGCTAAAAATTCCTCATATTGACTAAGTTATAATTCGGGCTCCTACAGGGAGTCCAAATATGGACCCAGGGACTTGGCTTTAACAAACTTGAATCTCGTCCCCCTAAGGATGCTACACACCACATATCAAAACATTCCGACTGCTGGATCTGAAGAAGAAGATTTTTAAAGAACATACCTCATTTTGAACTAAGTTATCATTCAGGCTACCACAGTGAGCCCAAATATGAACCCAGGGACTTGACTTGAACAAACTTGAGTCTCCTCCCCCCCCCCCCCCCCCCCCCCCCCACCCCCCAAGCATGGTGCATAACCCAATATCAAAAGATTATGCCTGCTGGATCTTGAGAAGATTTTTAAAGAAATTTGCCTGAAATGCACTAAGTTCAAATTGGGCTCCTATACTGAGCCCAAATATAAACCCAGGGGACCGATTTGAACAAACTTGAATCAGATCCACCCCACAATGTTGCATACCAAATATCAAAAGATTCTGCCTGCTGGATCTGGAGAAGAAGATTTTTTTAAGAAATTTGCCTGAAATGCACTGAGTTCAAATTCAAGCTTTTATAGTGAGCCCAAATATGAATCCAGGGACCGATCTGAACAAACTTGAATCAGATCCACCCCACAATGTTGCAAACCAAATATCAAAAGATTCTGCCTGCTGGATCTTGAGAAGAAGAGTTTTTAAGAAATTTGCCTGAAATGCACTAAGTTCGAATTCGGGCTTCTATACTGAGCCAAAATGTGAATCCAGGGGGCCGATTTGAACAAACTTGAATCAGATCCACCCCATAATGTTGCATACCAAATATCAAAAGATTCTGCCTGCTGGATCTGGAGAAGAAGATTTTTTAAGAAATTTGCCTGAAATGCACTAAGTTCGAATTTGGGCTTCTATATTGAGCCCAAATATGAATCCAGGGAGCCAATTTGAACAAACTTGAATCAGACCCATACCAAGATGCTGCATACCAAGTATCAAAAGATTCTGCCCACTGGTTCTGGAGAAGATTTTTTAATAATTTTTCTATAATTCATACAGTGCTATCAGAGTTATGCCCCATACAGGGCCCCCAAGGGACATGGTCATTTCATTTGAACAAACAGGAATTGCCATATAGTAATGAACATCCACATGAAGTTTTGTGAAAATCGGACCAGTGGTTTCAGAGGAGAAGTCGTTTGAAAAATGTTCACGACGACGACGACGGATGGCAAGTGATAAGTTAAGCTCCCTTCAGTGAGCTAAAAATAATGAAAATTAATTGGCGATTTTTTAGAATAGCACTGGCCGGTTTTAGCCATTACGTTGGGTAAATGGTTAATGCTACAAAGTATCTAAAACATTTGTAGTGATATCTGGAGGATAAAATCAAATCAATCAAACATTTTTAATAATATCATTATTTTTCTACTTTACCTCTCTAGTTGTTATGTCCAATTTTTTTTCGAACTCAAAACGGTGAAGTTCTTCTGGAGTCATTACATAATTTGCTGGTATTTTATAATTATCTGGCCTTTGTGCTGAACATGCTTCACAGCCTGGCCATGTTGGTTTATTCAGAAGTGTGCACTGGGGACAATTCCAGCCCACCTGTAATAACAACATTATCTTAGAAAATTATCTTCAACTACAGTGGAACCTTAGTAATTGAATAGCCACTTTGTCAGTGAAAAGTATTCAAATACAATAGTCTTCAATTAACAGGAATTTATAATAAATTTACTGTATTCCAGAAGTACACACAGCATTTAATGTATTATATTTTGTTTGACAGAGCTGGTTGAGCTCTGTCAAACAAGATAACATAGATTGAATGCTAAGGCACCACAAAGTAGATCTTGTTTCTCAGGTAATTTTTTGTAAAATTGCATGTGGGTGGGCATTTTATTTTATTTTTTATTTTTGAAATTATTTCTAGGCCATCAAAAGTTTGTGTTCTTGGTTTGTTTTATGTTTTAGACCTCATAATCTACAGAATATGCATGGGTGGAGGTGTATTTCGTCCCTTGAGTCCAAGAAGGCGTTGCAATGCTAAAGCATTGCAAAGCCTTGTTGCACTCAAGGGACAAATTTATCAATTTTATTAACTTGGGTAAAATATTAGACATAAACAATTTAATTTTTATTTTTTCAAGTCTACATTGGTTGTAAAAGAGAGCATGCGGCAGCCAAAAGGATCATGCTGGAGGGCCTGATAAACAGATTTTTAACTTTTTAGGCCTAATATCAAATATTTAGCCTAGATAGGCCTATAAATGTGAGGAATTCAGAGAATGTCAAGAGTAATGATTAGATAGATTACAAGATCTTTTAATCAATTAAGGGGGGGGGGGGGCGCGGTGGCTTAGTTGGTAGAGGTGCAGGCTGCAAGCCGAGAGGTCCTCGGTTCGAATCCCACCTGCGGCAACCATGTTGTGTCCTTGGGCAAGACTCTTCACCCCCATTGCCCACGTGGGAGCGCGGTGACGTTGTGTACTGAGGCATACTGCACATCGATGGTGCACCTGTCTTCAACCAATGCTAACCCTGCTTGTGTGGAGTTAGTATGTTGGGGAGCTGACAGTTGCTCGGTGGTTCTCTCCGGGTACTCCGGCTTCCTCCACCCGTAAAACTGTCACGGTCATGATTAGCCATTGTGCAGAAATATGTGATCTTAAACACTAATAAATAATAATATAAATATAATCACTTAAGGGGAATGTAAACAGACACAATAAGGGAAAAATCACCAAAATGCACACTGGGAATCAGTAATTCCAGTTTGTGGTGTATTGTTAGTTCATTTGCATTCTATACAATAAAGAATGTGTCCTGGGATCTACAGTTTTGTTCTTAACAATTTAAATATTTAATAAATTCCCTTTTTTTTTTCCAGGAACTCACTCTCATCGTGTTCAACAGCGACAAAACCAACACCAATGGTTCTGTCTTGTTGTGGTGTATATGAACTGAGGCCTGAAAATTCAATATATTGTGCCACAAAGAAATAAAGTTTGAAAGTTTTGTATATATATATTAATGAAACTGAAGTAAACAAAATCTTACATGCTGAGGAGGCAAACAGATTTTGTCTAGAAAGTATGGTGGGTCATTATAGTCAATAACGTTTTTCATGACAGTGTTTAACTCAGTACAAGGACCATTATGTTGAAAACAACTCAAGCCAAGGAACACTCAGATATAACCCAGCATGGGTTAAGTGTACATATAAATACAGTGGAGCCCACTTAATTGGATATCTCTTAACTGAATAACCTTGTTAATTGAATATAATTTTCCAACACAAAATCATTTACCATACCTCCAGTACAAATTTGACCTGTTAATTGGATATAGGTTATAGAGTAGATTCCTGTTAACTGAATAAAAATATCTTGTAACCTGTCGAGAAATTACCCTGACTCTCCCCAATTTCCCTTTCTTTATAGGCCTATTTGGCCTCAGTACATCCAATACAGGCATTTAATCTATTATATCTTGTTTGACAGAGCTCATGGAGCTCTGTCAAACAAGATATAATAGAATAAATGCTAAGTTTATCTCTAGAAAAGAAGAAAGTGATACAATCCCTGTTAATTGAATACTCCCGTCAATTGAATAATTTTTATTGGCAAGGTGGCTATTCAATTAACAGGGTTCCACCGTACCATTTAAATACATCAGTTGCACTGAAAGAGAAATGTTGCCTAATATTTTTATATTTGTAGCTCATCAGAGTCCAACATTATGTACTCTACATGACATTTCTTTTTAATGTGATCACAACTGTATGGGTTGTCTGAAAACAATCACTGAGGTATCTCAAACAATAGAGACCCAGCTATCCATAAAATTGCTGTGTTTCTGCAGTAGTTTTCACTGGGTACGTTGGTCAAACACACTGGATTACATATCTGATCGGTACTGCCTACCATACTTATCAAGGAGAAAATCCTTCATCCCAACATGCATCAAGGTGGCTGTTTGCTGTTTACATCAGCATCATTAACATATTTAGCCCACTTTCATTCTATTTCTTTTATGACACAATATATAAAAAATCCAGGTCTAAACTCGTATATATATACCATAAAAACAGAGAACTGTTGACATTGGTTTTGTACAGGTTGTACCTCACAACAGTGAGAATAAGTACCGGGAAAAATTATTCTTTAAAAGAGAGTTTATTGAATACTTAAATTTTAAAACAAATTTTGGAAGACATCAGCACATTTTGTTCTATGTAATCCCCATCTACAGCAACTCTAAACCATGAGGAAAAAGAAAATCTGTACTGCACATATGTGCAGAATGGAAATCGATGGACTACTTTTAAATAGAAGCAAAATTTCACTGGAATTTTCTACACATCGTACAATGCAATTACAATTTGAATTGCTAGTGATAGATGAAAATCATTCCCTGAGTACCAATGTGTTCTATGTGCCAGTAGGCACATAGAACACATTGGAACTCAGGGGATAAACCAGTAACACAGGTCCTCCTCGCAAATTTGGTTGATGATAAAATGTGTTCTTTTTGTTGATAGTTGTCAAATGAATTGCTGAGTGTCTTTCTAATAAACATAGAACTACAAATGCATGTGAATGGGTTAATCGATATGGCGCTTGTGCCATCGCGGAAGGATAAATCTTGAGGCCTGCGACCTCTTGTTTTATCTTTGCATGCTGGCACTTGTGCCATATCGATTAATCCATTCATACGCGTGTGTTGTTCTGTGTATATATGTCATAGAATGCAACTGCACCAAGAGTGCATCATAAATTATAAAAAAAAAAAAAATTATGTGATGATTTTCGCCAAATTCTTGCAGTTTATATTCCCCAAAACAGATGTTTACTCTGTAACCTAGATGAAATTAACAGGTCAAATTTGTGCAGCCCGTATGGTAAATGGTTTAATGTTTGAAGTTATATGCACTTAACATGTTTATTCACTTGAGAGATATCCAATTAAGTGGGTTCTGCTATGTTGCTTTAATCAGAGCAAAAAACACAGATTCAGTAACAGGCTGTAAAATAAGAACTGTTCTTGCTCAGCTAAGCTTACTGAAATAAAATGAAAAGAACCCATCTTTGTAACACAGTTAAATCTCAATTAACTCGTAACCTAAAAGTAACTAGAAGATGGAAATAGTGAAAAAGTGTCTTAAACTATTTACTATCAACTTATTGATTGGTGTTTAAGACCACTTTCAGCATCTTTGGCTATATCATGACCACAACAAATATGAACCCAGTGAATTGGTAGGAAGAATGAAAGTGTCAATGACACTGTAGCTTAACTTGACTGTGTGTAGTGTTTGATGAAAAGGATAATGTTCAATGTTTATGAAAGGATTATGAAAAAAGACAAGAATTGTGATAATTGAGAATATGTTAATTTCTGTTCTCTATATGCTATTTTTCATTAAGAATAACTTGAGGTGTAGACTGTATTAAAGAATTGAGGCCTGTATTAATGTGGCCCTTACAGTTAATGTATGTCAACCAAAGTTACCAAGTTACAGTAAAATCATTCCAAAACAAGTCATCCTACCAAGTTATAATGAAATTCCTTCAAAAATATAACTCATAGACTTTGCTAAAGGAATCAAGGTCACGTGATTGTCCATGGTCACAGTTGACCGATCATGACCAAAATAGGAGAGTCTCATCTAGATATCATATCAAGCTATTCTACCAAGTTACAATGAAATTCCTTCATAAAAACAACCTGTAGACAGTGCTAAAGGAATCTAGGTCACATGACCAGGCAGAAGTAATGGCTACCAATTGTGACCAAAATAGGATAGTCTCATCTAGACATCATGCCAAGTTATCCTTCCAAGTTACAATGAAATCGCCTCATAAATATGAACTGTAGACTGTGCTAAGCAAACCTAGATCACGTGCCTGTGTGGCCATCACAGTTGACCGATCACAGCCAAAATAGGACGTTCTCATTTAGACATTATACCGAGTCATCCTACAAATTTGTAATGAAATCCCTTCATAAATGCAAGCTGAAGACTGTGCTAATAAAATCTAGGTAACGTGCCCTTGTGGCCATCACGATTGTCTGGACCCAACCAAAATAGAACGTTCTCATCTAGACATTATACAGAGTCGTCCTACAAAGTTAAATAAATTCCCTTCATAAATACGACCTGTAGACTGCGCTAAAGGTTTTTGGGTTTTCGGGTCCACGCAACCATCACGGTTGACCGATCAGGACCGAAAGGGGACATTCTCATCTAGACCCTATACAGAGTCATCTGACAAAGTTACAATGGAATCCCTTCATAAATACGAACTGTAGACTGTGCTAAAGGTTTTTGGTTTCAGGCTCGTGTTGCCATCAGGGTTAACTGAACGTCACCAAAAGGGGACATTCTCAGCTAGAACTGACCTTGAACCAGCATATGAAATTTTGTGATGATCGGACAAGAACTATGGGGTGTAGCCTGTGCTAAAGAAAATGAGAACAGACTGACAGACTCAGTGACTTTCCGCCTGCTGGCAATAGCTTATCTTGACTTTGTCAAGTTAAGCTGAAAATGTAACTCTTCAACATGTCATCATGTTTAAAATATTCCATCACAGAGCTTAAAATTAAATTAATTAATGAATCAAAATCAATTCGGCAAATGATTCGTGCAAGAAAAACAATGAGAATCAACTTTGATTCTTGCAAAATGTTCAATTGAGTCTTGTCAAAGATCCTAAAAGTGTCCTTAAAGACCTGGAGAATTATTATTTTTGATACATCATAATAAGGTAACACTTTGACTTACTAATGGTGCCTTGTGAAGTCTTGGATGCCTTTACAGGCAGCCAGGACTTCACTAGAAACCTCCGCCAAGGTACTTTAACATCCATCAGCAAGATCACAAAAACCGTGATTTTGCTGCATGTGTTCTACATGCACATACAAGGCAAGAAAAGCTCAAAAACTGAAACTAGCCCTTAAGGGTTACACTCTAGTAAGTACATGAACATGAGATTTTTTTACTATGGAATAAGTACAGCCTGCACTCACAAGGTTATAACAGTACTCTCAAATTCTAAATTATTTAAGAACTGAAAATTGATTCTCTCAGAAGCAATCCGTAAGAATCAAAACAGATTATCGCGAACTGGGACATTGCTGCAAACCAAACAACAATCATCTTATTATTCAGTTTAGTGAAAAACTATATAGACCCCGATTGAAGGGTAATTATTTTCATTTACTTCAAGCCTAAACCTGATGAAAGAGGCTGATTTGAACAAACCTGACACAAGACAAAGAGATCTTGTTTGTGTACTAGTAAATTGGGGCCAGTGGTTCATGAGAAGAAAACTTTTTATTGTTTTTCCTATTACATGTAACAAGAGTGTTAAAATGAGTGTTACTTTTATGGTGTTCCCTAGACAACTGACAGCACTTTTTCAGTCTGTCTTGCAACCTGGCATCTGGAAAACAAGTATTTATTTATCAGATCTTTAAATGCTTCAGTGTTCTAAAACAGTTCTAAGATAAAAATTCCTAAAGTAAATTTATTTATTAATTAATTGTGCTGAAAATCATTTTCAGATCTATAACTAGGACCTATATATATCATGACTACAACATAATTATAAAGTCAAGTTTAGCCAATTGTCTATACTTTTGAAATAAAATTTCCACATTAGGCATTGGTTAGTGCATCATCTTTTTTTTTACTGGTCAAACAGAATTTGTTAGGTATAGTACAGAAGCACCATTCTACCTTCTCCCTGGAATCCCAAGGTGCATCCCTGAAGTAAAAAAAAGCATCCTAAAATACTCGACAGTGAAAGGGTAAAGACATTTCTCAACAGGCCAATGTATTGCATGTGAAAAAACTTCAATAGGTATATCCTACAGATCTAAATGCCCATGGAAATGCCTAGAAACTAACTAAATAAGAACTGAATTTTGTACAAGCAAACAACAGCAACTTAAAACATTTGTAGAAATGGGTACTGTTATTTCTGAGAAGTTATGTATATTGGAATATGAATAAACAGCTGCGCCATGAGAGCATGATACGCCCGTTATTAATTACAAGAGGGAACCACACAATATGAGTATACATGTGTACTTGTCAGGTTACATATACTTGCCACCAAAAAATCATGAAAATTGCTCAAAGTCCAACATGTGTTAAATTGCCTATATTTTGATGAATGAAGTCCCATAACTCTGTAATGACAAATCGGACAGCGACACAAATCGGAAGGGAGATTCCTTCTATCAACATATACTTGCAACCAAAAAATCATGAAAATTGCTCTAAGCATTTTTAAGTTATTGTTCGACATGTGAAAAATCAAGTCCCATAACTCTGGAATGACTAATCGAACGGCGACACCAACCGAGAGGGAGCTTCCTTCCATCAACATAAACCACCTACCAAAAAATCGTGAAAATCTCTCGAAGCGTTCTCGAGTTATCGTCCGACGTGTAAAAAATCAACAATTTTCTAAGTAATAAAGTCCCATAACTCTGGAATGACTACTCGAACGGCGACACTAAACGAAAGGGAGCTTCCCTCCATCAATATACACCACCTACCCCAAAATCACGAAAATCTCTCAAAGCGTTCTCGAGTTATCGTACGACATGTAAAAAATCAACAATTTTCTAAGTAATAAAGTCCAATAACTCTGGAATGACTAATCGAACGGCGACGCTAAACAAAAGGGAGCTTCCCTCCATCGATATACACCACCTATCCAAAAAGCACGAAAATCTCTCAAAGCATTCTTGAGTTATCGTACGACATGTGACCGGACAGACAGATGGAAGGACAGACGGACAGCGGTATACCATAATACGACCCGTTTTTTCAAAACGGGCGTATAAAAAATGATATTAACCTGCCCTCTAATTTCCCTGATACTTGACTGCACACAAGAATAATATCTCAGAGTTTCTGGCAAGGGGAAATAAATGAGGACGTATAATGGGGCAACCAAAAATCGTTGGTACCATGGGCCGACCATGGTTGGGCCTGTGGTAGGAAAAATTTTAAATTTGGAGGTCCCAAAACCCCCATTTTGTTGCATCTGAGGGATATTTTGAGGTTTTTCATAGCAATATTTGTGCAGGTTTTCACATGCCATGAGCCAGTAATTGCATAAAAATAAAGACCAAATAGGAGAAATACGGGTGAAAAATCATTCATTTATACCATTTCAGTGTTGTCGATTTGAGGAGCACTATCGCACTCATACTTTTTTGCACTTCTCAATTGGAAAACAAGAAGCTCTCTTTTTCCAGTTTCTGTAATTTTCAAGAAAATAGGTTCGAGATTCCATTACACTGATTAAAATGCACAAATGAGGTGTGAACAGAATACCTGCAAACTGTTGTGTCATTTTACTGGACGCTGACAAGTGAAGTACATCTACAGATGTTCATGCTTTTTCAACACATTCTTGTTTTGGGTAAATGTTGGAGTAATACGATTGATCAGAAAACAAAATGTCACATAATGATATTTACTACTGCATAAAGTTCTACAACTCGCAATATGCAGTGCACACATACTGACCAAACAAATCACACCGATTTGTCTCATAATGCATTTAATATTCATTGAGGTTGTTATTTAAAGTTTGACTAGCTTTTCATTGGGTGCTGATTAATTTATGCAGGACTCATGGAACAACTGTGCCATCAGAGTACACTTCTTCATTCACCTTTTAAGAAGTTTGTGGACAGAAATCATCAAAAGAAGTCTAATGAAAGTGTCAATGACACTGTAGCTCAACTTGAACTTGGTAAGTTATAAATGAAACGGCAAAATTGAAGATCATTAGTACCAATGATATTTGATGAAATTTCAACATAACAGCATTGTGTGTGCATAACGTCAGAGTAATCAATGCAATTTTTAAATGTAAACAGTAAGACTGGCTAAAGGAAGAATGTTGATACACAAATGCAGTATGTTCAGAGGTTATTGTAAATGGCAACTTTTTTCACAGAAATGAATGCTAATCAATAGCTCTTATCTAAAGGTCTTGCCTAATAAGCACACCCAGTTCAAAAACAATCCTATGATAAATGTGGCCTGTATGCCATGTCAAAGAATGTTGATGCACAAATGCAATAAATTCAAAGATTGTTGCTAACAGCAACAGTTTTTGATGGAAATGAAAAGAAAATCAATAGCTCCAATTTTTGTCTTTGTCACCCTGCATAAGCATACAAAGTTTCAAAACACCCTGATAATGAATGTGCCCTCTGAAGCATGCCAAAGGAAGACGAAATGCACAAATGCACTAAGTAGAAGATCAGTGCTTGTGGCAATGGTTTTGGGGTTTTTTTTATGGAAATTCATAAATATACCCTGCTGAGAGTTCAAAAGGGATAAGTTGATGCACAAATGCATTAAGTTCAAAGGCTGGTGATAACGGCAATAATTTTTTATGGAAATGAAAAAATGCAATAGCTCACATCTAGAGGTCACCCCGAATACACATACCAAGTTTCAAAGTGGTTTGATCATAAACAAGGGTGTGTTAAAGGGAAATATTGAGGCCTGACTAAACTAAGTTAAAAGGTCCGCGGCAACATTTTTTGACAGAAATGGAAGAAAATCGACAGCTCCCATATAGATGTCACCCCACACAAGCACACCAAGTTTGCAAGCGATCCAATCATAAATGTGCCATGTAGGATGTGTCAAAGGGAAATATTGATGCTTAACTGCACTAAGTTCATCGAAGGTCATTGCAACATTTTTTGACGGAAATCGAAGAAAATCATTAGCTCCCATCTAGAGGAAACCCCAAACAAGCATACAAAGTTTCAAAGCGATCTGATTATAAATGTGCCCTGTAGGGCATGCCAAAGGAATATATTGATACCTGTCTAAACTAAGTTCAAAGATCGTTGCCAGAGGCAACATTTTTTGACGGGTGGAAATGGAAGAAAATTGATAGTTCCCATCTAGAGGTCACCCCAAACAAGCATGCCAGGTTTCAAAGCAATCTGATCATAAATGTGCCCTGCAGGGTGTGCCAAAGAGAAATATTGAGGTCTGACTAAACTAAGTTCTAAGAATGTTGGCCGCGGCAACATTTTTTGACGGAAATGGAAGAAAATCGATAGCTCCCATCTAGAGGACACCCCAAACAAGCATACAAAGTTTCAAATCAATACAACCATAAATGTGCCCTGTAGGGTGTGCCAAAGGGAAATATTCAGGTCTGACTAAACTAAGTTCTAAGAACGTTGGCCGTGGCAACATTTTTTGACGGAAATGGAAGAAAATCGAGAGCTTCCATCTAGAGGTCACCCCAAACAAGCATGCCAGGTTTCAAAGCAATCCAATCATAAATGTGGCCTGGAGGGTGTGCCAAAGGAAAATATTGAGGTCTAACTAAACTAAGTTCTAAGAACATTGGCCGCGGCAACATTTTTTGACGAAAATTGAAGGAAATCGATAGCTCCCATCTAAAGGTCACCCCAAATAAGCATACCAAGTTTCAAAGCGATCCAATCATAAATGTGCCCTGTTGGGTGTGCCAAAGGGAAATATTGAGGTTTGACTAAACTAAGTTCTAAGAACATTGGCCGCGGCAACATTTTTTGACAAAAATTGAAGAAAATCAATAGCTCCCATCTAGAGCTCACCCCAAACAAGCATACCAAGTTTCAAAGCAATCTGATCATAAATGCGACCTGTGAGGTGTGCCAAAGGAAATTGTGGATGTACGTATTAACGTACTAACATACTAACGTACGTACGTATGCCGACGGACAAGAAGTGATGGCAATAGCTCAGCTTGACTTCGTCAAGTTGAGCTAAAAATGCCACTTCTACAATTTGTGAATCAATTATATCTCAGGGAATGGGCAGGTCACGGTGACTTTTAATATGTTGATTAATATCTGGAAGGTTCCCTGGTGGAGGAATGTGGCCGGTTGACGTCCACTGTGCCAGTATAGTGGAAACCCTGGATATCTGAATATCTAAAAGGGACATCTGACAATGTTATCAGCTCTTTGATCAAAGAAACTGATATTAAATTTGAAATGAATAAAGATCAAAATCTTAAATTCAGTTTTATCAAATTTATAAATTTAACTGAATTCTAATTCTATTCCAATAAATTTTAATGGGCAGTAATGTTCCAAGTTTTAGTTTAACTGGTACCGTGCTGAATTATTTCTGATCAACAAACTTTTTTCACATGCCTTTTGGCACTCCCCCATAAAATGCAACATGCAAATCCGTTTAGACTAAACAATTTCACTTTAAAGATAAACTGAAACACATCTACTGAATATGAAGCCTTTGTGCTGTGCCTGAACTTCAGAATAAAGCCTAAATATGTGCTTCCTGCATTCAACCAATTAATGCAAAATTACCTGCTCTATTTGCTGAGGTTGTGGATTTGGCACTTCTTCGGCTTCTGTGATTTCAATTGTATCTAGAATTGGTGAATGTAGTGATCTTGGATCCATTGTTAGACTAGACTTCCTTTCATAGGTTAAATTATTTGGCGAACTTTGAAAAAAGGTGTGTGGGTTTGGTGGCTGATTAATCTGGTGTGTAACGTGAGGATTGAAGAAGCCGGGATTCATAGTCATATAATCTGAAAGAAAAAAACAATTCAAATCAAATTCTCAACCCTTGACACAAAGATGTCAAAATATCAAAATTTCAACCTGCAAATTTTTCCTATCATGCAACTTGGGCTCTGTCAAACAAGACTGAATTGGTTAAATTCCTTCATGTTTAACTTAACAAATAGGATATTTTTAGCTTAGTTAAAAAGCCCTTTTCAACATGTCACAATGGGTCATACAACAGAATGTAACAGATAAGGAAAAGCGTAACAAAGCCACTGTGCCCATTCTAAAACAAATTACCATATGCTAACTCAAGATAAAATTACAATCAAGGCAATTCTAAGTAAAACAGTTTGAGAGAGTGTTTTTCCACTGCCACCAAAATGAATGAATTTAACCCTTTACCCAACGTAGAGAATATCAAAATTGTTTATTTTAATTCCTATTTTTTTTCAATTTTTCAAAAAAATTCAGCAAAACCATATCATGTGAATCCTCATTGGAATGAGGGGTCACATGATATGGTTTTGTTGAAATATTTTGAACAATTTATTTTTTTCAACTGCACTATTTGCAAATTATGTGGGCGATTAATTAGGTAAAGGGTTAAATGGGCATTCAAAAGTAGTGTATTACATAAAGTCTCATACACAAGCAAGCATTTCATTTGTCTCGAGATTGTTAAATTCAAGATTGTTAATTTTGTAATGTTTATATCATAACTGAAATGTTCTTAATGAACACAGGATCGGTGCAGAATTCTCAGACTATGGCATTTTTCTATGAATATCAGTTGACAACAGGATTTACCCCATGAATATGAGTTGATCATGTGATATATAAACAATGAATATTGATATAATGTTCTATAATCAATTTTCCACAGTGTATTTTAACAATCTCTTTACATTCTATAAAAAGATGTCTGCCAATGGCAATTATATTTTGTTTCCCCAATTCGATATGACATCAGAATATGGTCTCTTTAAAGATAACCACCAGAAGGGGTGATTCTCTTTGAATAATGCATTTTTATACAAAAAATGTTTTTAAAAACTGTTATCTTTTATTATCTTTTAGTAATCCCAAACTAAACAGTCTGTATGAAGTGATGCTGCTGTTATTTTAAGCAACAAGGTGATGACTTACCCAGAGTACAAGCAAGTTATGATCAATTCAGACAACTAGATTTCCTATCAATGAATTAAACATTTCTGGGTTTTTTTATAAAGGGAGTAAAGATAAAAAGTGAATTATGATTGTTGGAAACCTAAGAGGTATGAAACAAAGTGATCACATAAAAACTTTGTGGTTCATGGTAAACTTGTGTATGATAAATTTGGGGACTGAATGGGCTTACAGTTAATTTGCACATGATCAATTTGTTTTATCATATCATGGATTTAAGATAATAGAAATACAGTTCTTAAATAATTTATTTGAGGACCTCCAGGATCTTAACTATTAACCCTTTACCCAATGACAAAAAAATCAAAAAATTAGTTATTCGAGATTTTTTTTTGTAAGTGTTGTCTGCTTTTCATGTTAGGTAAAGGGTTAATTGATGTTATTGTACAGTCTACTCTGCTTACTTGTTTACTGGATAGACAGAAAGAAAAAAATAAATAGTGTTTTTGTTTCTGATTTCAAGACAAACATTTCCAGGTAGGCAGGTTAGAACTAAAAATTACTTTTTTTTTAAAGTTTTTTTCTAATATTTTGTTCTTCACATGTGTATTTTTGTGAATCGATAGGCTGACTTGATGGCATTTCACTGGTTGGGCGCAAGAGGCCAATATTTGGTCTCTGATGAGAAGTGCTGGTACCTCAATTGAAAGGCTTCATTTTCTGTGCATGTGCCTTGTATTCTTTCAGAAGCCAAAATATTTTGTTCATGTAGATTTACCTGGTCACAGTTTTCTGAAGCGTGACAACAGGCAATCTCCAGCCAATTGTGACATTACAAACCCATATAACCAAATTCTGTCAACCATAGTTAATTTAGCACTCTACCAGTTAATCTTACTCTGATCCACTTAATTTGAAGTTCTTCACTTCTTAAAAGATTACAACAAAACGCGATTTATAAAAGTTGATAATGTTTGGATGGATGCCAAACAGAAAGTGATCACTCTAGCTCCCTCTGACTTTGTCAGGTGAACTAAAATTACTGAGAAAACAACAAAGAAAATATGTTCTATGTTCACAACATAACCTTTTCTCAGAGGGCTTTCAAAGAATACTGTGTACTTGTAATATTACAGAAAGAAAATAAGACCAGTCTCTCCGAGACAGGACAAATTTTTGTGGGGATATAGTTTTTTCACTAAATGAAATGACTGTTAACCCTTAATGGCCTGTACAAATTTCACACTATCTATGCACATGGCATCCTTTGATCTGCAGCTGTGCTGTGGTTTCTAGGCAGGTCTTGGCAACCCATATTGGCAGAGGAGGTTTGAAGAGAAATCACTGCCAGAATACTTTGATTTTAACCATCAAGCTAACCCAAAGGATGCAAGTGGGGGGGGGGGGGGGGGGGGGGACCTGTTCCTAAGTAAAGAAAACAAATGGCAATTTACTTGTGACTGACTATATTTTCAGTTTTGGCAAATCTTTTTTTCTTTACTGGAAATAAGTTCTGTGCACAAACTGTTCTCATATCTTAGTTGCAGCCCACTTTCCCAAAACATCTCCCTTTTGACAATTATCAGAGAAGGAAAAATCACACCTGGCTTTCAGTTATAAAAATTTGTGAGTTATAAGAGGTTCAGAATTTCACCTGCACATTTTTTTCTTTTTAATTTCACTTTCATTTCAAAATTTCTTTGAAAAATAAATAAAAAAGAACTAAAGTGGTGAAAACTTGATAAAAAGTTAAATTAAGATATTATAAAATTTGCTAAATAAACATCTATTGTGAAGAGAATAATTAATTTCTGTCAGCTGAAAGCTTACCTCCAGTTTCTGGTGTTTTACTTATGCTGGCTACTCTGTCTGCAGAAGAAGAAAAAACATTACATATACAGTGAACCCTACATCATGGTACAAACTGCTTATTTAAACAACTGTTTTAACTGCACATAACTTTCAAACACATAAACCGAGAGCCCAGAGGCATTACGCACACATCTCATTTCTGTTGCCCAAATTCTGAACCTGTCAGTTTGCTAATTACAGGTAGTATGGGTTCACTACCCATTTAGATAAAAAGCAGACAATCCCACTGATTAACTATCTTGATAATGCTTTGGCGCTTGCGTGGTTGAATATAGTTTGCGATTAAAACCCACCCTAGTGTCATATTTCGAAGAGTCTTGTCACAACAAAGTTTGAATTATTGAAACCCATTCTCGGATTAGACCATTTTCCTGCCTAATCTATCATTTTTATTACTAAAAATTAATATCAAGCAGCTCAAGGGCGGTGTGATATATTTGCCAGATGGGAAACCATAGAGACATGCTCGTGAAGATGTGAAAATATCAAGCCACACTGCTGACCTGTCACAAATCCCTTCGAGTTAATGGAAGTCGTGGCATTGTAAGCTAGGAGTTGAAAGAAAAAAAAAATGTTCGGAAAAAAAAAATTTCTGTCATCTACTACTGTCAGTTAAAGGGTTAAAATCTTTCTTCAACCCTTGAAGGGATCAACTATAGTCAGGAAATAAAGATGAAGAAGTTTACAGGCGCTCTGACCCATCGAAAAGTCTCCCGACTTCTTGATCTGTCAGTCTGTCACAGTATAGTTATCTGCACGTCACCTAACACAGTTTTTATTTTAATTTTTAAATAATCTGAAAAATTTCAACAAAATTTTTTGTTTATCCCTCTCCAAATCATTTTCTGACAGTTTCTGGCCAAGGATTAACTAGTAGCATATTGTAAGTTTGAGGGAATATTATTTTGTTACAGGGAGTTGTCAATGGCAATTTTAAATTTCCGTAACAAAATATTTAAAAGCCACAGTTTTCCAGCAGTCTCTGGAAAGTCATGGAATTCAACCCTTTACCCAGTACAGCGCCCGAAAATGGGCAGAAAATGATGCAACTGCAAACCAGTTCCAGGAAATTACAAACCAAAACTGGATCCGCAAAATATTAACAAGTTGTGCGCATGTTCAAAAATATAGTTTTCAGCTTGTTCAGGCAATATTTTGTTACCTGTAATTGAAAACGTCCTGTGGTACTTTTCAATTCCTGGTAATACAACAACAATTAATAAACAGCTCCACATCATATTTATCTGTTCATTAACTGTTTCGTACCATTTCCTAAATGTTAAATAATTAAACCTGAGCGTACGTCTCTCTCTCTCTCCTCTCTCTCTCCTCTCTCTCTCTCTTAATATATTATGAAATCTGACACTTTACTGTTTGTGATTTATTTATTTATTGGTGTTTAAGGTCACATATTTCTGCACAATGGCTAATCATGACCTTGACAGTTTTACGGTGGAGGAAGCTGGAGTACCTGGAGAGAACTACTGAGCAACAGCAAGCAACTGTCAGCTCCCAAACATACTAAATCCACACAAGCAGGGTAAGCATTGATTGAAGACAGGTGCACCATCGACATGCAATATGCCCCAGTACACAACATCACTGTGCCCCCACATGGGCAATGGGGGTGAAGTGTCTTGCCCAAGAACATAACACGGCTGCGCAGGTGGGATTCGAACCAAGGATCTCTCGGCTTGCAGCCTGCAACTCAGCCTACTGAGCCACCATGTCCCCTTACTGTTTGTGATGGCATCACACTTGAATATAGACGATTAAAGTAGCAACATAGTTATGTAACAGATACTGTTCCTATTATTAGCACCCGAATGGTTTTCCAATTAATATCAACTTTCTAAATATAGCTTTTGGAAATCCCCTCTCTAGTTCTATATCAATCAAAGTAATCTCTATAACATTGTTTATTTTTATGTTATTCTGCAGATGATAACTATTTTATTGTTAAATAAAAGTATTTTTGGTTGATATAATTGAACTTTTAATTGACAAATAGAAGATCGTTTTTCTTTTAGGATGGTGTTTATAATAAAACAGTTATGGACTTTTGTGGTGGTAAATATGATGTGATATGAGCCTAAAAAACTCATATTGACCTCGGCTAATGCCTTGGTCAATATAAGTTTTTTTAGGTTCACATCACATCATATTCACCACCACAAAAGTCCAAATTGTATAATACGATATATCATCAAGTTCTCTATCATTGAATCTGAAGAGACATTTGTCCTTGTAAGAAAACATGGTAAACATCTTGGTTGAGATAGTAAAACAGAGTCAATGTCACAAGTGAACCACAGCTGATGAAAGTCATGAGAAGTGGTGTCGTTTTGTTTATTTAACATTCTATGAATGTAATGATTGGTTCCAATTATATAAAATACCAAAAAAATAAAGGAAGTTGCAAGTGCATTTTTAAAAAATTGTCTTCATTTTTTTCCATTTTCCAACCAACATGCACCCCTGCCTCAACACCAGTTCCAATGACATTCACCCATATTTTACACAAATATAAAAGTGAAAACTATTGACATTGCTTCCTATTACTCACTGGGATGGAATTACAAGCATGAGGGAAAACTACAGGCTCTAAGGAGCCTGTAATCGCTCACCTGGAGCTACATATAAAAATGTGATTTCCCATAGGCTTTCCATGATAACTGTGAGCTGCAATTGTGGTCATGTTTGCAACATTACATTAACATTACATGAGGATCATTGGTAGAAGGTGTCCCAGTCCTCAATCTTGTGAAGTTTCAAAACATTTGACTTTGTAGTTTCAGAGGGGAAGATTTTTGCAAAATCCATCAATCAGAATCAGAGAATGTCTCAGGTGGCCATATTTTCCAACCAACAGGAACAAAAAGAGGATCGTTTGTAGAGGGCCTACTATAGACCATTCCTGCAAAGTTTGGTTCACATCGGCTCAGCAGTTCCAGAGAAGAAGTTGAAAATTTGATTTCCCATAGGGTTTTTATAGTAACTATAAGCCGCAATTGAAGCCATGTTTACAACCCGATCAACATTAAATGAGGATCGTTGGTAGAGGGCATCCCAGTCATCAACCATCCAAAGTTTCAAAACATTTGGCCCTGTGGTTACAGAGAAGATTTTTCAAAATCCACCAATCAGAATCAAAGAATGCCTCTGCGGCCATGTTTTCAAACTCATGGGAACAAAATGAGGATCATTTGTAGAGGACCTCCCATAGACTATCCCTGCCAGGTTTGGTTCACGTCGACTCAGAAGTTCCAGAGAAGATGATGAAAATGCTATTTCCCATAGGGTTTCTATAGTAACTGCAAGCCGCAATTGCGGCCATGTTTGTAACCCGATGAACATTAAATGAGGATCGTTGGTAGAAGGGGTCCCTGCCATCATTTATAATGAAGTTTCAAAACATTTGGCCTGGTGGTTTCAGAGGAGAAGATTTTTGAAAATCCACCAACCAGAATCAAAGAATGCCTCTGGAAGCCATGTTTTTCATCCGACGGAAAGAAAATTGGGATCGTTTGTAGAGAACCTCCCATAGACCATTCCTGCCAAGTTTGGTTCACATAGGCTCAGCAGTTACAGAAAAGAAGATAAAAATGTGAAAAATTTACGGATGTCGGACGAGAGACGACGAACGACAACGGACTCCAAGTGATATGAAAAGCTCAATGGCCTTTTAGGCCAGGTGAGCAAAAAATTGCATGATGTGAGTAAAGACATTTTCGAAATGCTAAAACCAAAATATGCTGTGTCCACATTATTATTATGTCCCCCCAACCCCCCCCCCCCCCCCCAACTCCTTCCCGCGATATGACAAGTAGGGTTTGAACCAGTATCTAGAGGAACAGCAAAATAATTTTGTACACTGCTAATCTCTTTTAAGACTCCTATGCCTTGTCCTAGGTACTCCTGGGCATAGAAGTCTTCCAGGGGCTAACGGCAGGGATATCCTGAAACTCAAAAAGAGTGTGAGAAATTTCCACATATTACAAATAACAAATATCATAAGATTCTGACCATTGGTTCTGGAGAAATTTTTTTTTTTATTTTTGTAAATATGCTGTATTTTTTCGATGCCCCCTACAGAACACTCTGACATAACTGATGGCAATTTTTTTTTACCATTCACTTCTACTGGTCCTAAGGATGCTTCATATCAAATAACAACTCTCTGTTCCATGTGGTTTGGGAAATATGGCCATTTGAAAATATTTCTATTTTTAGCTCCTTGGATTCCCATGGGTTCACAGGAAATTCTTTTTTGCATGAGTCAAGTACTTATGAGCCAATAATACCAACTACCAAATTTGGTTCAAATCAGACCATCACTTCAGAAAATTTTGGGCGTGGGCCAAAAATCTTGCCCCCTCCCATTACAAAGGCAAATATTGCTCCACGAACTTCGTTTGAACAAACTTGATTCCACACCTCAAAAGGAAACTCCATACCAAATATCAAGTCATTCTACCCACTGGTTCATGAGAAGATTTAACAAATATTTTGGAACATTTTCCCCAACCCTCTCACTATGGGGCTGAGCATGGCGGGGCACAGTGGCATTGCGGTAACCAGTTCTCGTCAGAACACCAAAGTTAAGCAACGTCGAGCCCAGTTAATCCTTGGATGGGTGACTGCCTTAGCGATCGATTCGGACTCCTGCGTTGTGTCCTTGGGCAAGGCACTTAACCCCAACTGTCCACATGGGGGCACAATGACACCGTGTACTAAGGCGTACTGCACGTCGATGGTGCGCATGTCTTCAACCAATCTAACCCTGCCTGTGGTGCAGTGTGGAGTTACGATGTTGGGGAGCTGGCAGCTGCTCGTCGTTGCTTGGTGGTTCTCTCCGGGTACTCCGGCTTCCTCCACCCGTAAAACTGTCACGGTCATGATTAGTCATTCATGCATAAGTATGTGACCTTAAACACCAATAAATGGGGCTGGGCATGCTAAGTTGAACAAATATGCAATGCCTCTTTGTGACCATTACTCACATAAACTTTCACTTGAATTAGCCCAGTGGTTTTGGAGGAAAAGTCTAAAACATAGTGTGGATGGACCTCGAACAGAATGGGGGCCATTAGATAAGCTCAGTTTGACTTCGTCAAGGATAGCTAAAAATAGAAAGAGGAAAGCAATGAAATCCTAAGACCAAGATCAGAGATTTCTATTAGCAACTAAAGATACAAATGGAAAAAGGTCACCTGACTGTTCCTGAAAGAAAGTCTTTTAGCCTTACCAAATGGACGATGTGAAACAATATAGAGTAATGAATTGGATGAAATTGGACAAAAGTCACAGTATTAGGATTGTCACGATATCCCCTACAACCTTCGTATGCAATATAAAAACCCTGGACCTACTGGACTTTGAGAAAATGACCTAAACACAAATTCTTACAAAATTGGATATGTACATCTGATGCTGATGCCACCGCAGTCACCACATAAACTCACCACTTCTTTGAAGTGGATGAGTTAAAAAATTAATTTAACACAAATTCTAACAGAATATTAACTAAGTTTCATGTGAAAAAAAGAAAAAAAACAAGATTCTTCGATTTCAAGAAATCGAGAGATTCACCTATTGTGCTTGCTTTCTGAGGCACCGGCAAAATCAGCTTGCACACATAGTTGGGAAGTATTTCAGGCTACTCAGTTCGTAACCGATAGAAATAGTCTACAGTGTCTAACAATTCTTTTGGCAATACTCTTTCACACTGGAGTGAATGGTGTATGGTTATGTCCAAGTTAGGGGTAAACAGCGAACCTGTTTAACAGATCATGTATACTTAATAATAACAACCTGTACGTATCAGGTATCATAGATTGTGGCAAACCTTTTCGGAGCAGCGTCTCCAAACTTTCAGCGTTTGTTCTTGCAGCTCTGCTGAACTCGGTCATATGATTAGAAAGTCCCCAAATCAAGCAGGGGCACCGTGGGACCCGATCCGCACCCCCCCCCCCCCCCCCAAACCCACACATACGCTCTCCTGCCATTCAACATGATACAATGCGAAATTGGTGTCGCACAATGATGCAGTAATTATTTGTGAAGAATGAGTGAAAATTTCATGGAAATCAGCGAAGAAATGTATAAATTTAAAAGTAAATTTCCTTTCTTATTATACCTACCGAAATTGTTTACTACAGGCTTGCACTACAGTGGAAGAACCTAACTCGGATAAAATACTCTCTATTTTAATCTTTCCCAAGATTTGGGAAAGAAAAGTGGTGTAAAAACACCACGAAAAAATAAGCCAAAAACTGGGTCGAGCGCCATCACACCCAGTATGGGACGCTCTTCTATAGTACAAATCCACAACTTCCGTAAAACAGTGCGCAATGCGTCAATTCGTCATTATTTTGATTCCGAATAACACAGGAGTTATGTGATCAGCGGGGAGGAAGGATTCTTACCCGAAAAAGAAGACGGGAGGGCCTCCATGTAAACAATTTCGGTAGGTATAATAAGAAAGGAAATTTACTATAAAATTTATACTTCTTATCAACCTACCTCAATTGTTTTCTACAGGCTGAATAAACAAAAGGCTGGAGGGAATCACATAACCAACCCACACATAATTCAATAGCACTGGGACCGTGGACAGAGGAAGAGATCCCTAGGCCTATCAAACCATAGCATCACAAACATTAGAAAAGACAATGAAAGATGAGTCGTATGGTGAAGTACGATGCACAGACAGAAAGGGCAGTAACAGCACAAAGCTGGAACTGACCCTGAAAAAAGCTGAAAGGCTGGGATAGACAACAGCCTGAGCCGAAGAAAGAGGGCCCCAAGGTTCTCTGTCGGCTCCTGCAACTGTCGCAGATAAAAGGAGAATGTAGCATTTCTCCAGAAGGCTGCCAGAATAACATCCGTCATCCGACAACATGACAGAGTTATGAAAAGAGGAAGACAATGCACGCACCTCGTGGCAGAAAAAATAATTGGTAATACAATCACCAGTAGCTAGACGAGCCGAAGCTGCACGAATAGCAAGACAAATCCATCAAGAAATGGATGCAAGAGAGAGCTGGCATGTGAGAGAACGCATATTCATCCAGGATAAAGGCGTGAACGCCCCCCACCCCCAAGCAGAGCAGCGCCCAAGAAAGTGACCATCTTGGAGGAAACTGCTAAGTCCTAGGCCTTTTCAAGGAAAAGAGCTGAACAAGCTTGGAGAGGCAAGGATGAGCCTCGAAACAATGCGGTATCACATATGAAAAAATGTCTCCGAAGCATGGACATGTACCCATTGCTGGAGACCCCCAGAAACAAACATATACCAGAAACTCTGCAAGCAGTGTGATAGGAGTGACAGAAGCAACAGAGTGATCGCCCACCATCGACAGAAGTACCTTCCACTTAGCCACAGAGGCTAAACCAGTGGAGTGAGTGCCTCCTTGAAGAAGAAAAGCAACTCCACTGTGTGTCTCGAAAAACCACTACGGAGGAGACAGGACCTGATAAAAGACATGTGCGAAGGCACAATGAAGTCGGGTCAATGTAAAACCTCCTCGGGCGACTTTGGCAAAGAAAGTCGTGAGGTAGAGGGAGACATGCCGGAACCGCCGCTAACAGAGAGCGGAGCAGATTGATCCACACCCACAGAGGCGACGGGTGTGATCGAAAGGATTCGACGACTGCAGGTTCATATCTGGGCGAGAACCTGAGGTGGAATCGGAACCGGTAGGAAGGCGTAGCCGACAAGAGCATCCCAAAGGAGGGCCAGAGCGTCCACGGCGAAAGCCAGAGCATCTTGACACGGGGACACAAAAGTGTCCACCGGATGGTTCCAACGAGTCGCAAGAGATTGATGGAACCCGCCATGTGGAGCATCCACCTGGTGGAAATGACCCTGCCCCGACGAGACAGGGAGTCGGCTAGGACATTCAGACGACCGGGAATGTGACGAACAGCCACCCCCACGTGGACATCCTGAGCGAGCAGTAGAAGATCCCGAGCCAATTCATACATTGGAACAGAGTGCGTGCCGCCCTGGTTCCGAATGTAAGCAACCACCGTCGAATGGTCGGACAACAGAAGGACCTGGCGATTCGACAGGTGAGGGATCCACAGCCTGAAACTCAGAAGAAGAGCAAGAAGCTCCTTCTGGTTGATGTGTAGAGCTGCATGATCCTGGTCCCACATCCCGTGAATGGAAAGACCTAGAGGATTTAACGTCGCACCCCATCCGAGATCGCTGGCATCTGTCATCAGAACGCGATCAGACGTGGGTAAGTCCAACGGAACATCCTGCAAAAGCCACTGGACATCCGCCCAGAGGAGAAGGTGAGGATAAAGATATTCTGGAAACTGAAGCACCAGATCCAGAAAATCTACATTCGGCCTCCAACGACTGAGCAGAAAGTGTTGGAGAGGTCTGACACGCAGCCGACCTAGAGGAATGAGATCCGTCACCGAACAGCAGAGACCAATTAGCCGGAGAATACTCCGAGCCGTCGCGCAAGTGGACTGGGACAGAGTCAGAGCAAAAGCTGAGAGAATCACAGCCTTGGCCTGGGGAACTGCCACCAAATTGAATTGTGTGTGGAAAGCCATCCCCAGATGATAAAACAACTGAGAAGGGACCAGGTCTGACTTCTCCTCGGTGACTCTGAAACCTAGCGACGTGAGCAAGCTCAACAGAGTGGTGACATCCGACTCCAGTAAGGCAGCATTGGAATGCCCCTGGAGGATATCGTCCAGATATGCCGAAGTAGTAACCCTGGACTGTGTGCGATGGAAAGTTATCACATGCGACATCAGTCTGGTGAAGGCCCAAGGAACCAGGTTGAGGCCGAAAGGCATGACCTTGAATTGGTAAACTCGCCCCAGAAAAACGAACCTGAGATACTTCCGTAACTCCCAATGAGTCGGAACGTGAAAGTAAGCGTCTCGCAGGTCGAAGCTGGAAGCAAAATCTCCCTGGTGAATTGAACATAGGACCGACCTGAAAGTCTCCATGCTGAACTTGGGAGCAATGATAGACTGGTTCAGGAAACTCAGATCGATAATCGGTCGGAGTCGGCCATCCTTCTTCGGCACCAAGAACAGGCGGGAATAGAAACCCACTGACCTAATGTTCTTGAAGACCTCAATCGCCCCCTTTGTCAGGAAATTGTCTATCTCCGTGGACAAAAGTTCCCGACGTAAAATGTCTGAAGGAACTGTGGTTGGAAGAGGCACCCTGGACAGAGTGGGGTGCCTTCGGAAGGATATTCGCAGCCCGGACCAAACAACATCTAACACCCAAGGATCGGATGTGATGGTGGACCAACAGTCTGCGAACTCTGCTATCCTTCCTCCAACCTGGGACGAATCGAGCTGAGGACCTTCATTTCGAACCCCGACGAGGCTCGCGAGAGGAGAAAACACCTCCTCTACTGAATGAAGAATTCTGGGACTGCCCTCAAGACTGCCGACGCTTACCCTTACCCCTTGAGTAAGTAGAAGCGGAGGCAGAAGGATCAGCCCCTTTGCTTCGCAGAGGAAGCAGATGGTACTTGTGAGGCTTGCAACTGCCCGTGCCAACCCTAGAAGCCTGATCAAGCTGAACAAACAGCAGCTGATCGTTGGAATGACGTAAAACGTCATCCCAGACCGTCAACACAGAACCATGGAAAAGTTGCGGACCTGCCAAAGAAGCAGATCGAAGAGTAGCGCACTGCTTCTCAGGAAGGGATTGGCCTGTGTCCAGCACAGAGTCCCTTCGAACTAATTCCAGATTAGCCGTGTTACAGGCATGCATGTGAGTAAGATGCATGAGCGCCTTGGACAGCACACGCAAAGGAGCCTGTACCTCGTCAAACTTATCTGGAGGCAGATAAGCAGCTAAAGCTGAGACGACGTGATCGGAGAGAGAAAGCATACCAAGCATCTCTCTCGATAAGCCCAATGTGGACTCCAGAGTCATCATCGGAATGACAGCAGACTTGGACTTGGAAAGCCCGAGGGAATTGGAGTCCTGATCCAAAACCGTCAAAGTCTGGTAGACCAACGGATTTGCGGAATCGTAGGAACGATAATGCGCCGGAGGTAAAAAGGTGTCAACCCTGGTGAAGAACGGAGCCTTCATAGCCTTGGAACTTACCTTAGAGTCCACGGCTAAAAATGCTTCAACCAACTGTACCGACTGGCACGGTAGAAGACGCCCAGAAGCGGGTTGCTCCATAGGCTGTTGGCGCGCGACCGATGATCGCGGCCTGGCTGACACTGTCGACTGGTTAGATGGTTTGAGATCCGGAAGGAACCCAAACACGAAATCAAGAGCTGCCCCCAAGTCCAAAGACTGCTGGCTCTCGACATTAAGCATGTCTGACTCTTCCCCTGAGTTGGATGACACATAGCCGATCGTGGGCAAACCAGCCGACGCCTCCCATGGTGTCGGAACACCAGGGGGATCAGAAAGCGGCCTGTTTCCAATCCCGGGAGGCGGCGCCATAGGGGGCACCTGGAAACCACACGCTGCCTCGCTGGAAGCAATGGGAAGGCTCTTTGACAGAACCTGAGTGAGTAAGGAAAGGGCCTCCCTAAGCTCACTGCCCGTACTGGCCGGTTCGACATGGAACGAACCGGCAAAGTGGCTTCACCTCTGACCCTCTTAACTGGTAAAGTGCTGAGTTTTTTCTGACAACAAATCAAAGCTCATCATATACTGCTCTATTACATTTAATCGGATAGTGCCTTATAGGCACTATCCAATTAAATGTCAGAGAGCAAGGTATTGTATAAAAAATCTGATTCATATCAGGGACAATAAAGGCTTCCTCAGGCAGAATGTAGCTACAGACAGTTATTGCCTGTCACTTAGTAAAAGCCCAAAATAGGGCTTCCAGCACTCTACCAGTTAACCAGCAAAGGGTCAAGATCCTCTAAAACACCCGACGTGGGACGATGGGCAGCAGCCGAAACGTCTGAGGGCAGACGTGTATAGGGGTGCGACACACCCCAAGGATCAACATAGCAGGAACTCATGAGAGTCACCGCGGACCTCTGCAGGGCAGAAGGTCCAGGCTGCACAAAAGACGTTGGTCCCCCAAAACTGGTCGTGTGGCCAGAATGAGTGGACGGAGACGCCATGGAGTTCATAGTATCCCACTAAGAACATCCACATCCAAAGACAACTGTGGTGCTCGACGGGGCAGAGACTACAGTAGAGGGTCCGGCCGGCAGCCACTTCCAACTTCGCCGAGTTGAAGTCAGGGAAGGCTGAGGCCGATACCCCCACGTCTACACAACCAGACACCGTAGCAGACCACTGCAGGTATAAAAGTACTGTGCTCAATAGCTGAGAGGACACAGTAGGGGGTTCAGTTGGCAGCCCCATCCGACTTCGCCGAGTGGAAGTCGGGGAAGGCTGAGGCCGATACCCCACAACCACACTACAGACATCCCTGCAGACCCTGGCAGGAATAAGCCAAGGCCGGCTAAAAACAGTGCCCAATGACATTGTAGACAGAACAGCAGTAGCAGCAGATACGACGGGAGCTGTTGGAACTGGCGGAAAAGCGGAGAGAGCCACCAAGCTCGGCCTCCAAAGGAGGAGTCACAACCCTAGTGACAGCCTCAGATGTCGACTGGAGAGGGCACATAGTCCCGGAACCAGGCATCTCTTCACCAGAAATCCAACAGCTCCAGCAGTATCCACCATGGTAAAAAACTGCACATTCCCCACGGAAGGGGAATAACTCTCACCAGACATGGTCGAGTCGGAAAGCCCCGAAACGACAGCGTTCCCCATCCCCCACTGGTGCGGGAGGAGCTGCACATCCCCCATGGAGGGGGACCAATTGTCACCAGACGTGGTCGAATCGGGCGACCCCGAAACGATAGCGTTCCCCACCCCCCGCAGGAGTGGGAGGAGCTGCACATCCGGAGGAGGTCAAACTCACACCAGACGTGGCAGAGTCGGGGGCCCCGGAACGACATTTCAAATAGAGAGTATTTTATCCGAGTTAGGTTCTTCCACTGTAGTGCAAGACTGTAGAAAACAATTGAGGTAGGTTGATAAGAAGGCTGAGATTATTGCGACAGTACACACATGGGAACTATCAAATCTGTTAAGTGTTAAACTTTTAATAATAACATATAAAACAAAAGTTGTCATGCTGTGCTTACTGCATGCAGCCATAGGAAAGATTCAGAGCTCATTCAATTGGGAAGGGAGTAAATTGTCACCTAAATGTATCAAATTCTGAAAAATGAGAGTTTTTTGGGGCTGCATCTATCTTTATGCAAACCGAATGGGCATAAGGTTAAACTTTACAACCAAACTTACAACAGCAAACATACTAGGTAGGCAATTGTGAATATGAACATGTAAATCGTTTTTCGAAATTCCATTCAAAAATCAGGGATGAGAACAGAGAGCTTCAAAAAGAGAGGGAAAGGAAAATCTTAGGCCGGGGGTCTGGGGGCCGCCTAGGCCCCCAGAAGCTCTGGGGTAAAGGAAGCCATTTCCTGCATTCTCAGCATTTTCCATGAAGGAAACTTGCATCTCAACAGACACTCTTCTCTCCCCGCAAATAGCTGATTTTTATCAAAATCAGTCACTCTGTGGAGAGAACAGTGTCGGCTGTGGTAGTTTGAAGTTGACAGCTTCTTTCGACGAATTTATTTCTGGATTTTTCTCAACCGGTTTCAATTCGTTCGGTTGTGCAACAGAAGTTTTTTTGCTTGCGCCAAAAAAATGTTCTTTCAAAGAATAAGTGTCTGACTGCGATGACAAATGTTTTTTATGTTTTTCGCTTTTACAATGATCAACAAGTGCTGGCACACCCCGATTTCCATACTTGACCATTTTGTATGAACAAATGCTGCATACCACATGACCTGGCACCGCGACTTTCCGAAAGAAATCTCCCAGTATTATTTCAGTAACAAGTTTTCCAGGAATAGAAACTGGAATTTTCTTCTCTAACCATTCCCACCGAAATTTTTCTTTCTGGTCTTTATCAAGGTCACAAACTTTATGTTCATCCTTGGCATCGAGAATTTTCAAAGTTGATTCCGCCATGATTATGTCTTTTAATTTATGCACAAACTCGGGTATCAAAAGTACGTGCCGTCCAATTGGACATTATTTTCTTCTGTCCCCAACAACGTCCAATCAAAATACGCCTCACAAAATTGTTGCTCTTTTGGTTGGGGGAAATCCTGTACAACTTGAGTGTATCTTTTTATTTTCAAACCCGCGTCAACTTGTTCCAAAAAATTCGTCCCTGAAATTGGACGAGGATGGGCACACAAAGAGTTAAAATATAATGAAGAAAGAAAACAATTGATAACTGTACAGGCCTACAAATTCCAATGTCAATTACATTTGATATACACTGAAACTTGTATAAAAGCTGTTTCCTTCCATTATAATTTGAACGCCTGTGTGACCCTACTCGTCCAATTTTTTTTTTTTTTTTTTTTGGGGGGGGGGGGGGGGGGGGGGTGGGGGTGGGGGACTTATTGGTACGAGTTGATGCTATACAATATGACCCCCTCCCAAACCGCCAAAATAATAAATAAGCTGGGGCGTTCGATCACTGTATCAATTTCAGAAATATTTTTTTGGACCACCAGCGCTGTGTTTTAAATTCCAAGAAATTATGGCGTAATATCCTCTAAAACCCAGCGACAGTGAATCAGGATGATTCCTACCCTAATACATGTATCTGGCCCATTCGCACTGAAACAAATGGGTACGAAAAGGCAAGGCATTTGGTAATGAAACATTCAGAATGTATACAAACTGCCTTTTCACCCTGGGTCACTTTTCGGGGGACGTAAATTTACAACAGGTGAATATGATTCAGGCCACTGTCACTTGCGGTGGGGGGGGGGGGGGGGTGTACTGATAGCTTGGCAGGGAGCGGGGCGTTTCGGCCCTTTACCAGTTCGGCCCCGGGATGTATCGACCTCAGGACGTTTCGGCCTCGATATTATGGAAAAATGGGGATGGTCACAGCCTCGACAGGTGGGAGGTTTCGGCCCCAATCGAGGCCGAAACGTCCCGAAAAAACGCCGAGGACAAAACGTCCCGAGCCCGATGAGACCCTGGGCCCTTTGGCAAACATCTGTAGGAAGGCGAGTATCAACGTTTTAAAAACGTTTTCTAACCCTGATTATCGAGAGTAGGAGAGTACTCATTCCCGTCGACGGTTAGAGAACAGAGCCTCTACGTTACTCCTCTCCCCCCCCCCTCCCCCCCTGTTTTTCTCACCGAATTTGTACTGATCTCAAAAATGAACTTTTGAGCCCCCAAAAATGTGGGAAACCGCGAATCCGCGGGGAATTCTCATCCCTGAAAAATGGAAGAAAAGTGAACTCCAAATGAGCTAATTTTATGAAGAATTTTAGGGTACTCGAATTCAAGGACTGAAAACTGGGTGAAGGTTAAAACTTTGAATAAAACATATAACAGCAAAATTGTCTTTGGATGAACGCCCTATCTTCTCATGCAAAACATTCTGAGAAAATATGGCTTCAGTACTGAGAAATCACATGTAAAAGTTGGCGAAAATAACAATTATTCCGACAGTGCCCTTATGGAAACTCTGAAATCTGCCAAGGGCTAAACTTTTAATAATAACATATAAAACAAAAGTTGTCATACTCTGACTGCTGCATGCAGCCATAGAAAACATGCATTGCTCAATCAGTAAGAAATGGAGTAAATTGTCACTTAAACTTACCAAATTCTGAAAAAACGAGTTTTTTGGACGGCATCTATCTTTATTGAACCAGAATTGGCATAGGGTTAAACTTTACAACAAAACTTACAACAGCAAATATGCTGAGTAGGCAACTGTGAATATGGGCAAGCAAATCATTTTTCGATATTCCATTCGAAAGTGGATGAAAAGTGAACTCAAAGTGAGACAATTTTACAACAAATTTGAGGGTGCTCCAATTCAAGGCCCGGAAACTAGGTGAAGGTTAAAACTTTGAATAAAACATATAACAGCAAAATTGTTCTTGGATGAATGCCCTATCTTCTCATGCAAAACGTTTTGAAAAACGTTATGAGTAAATATGGCTCCAGTGCTGAGAAATCGCATGTAAACGTTGGCAAAAATAACAATTATTCCTACAGTACCCTTATGGAAACTCTCCATACTGCCAAGGGTTAAACTTTTAATAATAACATATAAAACAAAAGTTGTCATACTTTGACTGCTGCATGCAGCCATAGAAAACATTCAGCACTCAATCAGTATGAAATGGAGTAAATTGTCAATTAAACCTACCAAATTCTGAAAAAACAAGTTTTTTGGGATGGCACCTATCTTTATGCAACCAGAATCGGCATAGGTTAAACTTTACAACAAAAATTACAACAGCAAATATGCTCAGTAGGCAATTATGAATATGGGGATGCAAATCATTTTTCGATATTCCATTCGAAAGTGGCAGAAAGGTGAACTCAAAATGAGCTGATTTTATGAAGAATTTTTGAATAAAACATATAACAGCAAAATTGTTCTTGGATGAATGCCCAATCTTCTCATGTTAAACATTTTAAGAAAATATGGTTGCAGTGCTGAGAAATCGCATGTGAAATTTGGCCAATTTCACCAAAAATGCATGTTTGAGGGAATTTTGTGGCAAGAAACGGTTAAGGTGGGTAATATGGTCTATGTGGCCAGATGCAGTAACTTATGCTTCAAATATTACTAAAGTTTCAGCCAAATCGTCCAGAGATTTTTTGAGAATTGTGGCAAAACGTGACATTTTGACTACATTTTTCATGATTTTGGCAGAAAACGAAAAACTTCAGAAATACAATGATGCAGGTGAGAAACTACGGATGGAGCTGTACAAATGTGCCATATTTCAGCAAAATCGTACATGCCATTTTTGCAGAATCCAGCAGACAAAAATCAGTGAAATAAAAAAAAATAAGAATAACAATAGATTCACCTATTAGATATAGGTGAATCTAAAAATAAAAAAATAAGGCTTAAGTACTGTACTCATAGTCCAAAATAAACCCCAGCTGTAAGCTAAAATCACTGGGTTTCAACCAACTCAAACACAAGCTCTTACAATTTGGATATTGGATTTGACTTTAATTGTTACAAGTACAAGTTCACAGATATTTTGCTAAAAAACAACCAAAATAACATTACATATACTAAGTAGAAAGGTTAAGAGAAACTACAATTGCAATACAACACATCTAAAAGCAATATAGAACCATAATGTGTAATAAAGTGTACTTTCACAAAACTTCTTACAACAGAAAATTTTCCACCTAAAAAATAAATGAAGAAAAATTTCCAGAAACAAAGGATTAAGAAATACTTTAGTCATGGTCCAAAATAACCCACAACTGCAATATAAAAGCCCAGGGGGCCACTGGGTTTGAAGAAACCAACTCAAACACAAACTTTTACAATTTGGATAATGCAGCTGACTAAAGCATTAATTGTTACATGGACAAGTTCACAGATTTTTTTGTTGAAAAAAAAAGAAAAACGGGCAAAACAAGAGGCCTGCATCTCAAAACGCTGCTAATGCCCCTGATCACAAAAAATATTTGGAAAAACTTTTCTAAGTTGAAAGACTGAAAAAGGGCCATAACTCTGAAAAAAATGAGTGGAAGAAACTCATGCTACACAGGTATCGTTCCCTCATAATGCTCTATTACAACACCATATATCATTCAAGTCGGAGTAGCAGGGGCTAGATACAACAGAAAATGTTGGTACGAATGGATGAGTGAACGGAAGAACGGATGGATGAATGGATGGACAGACTGACGAATGGACGAACAGAGATCTTCACTAGATATCCCTTTGACTTTTCAAGTCAGGGGCATAATAACAGCACATATACTTAGTATAAGGATTAAGAAAAAACTAGACTTGCAATAAACCACACCTTTCAGCAATCTAGATCACCATAATATGCAAAAAAGTTTACACAAAACTTCTTACAACAGAAAATTGACTAAGTTTTCACTTAAAACACAAAAATTGAAGAAAAATTTCCAGAAAATTATAAATTTAAAGTAATTTGTATATTGTTTATATTTACCAAAGGCCCAGACTTAGCTGGTGCTAACTCAAAGTTATCAAGGGCCAAACACAAATTTTGAACCCCCCAGTCCCCAAAATTTGCTTGCAAAACCGAAAATTAAAAGTCGTAAAAATTAAAAGTCCTATCTGGTCCTCCATACTTTTACTCTCTGCGCATGTGCAGTTGCCAGGAAGTAACCGAAATTAGTGCCAACATCATTCTTTGTAGAAAAGAGTACTAGATAATAACTCAATGGGGAGGTATGAGTGCCCACTCATGGGAGGACCATACCCATCTGAGCAATTGGTAATTATAAAAAATATACAAATTACTTTAAATTTATATTTTTATACTATAACCCAATGGCCCAGACTTAGCTGAATCGTAAAAAGGCGGAGGGCCTAGGACTTCAGAATTAGTAGACCAACATAGTTCCATAGCCTGTAATCCAAGGTGAAAGGAAATTAAATTTAAAAAGAATTACATGTATGTCTCTCTATACAGTAATAGAGAAGACGTATCATAAAAAGGAGCCCAGTTCAAGTAATTCCATATACAAAGACTATGCTAATTGGATGTATCAAGTAAGTATCTTAAGGCTATTCCAGACTGAGCCCCAGAAATTAGGGTGGCGTATTTGTGAATGAGAGGCTATCCCCCACAAACATAGGCCATATACAATAAAACACAAGCTGTATCCAAGATATAATCTACAGATAAAACCGCTTCACTTATAGTTACATACTTATCAAGCCGGAGGAGAGGTAAAAAATCATACATATCTATACATCGGATAGAAGATGCAAGACTAAATAACCTAACACCCCTAGGGTGAGGACGTAACCGTGGGGAAAAACAGAATAATATTCTGTAATAAATGTTAAACTCCCAAGAAATTTAATAAAATATTTCAATAACAGTTAGCCAAAAAGCTTAAGAGTTAAAAAGGAAGGGTTCATGGAAGGATAGGGAAGGAATACGTAACAAACAGTGGAATAATCATTAACAATGAAAGTGTCAATGACACTGTAGCTCAACTTGTCAAGACAAAGACATGTACATGTATAGTATGTGACACAGCAATGACAAACATCTAGGTAATGACCTGATAACAAAGTTACATATAAAGTATTGTAACGGTCTGTACATAAATACTGACCATTGCCTGTAACAAATGTATAGGTAAAGTAAAGTATTGTAAAGGTGGGTGACAGTCAGATGCTAAACTGGAAAAAAATCTTTGAGTCCCAGAGTGGATCAGACTGAACCCCAAAATATTTGTTCTCCTAGCACAGTGATAACAAAGGCACCCCAAAACACACTCTTTCCTGTCCCAAGGTGAAAACAAAGGTACCCAAGAAGTTTTGTGAAGATCAGTTCATAAATACGAGCTGTATAGAACTTGTGACAAAAAACTGATTGGACCTAATTTCGGTACTTTGATCTGTAGGCCACCATGTTAGACTTACATACCAAAAATCAGCTCAATATCTGGAAGCGTGTAGAAAAAAAGTCCGGAAATCAAGTAGGACTGACTGACGGACTGATGGACTGATGGACTGACAGACTGACGGATGGACCAGTCAAAAACATTATACCCCCGCAACTTTGTTGCGTGGGGTATAATTATTCAAATCAGAGCTTTCATATGGAAGTTCTGTGTAAAAATCTGATTGCACCTAATTTTGTACAAAATGGCTGCCATCGGCCATCTTGAATTTTGGACCGGACCCAAAAACACTCGTTCTCATCCCACAGTGATACCAAAGGTACCCAAGAAGTTTCGTAAAGATCGGTTCATAAATACGGCCTCTAGCCCGAGCCGTATTGGCATTTGCACTTACAGTGCTGAAAGTAACACCAAAAAACATCAAAATTAGTCTAATTTGCACAATTTACGCACGAGAAAAAAACCTGTATTATATGTGATGTATCTCATGGTACTAAACATTCATACAAAAAATTATTCAAATCAGAGCTTCCATATGGAAGTTCTGTACAAAAAACAGATTTCTGCATCGTCAGTACAAAATGGCAGCTGGCAGCCATCTTGAATTTTGGACCGCACCCAAAAACACTCTTTCTCATCCCACGGTCATAACAAAGGTACCCAAGAAGTTTCGTAAAGATCGGTTTATAAATATGGCCTCAAGCCCGAGCCGTATCCAATTGTTGACGTACGGACAGACGGACGGATGGACGTACGGACAGATGGACGACGGGCCATGACAAAAGCTCAAATTTGGCTTCGCCAAAGTTGAGCTAACTAGAGGGGGTATCAGTACCCCGTGGCTCACCAACAGGTGGCCAATGTAAAGGGGTGGTTGGAGTAAAAAAAAAATGTTCAAAACTTGCACACAAAAGTCCAAAATTAAAGAAAATAAGCAGCTAAAGGGTTAAATAATATAATAACCCCTAAGAAGCATGCTAACATAAAATAGGAACCATGGCAATATGCTACAAGGTAAGTCTCCACTTTGAAAAAAAGAAAGACAAACCTTAAAACCTGCACATAAAGGTAAAAAAAGTATCACATTTGTTTCAAAGGGTTAAAATTTAGAAAAATACCCTGAAAATATTACAATAACCAGCGTGGCAATATGCCAGTGAGATAAAACTCCACTTAAAAAAAATATCAAAACCTGCACACAAAAGTACAAAACCTGCACACAAAAGTCCAAAATTAAAGTAAATAAGCAGCTAAAGGGTTAAATAATATAAAAATAGCCCAAGAAGCAAGCTAACATAAAATAGGAACCATGGCAATATGCTACAAGGTAAGTCACCACTTGGAAGAAAAGACAGACAAACCTCAAAACCTGCACATAAAAGTAAAAAAAAGGATCACATTTGTTTCAAGGGGTTAAAATTGAGAAAAATACCCTGTCACAGTAACCACAATGGCAATATGCCAGTGAGGTGAAAGTCTACTTGAAAAATATCCACTTGGAAGAAAAGAAAGACAAACCTCAAAACCTGCACATAAAAGTATCACATTTGTTTCAAAGGGTTAAAATTTAGAAAAATACCCTGAAAATGTTACAGTAACCACCATGGCAATATGCCAGTGAGGTAAAACTCCACTTAAAAAAAAAATATCAAAACCTGCACACAAAAGTACAAAACCTGCACACAAAAGAACAAAATTAAAGTAAATAAGCAGCTAAAGGGTTAAATAATATAATAATAGCCCCAAGAAGCATCCTAACATAAAATAGGAACCATGACAATATGCTACAAGGTAAGTCGCCACTTGGAAGAGAAGAAAGACAAACCTCAAAACCTGCACATAAAAGTAAAAAAAACATCAAAACCTGCACACAAACGTCAAAATAAGTTAAAAAATTTGATTCAAAGGGTTAAAATTAAGATGAAATACCCTGGAAAAGAGTTAAATGTTATCATGAACCCCCACAGCAATATGTAAAGAAGAAAAAATTTTTTTTTAAAAGCACAAAAATCCAAACCTGTAAACAAAAGAAGTCCAAAATTGAAGTAATTAAGCAGGAAAAGGGTTAAAGAATACAACGTAGCCCTAAGATGCATGTTTACATACAATAGAAAGCATGGACATATGCTACAAGGTAAATCTACACTTGGAAGAAAGAAAGAAAAAACCCATGAAAACCTGCACGCAAACGTCAAAATAAGTCTAAAAATCTATTCAAAGGGTTAAAAAAATTTTTAAAATGCACTGGAAAGATATCAATGTTATAATTACCACCACTGCAATATGCAGTGAGGTCAACTTCACTTGAAATTGTTTTTTTTATCACAACCTGTACATAAAAGTAAGAAGCTGTAAGCCTAAGTCCAAAAGCTGTACATAAAAGTCCAAAATTGAAGTAATTCAGCAGGAAAAGGGTTAAATAATACAAACATAGCCCTAAGATGCATGTATACATACAATAGAAAGCATGGACATATGCTGCAAGGTAAATCTCCACTTGGAAGAAAGGAAAAAAAACCCATCAAAACCTGCACGCAAACATCAAAATAAGTCTAAAATTTGATTCAAAGGGTTAAAATTAAGACAAAATACCCTGGAAAAGAGTTAAATGTTATAGTGAACCACCATAGCAAAGTGCAGAAACTCTACACTTGGAAGAAAGGAAAAAAAAAAACCCATGAAAACCTGCACGCAAACGTCAAAATAAGTCTAAAAATCTATTCAAGGGGTTAAAAATTTTTTAAAAATGCACTGGAAAGATATCAATGTTATAATAACCACCACTGCAATATGCAGTGAGGTCAACCTCACTTGAAATTGTTTTTTTTTATCACAACCTGTACATAAAAGTAAGAAGCTGTAAGCCTAAGTCCAAAAGCTGTACATATAAGTCCAAAATTGAAGTAATTCAGCAGGAAAAGGGTTAAATAATACAAACATAGCCCTAAGATGCATGTTTACATACAATAGAAAGCATGGACATATGCTGCAAGGTAAATCTCCACTTGAAAGAGGGGAAAAAAAACCCATCAAAACCTGCACACAAACCTCAAAATAAGTCTAAAATTTGATTCAAAGGGTTAAAATTACGACAAAATACCCTGGAAAAGAGTTAAATGTTATAGTGAACCACTATAGCAATATGCTGAAACTAAAAAAAAATTTGAAAAGCCAAAAAATCAAAACCTGTACACAGAAGTTCAAAATATTTGAGAGCGGACGCCGACGCCGACATGAGGGCTATGCCATAGGCTCACACAACTAACGTTGGTGAGCCAAAAATGATGACGTCAGGCATATGTCCTGAAATTGGAAAACATGAAATAATTTTATAATTATTATAAAGTTACAGCCCTGAACGTCAAAAAACACTGTTGAACACTTCCATCATCCAATAACAGTCTTGGATCCACCAATTCTTGCATTGATTTGTGTCTGGCATCCTCAAATGAAAGTGTCAATGACACTGTGGCTCAACTTGTTAAGACATGTACATGTATAGTATGCGACATAGCAATGACAAACATCTAGGTAATGACCTGATAACAAAGGTACATATAAAGTATTGTAACGGGCTGTACATAAATACTGACCATTGCCTGTAACAAATGTATAGGTAAAGTATTGTAAAGGTGGGTGACAGTCAGATACTAAACTAGAAAAGAAATCGTTGAGTCCCAGAGTGGGTCTGACTGAACCCTAAAATATTTGTTCTCATAGCACAGTGATAACAAAGGCACCCCAAAACACACTCGTTCCTGTCCCAAGGTGATAACAAAGATACCCAAGAGGTTTTGTGAAGATCAGTTCATAAATATGAGCCGTATAGAAGTTGTGACAAAAAACTGATTGGACCTTATTTCGGTACAAAATGGCCACTGGCAGCCATCTTGAATTTTGGACTGCACCCAGAAACACTCGTTCCCGTCCCAAGGTGATAACAAAGGTACCCAAGAAGTTTTGTGAAGATCGGTTCATAAATACAGCCTCTAGCCTGAGCCGTATTTACATGTGCACTTACTGTGTACAAGTAGCACTGAATAAATCAAAGTTCATCTAATTTGCATAATTTCTGCATGAGAAAAAAACCCGTACTATATGTGATGTATTCAGTGTTACTAAACATTCATACAAAAATTTATTCAAATCAGAACTTTCATACAGAAGTTCTGTACAAAAAACTGATTGCACTAATTTTGGTACAAAATGGCTGCTGGTGGCCATCTTGAATTTTGGACCACACCCAAAAACACTCGTTCTCATCCCACGCTGATAACAAAGGTACCCAAGAAGTTTCGTAAAGATCGGTTCATAAATACAGCCTCTAGCCTGAGCTGTATACAAGTTGTGTACAAAAAACTGATTAGACCTAATTTCGGTACAAAATGGTCACTGGCAGCCATCTTGAATTTTGGACCGCACCCAGAAACACTCGTTCTCGTCCCAAGGTGATAACAAAGGTACCCAAGATGTTTCGTGAAGATCGGTTCATAAATACAGACTCTAGCCTGAGCCGTATTGACATGCGTACTTACTGTGTGTAAGTAGCACTGAAAAAATCAAAGTTCATCTAATTCGCATAATTTCTGCACGAGAAAAAAACCCGTATTACATGTGATGTATCCCATGGTACTAAACATTCACACAAAAAATTATTCAAATCAGAGCTTTCATATGGAAGTTCTGCACAAAAATATGATTGCACCTAATTTTGTACAAAAAGGCTGCCATCAGCCATCTTGAATTTGGGACCGGACCCAAAAACACTCGTTGTCGTCCCATGGTGATACCAAAGGTACCCAAGAAGTTTCGTAAAGTTCGGTTCATAAATACGGCCTCTAGCCCGCGCCGTACTGGAATTTGCACTTACAGTGCTGAAAGTAACACTAAATACATCAAAGTTAGTCTAATTTGCATAATTTACGCACGAGAAAAAAACCTGTATTATATGTGATGTATCCCATGGTACTAAACATTCATACAAAAAATTATTCAAATCAGAGCTTTCATATGGAAGTTCTGCGCAAAATTCTGATTGCACCTAATTTTGTACAAAATGCCTGCCAGCGGCCAACTTGAATTTCGAATCGGACCCAAAAACACTCGTTCTCATCCCACTGTCATAACAAAGGTACCTAAGAAGTTTCGTAAAGATCGGTTCATAAATACGGCCTCTAGCCCGAGTCGTACTGAATTGTTGACGGATAGACGGACGACTGGCCATGGCATAAGCTCAAATTTGATTTACGTCAAAGTTGAGCTAAAAAGGAGATTTAAAAGCACAGATGTCATTTAATTGTTGATGACTTTAGAGCCAAACAAAGAATGATGTTGGCGCTAATTTCGGTCACTTCTTGGCGACTGCACATACACAGAGAGTATAAGTATGGAGGTCCAGATAGGACTTTTAAATTTCAGTTTTGCAAGCAAATTTGGGGGATTGGGGGCTTCAAAATTTGTGTTTGGCCCTTGATAACTTTGAGTTAGCACCAGCTAAGTCTGGGCCATTGGGTTATAGTATAAAAATATAAGAGTTCAGTACTTGTAGTAATGGTCTTAAATAACCCACAACTACGATCTGAAAGCCCTGGGACCTCTGGGTCCAAAAAAATTTACTGAAACACAAACTCTTACAAAATTACATGTTTACGTTTACTCCACCATGGTCATGACATTACCTCACCTCTTTTTTGTAGTAGGTGAGCTAAAAATGAGTAGTGATCCCTTAATATTAAAATCTAAAGACTCAATGACACTCCTAAATATGCCCCTGCAGCTCAATATGGACAATGTTATAATATGGGGCACACATGGCATCCCTCTATATTATTACCCTGTGGGCACGATTCTAATAAACTATGTAAATCATCTTTTCTAAGATGTTCTCTGCCAAACATGAAAGTCTTATGACAATTCGATCGTAACAAAGAAATCTTATAAATATTTTCTTTGTTACCCACAGAGTTAAAGATTCAGTGGAACCCTATTAATCGAATAGCCACTTTTCCAGTGAGAATTATTCAGTTAACAGGAGTATTCAATTAACAGAGATACATTCATTTTCTTTGTATTCTAGAGATAAAGTAAACATTTATTCTATTATATCTTGCTTGTCAGAGCTCAGAGAGCTCTGTTAGACAAGATACAATTGATTACATGCCCGTTTTGGATGTACAGAGGCCAATCAATTCTATAAACAAAGAGAATTCAGTGATTATCAAAGTAATTTCTCAACATATTTCAAGATTTTTTATTCAATTAACAGAAATTTACTCAATAACCCATATGCCATTAACAGGCCAAATTTTGTGTATGGTGTATGAATGTATGGTAAATGGCTTGGTGTTATATTCAATTAAGCGGGTTATTGAATTAAGAGATATACAAGTGTGTGGGCTCCTCTGTACCTTCAAATATACTCATGGAAATTTTTTTGAACACAAATTGTAAAACATCCTTAAACTGATGCTAGATGTCAAATTTAGAAACGTCTGGAGATCGAAGTGGTTTGGGAGAAGATTTTGAAACTGTGTTCTCCATTACTCAGTGTTAACATCTGTGCCCCAGGACCCTTCTAATTAGGAGAAAAAACGTCTCTTGTTGGATTAGTCATTCGGGAAAATGACTATGGAAAACCATTTGTTAACGAGCCCCAAAGGGGCAAGTTAAAAAATGGTTTTCCACAGTCAAATTCCAGAATGTCTAATGAAACAAGAGACATTTATCTCAATTGTAATTCCTGTCATTGTTAGAAATGAAAAAATTCTACAAACCTGTTTTAACAGAGCCAACCGGCTCTCAGCCAATCAAATTACAGGTTCAGAAAGAACATAGGAGTGAATTTACCTGAGATTAGAGCATGGAGCCAAATTGGCTCTCCTCCAATCAAATTATGGGTCCAGAATGAACAATGAGGTCAAATTTAACTGATGAATTACAATTATGATTTGAACATACCTATGAATCATTCTTATAATGTTATATATCCAACATAAAACTTTTGGAAGCAGTGGTTTCTTCGAAGATTTATTTTTAATGTTTTACCCAATACCCTCAAAATCTCAGGCCTTAGATGTTGAGGAAAGCTATGGTACTTGCGCACCATGGTGCACACGGATTTCAAACCAGTGAGTTATCAAGAGAGTGCCTCAAAAATCCTATCAAAGTCAGCGTGTTCATTTCATTCCAAAATGCATATAATGTCCAATTGTTAAAGCTGTTAACGCTGTTAACAAATCTGCAGAGAGACAATTCCACACTATGTACAACAGTACACTGATACAAAAACATCAAAGCATCAGTAACCCCTTTGTTGGCTTTGAAGAGGACATCAATGTGCTTGTAGCATGTGCGTACAACAGTACATGTAATATGTGGGAAGAATTGCTATCTTGATTTCATTTTTCTTCTGCATCAGATTCATTTAACTGACATTTATATGTTACATTGTATTAGTTCAAACCAGTCATCATCTTATGAAGATCATCACAGTTTAATCTGAATAGTAATTTGATATGATCATATTTCAACAATATTAATTTAAATTATAATTATATAACACAACACATGATGCTGAATGAAGATGTTCGATGGTGTTTTTCATCAATTTGATTCAATAAACAAGCAAAGTTAGTCTGCCTATCAGCTCTTAAATTGTATCAGAGTACTCAGAGTAGCATCATCTGGGTTTTTTAAAATCGAAGCACTGAAATTTCATGGCCTTTTTTCCATAATTCAAGTACATGTCACCAAATAATTCTGCATACCAAATCGGCTGACTGTATCTCAGAATAAAAATATGGCAATAAATTTTAATCCTCCCATGACAAGTACAAGAGCTGGACTGTCGGCTGGTGCATACCCCCACATGGTGTACCGCCTAGGGTGGGCATACCTGTGACAAACAAATATTACAGAAAATAATGAAAGTTATGAATATTCTCGGATGGACTCACACATGGACGGACGCACGCATGGATGGATGGACGGATGGATGCATGTAATCCAGAATACCCCCCCCCCCTCCACCCATTTTCTTTGAAAGTGGGGGTATAACAATTTCCAACAATTTCTAAGTCAAAAGGTATGGTAAATTGTTTGGTGTTTGGAAGTTTTATGCAATGAGGCAGAAGCCTTTGTCATAGGCAAACTGCATGCCATATTTCACTGAAATCTGATAACCCATACCTGAGATACAGGCTGAACAGACAAATAATGTCTATTTCCTACAATTTCTAAGTCAAAAAAGGGGGATAACTCTAAAAAGGAGAATGTGAGAAATATTGTTGAAACCTTTTTTAAAGCCTATACCATAAGCAGTATTCATGGCAAATTTCATTGCAGTAGAACAATCGATACCCAAGAGACAGGCTGAATAGACAAAATTTGGCTCGGATGCACACGATTTCTAAGTGAACAAGTAATAAAAACAAGCAACAAAAAAAAAAATAACTGGTGTGGGCATACCTATGACCAACAAATATTATTGAAAATAATAATTTACTTAAGTTATGAAAATTATGAATATTCTCGGACGGACTCACACATGGACGCACATATGCACAGATGCACGGACGCATGTAAACCAGTATACCCCCATTTTCTTCGAAAGTGGGGGTATAAGTATTGTCTGAGAAAGTTTCTTTGGACAAACTTGAATCTTGGCCACTAAAAGAAGCTGCAACCCAATCTCAAAGAATTCTGACATGAGATTTGTGAAAAGAAGTTTTTTTTTGCATTTGGGCACTTCCCCCACACCATGGAGGTTAGAATCTTCTTATGAACAAACTTGGGAGGGTATTACCCCACACTCTCCCCAAAGTTAAATTGTGCCAAGTTTGCTTGGGACAGTTGTTCTAGAAATGAAGAATCAGATGCAAAAGTGAACCAACAATGAACACCGTTCATCTATTGAGGTTTAATGACACTTTCAACATTCTGGGTCATATCATCTCAAACAGTGTTACAGGTGGAGGTAGCCGGAATACCTGGAACTTAAGAGAAGTGGCAGTCTCTCCAACTCACTAACCCTACATATGCAGGCCCGCAAGCCAGAATATAAGCAGACTGTCATCTGCAAAATGAGTTTCCCAGAGGGTGAATTTGGTAATACTACCCTACACAGCAGGGTAGCATCACCAAATTTACTCTCTGTGAATCTCCAAGCTGAATCAGGGTCTCAAATCAAAACAGAAAGAGGTACCCAGAGGATAAAATGACCGACTGTATGGGACAGCATCAGCAAATTCACCCTCTGGGGACCTCATTCTGTAAATGTCAGATTGCTTATTTTCAGGCTTAATGCAGGGTTAGCATCGGCTGAAGGATTCAGAGTTAGCATCAGTTCAAGAATTGTCTACAACAAAGTGCAGTAGTACACCTGCTCTCACTTGGGCAATTGGGATTAAATGTCTTGCACAAGGACACAATGCAGCTTATATAAGCCAGGATCGAACCTATGACATTTTGATCTGAAATCCAATGCTCTAACCAATGCGCTCCCAGATCTTGTCATTACAAGGAGCTACTCATTCCTGGACATTAAGAGACAGCAAAAGGTCAACTGACTTTCAATCAGGTGAGCGAATAACCTTATAGTTGAGAAAATAAAGAGAATTCTGGTTATCATTTGTTGCATAGGGGATTTTTTGTTCAAATTCACACGCCTGCCCAATTCAAACAAATGGATAAAAATCTCGAAATTAATTTTTATTGCATGCCTTTGCTTTTATTTTCCTAAAATGCAGGCTTTTTCTACAAAAACCGAAGCGAACAATAATTTTCTTGTACTGTCCTTGAACAAAACGGATCATGTGAGCGGACTATTTAACGATTTCTTTTTTTTTATGTTTTGGTTATGTTTGGCAATAATTTGTGTTTTTAATAATTTTTTAGTAAACTGTAGGCATGCAATAAATACAGAAACGCATACGCGTTCGAACTGTCATTTTTTACCGCATGAGGTCCATTTCGGCAGAGGGATAATATTGAACAAGAGTCCGAAGGCTTCGAGTTCAATATTATCCCTCTGCCAAAATCGATTAATTATTTTTTAGTAAACTGTAGGTGTGCAATAAATACAGAACAGCATACGTGTTCGAACTGTCATTTTTACCAGACTTTGGCTTCTCATTCAATATTATCCCTCTGCCAAAATCGATCCTGTGTGGTAAACAAGAGGCCCCAGGGGGCCAGGGGGCCTGAGGGCACTCACCTGACATGGTAGCCTAAATATCAACCCTGAGGTTTGATTTCAACAAGTTGCATCTGCTCCTCCTAAGAAAAGCTTATACCAAATATCCAAAGATTCTGACCAGTGGATCTAAAAAAAGATTTTTAAAGAATATTCCTCATATTGAACTAAGTCATAATTCGGGCTCCTACAGGGATTTTTAAAGAATATTCCTCATATTGAACTAAGTTATAATTCGGGCTCCCACAGGGAGCCCATATATGAACCCAGGGACTTGACTTTAACAAACTTGAATCTCATCCCCTAAGAATGTTGCACACCATATATCAAAACATTCCGACTGCTGGATCTGAAGAAGAAGATTTTTAAAGAAAATTCCTCATTTTAAACTAAGTTACAATTCAAGCTCCCACAGTGAGTCCAAATATGGACCTAGGGACATGGCTTGAACAAACTTGAATCTCACCCACCTAAGGATGCTGCATATGAAATATCAAAACATTCCAACTGCTGGATCTGAAGAATATTTTTAAAGAAAATTCCTCATTTTGAACTAACTTATGATTTGGGCTACCACAGTGAGCCCAAATATGAACCCAGGGACTTGGCTTGATCAAACTTGAATCTCACCCCACTAAGCATGGTGCATACCCAATATCAAAAGATTCTGCCTGCTGGATCTTGAGAAGAAGATTTTCAAAAAAATTCGCCTGAAATGCACTAAGTTCGAATTCGAGCTTCTATAGTGAGCCCAAATATGAATCTAGGGAGCCGATTTGAACGAACTTGAATCAGATCCACCCCACAATGTTGCATACCAAATATCAAAAGATTCTGCCTGCTGAATCTGGAGAAGAAGATATTTTAAGAAATTTGCCTGAAATGCACTAAGTTCGAATTCGGGCTTCTATAGTGAGTCCAAATATGAATCCAGGGGGCCGATTTGAACAAACTTGAATCAGATCCATCCTACAATGTTGCATACCAAATATCAAAAGATTTTTAAAGAATATTCCTCATATTGAACTAAGTCATAATTCGGGCTCCTACAGGGATTTTTAAAGAATATTCCTCATATTGAACTAAGTTATAATTCGGGCTCCCACAGGGAGCCCATATATGAACCCAGGGACATGGCTTTAACAAACTTGAATCTCATCCCCTAAGGATGCTGCACACCAAATATCAAAACATTCCGACTGCTGGATCTGAAGAAGAAGATTTTTAAAGAAAATTCCTCATTTTGAACTAAGTTATCATTCAGGCTACCACAGTGAGCCCAAATATGAACCCAGGGACTTGAATCTCCCCCCCCCCCCCCCCCCCCCCCCCCCCCCAAAGCATGGTGCATATCCAATATCAAATGATTCTGCCTGCTGGATCTGGAGAAGAAGATTTTTTAAGAAATTTGCCTGAAATGCAATAAGTTTGAAATGGGGATCCTATACCGAGCCCAAATATGAACCCAGGGGGCCGATTTGAACAAACTTGAATCAGATCCACCTCCACAATGTTGCATATCAAATATCAAAAGATTCTGCCTGCTGGATTTGGAGAAGAAGATTTTTTAATGTTTTTCCATTGCCAACAAGTGTCAAAAAGTGCTGACTCAGCACTTTTTCAAAGTCCTGAAAAAAGTACCTTGTGATCAAACCGATAGGGATTTTTTTTAACCATTATATTCTACTGGATAAAAGTAAGCTTTATACAAAATAAGAATTCTCTGTGCAGTGTAGTTTTGGAGATATGGGAGTTTTAAGGTTTTTCCTATTTTTAGCTCCCAAGGTTCCCACGGGGCAATGAAAAAATTTTTTTTTGCATCAATCAACTACTTATGACCCATTATCATCTCATATCAAATTTGGTTCAAATCGACCTGACGGTTCAGAAAATAGAAATTTTAGGCGTGGCCAAAATTTTTGCCCCTCCTACAATGAAGGCAAATAATGCCCCCACAAACTTCTCTTGAACAAACTTGATTCTAAACCTCAAAAGGACTCTGTATACCACATATCAAGTCTCTGCTACTGGTGGTTCATTAGAAGAAGATTTTCAAAAAATAACGTCATTTTTTCCACACCCCTCTGCTCAATATGAGCTGAAACCTAATTTGCATAAAAATCAAAATGCCCCTATATAACCACTACTTACATGGAAATTTAATTAAAATGTGGCCAATGGTTTAGGAGAAAGAGGCTCAAACACCACCTTCACGCAGGACGACGGACGACAGACGACAGACGACGGACGAAGAGTGATAAGAAAAGCTCACCCTGACTTTCAGTCAGGTGAGCTAAAAATGACAGTTCAAGCGTGTATGCTGTTCTATCTATATATTGGCCTTTGCCATATGCGAGAAGACTTATACATAGAAAGTTAACCCTTTAACTAACAAATCAGCTGCATCAGCTCGCATAATTAAGCGGCTGAGAAAAATATATTTTTAAAAAAATGTCACCAAAACCATATCATCTGATCTCTCATTGGAACGAGCTTGTTGAACTAATACCAATGAGGGGGTCACATAAGGTTTTGTTGCCAATTTTTAAAAAATTTGAAAACACAAAAATTGAAAGAAAAGATTTTGAAATCATGTACACTGAGTAAAGGGTTATAAAGAGCGCTTACTCAAGCTGGAAGATAATTCCTCCATCCTTTTATCCATATCTTGCTTTGTTATACCTACAGACTTGGTTGATACTAAATACAAATACAAACAGTGGCCTTCTCCTTTCACACCACATTTGCTCAGAGTATCTTCATCTTTTGGTATTCGTTTCCCAATAATCCATCGCTGAACTTCAACTGGATATTTGAATCGTAACTGCATCTACAAGATAAAGTGTGAATGTAGGGTCTTCAAAAGGCAATTATCAAAAAGGGAGAGAGGCTTTTTCCTTAATACATTAAAGCATACTACAGTTAAAACTAGAAGTCCTGTCACAACTGTGCGCTTATCTAGGCTTAATTGCACGTAGGAATTGCACCCAATTGCCATATCGAATGACATCCAAAGCACGGCAGGTTCTCCTGGTTACTCATAGCAAACACAGGCAATGTTTCTGCCAATGGACCTCCGGGTTACCTGGAGGTCCATTGGCTGAAACATTGCTTGTGCACAGGCCATATGTACAGAATTTGATAGCCTTACTATGGTCATAAAGCGTAGATTAACGTGCAGATCGACATGCTATTTGTGCACATTTCATGACATGACTTCTAGTTTTAACTGTACACATAATTTGAATTGGCTCAGAATTTAATTAAATTTTTTTATTCTCAATAAAATCCTTAAAGTAATCTAACCGCTGTTTTATATGTCCACCATATTTATTTCTTGTGAGAGTTTTGTAAGAATCAGCTTCAGTCAGTGTATGTAGGGTACTGAATAGAGCAGTCACAAAAATTCTGAATAGGTAGAAATAAATCACACAAGAGGCACCAAAGGCCTTAATTGCTCACTTGATAAAATGGTTTAACCCTTAATGGCCTGGACAATTGTCCTGAATTCACTCCTGGCCACAGCCTGTACATATCCAGTGGCTTAACGGTGATTTCTAGTCAAGTCTTGGCTGCCTTCAGAGGCAGCCAAGACTTGACTAGAAACCATTGCCTATGTAATTTGTTTATTAACAGCAGGACCTACTGATGATGGCATGTTAAGGGCACCTGTTCTGAAGTTGTAAAAGTCAGAAATCGGCCTTTAAGGGTTAAAGAAGGATTTAAGTTCACATTTAGTATCTACATGTTAATATAGTTAGGTATGGAAGTGAGGTTGGGAATATCAATACTATGTAACAAAAGAATCTGACTCGTGGATGTGAAGAAGATATTTTAAAGAATAGTCCTTAATTGTACTAAGTTAAAACTTTGGATCCCACAGGGAGCCAAATATGACACAGGAGACTTGCTTTGAACAAACTTGAATTTGAACCTCCTAAGGTTGCCGCATATCAAATATCGAAACATTTTGACTGGAGGAACTGAAGAGGAAGATTTTTAAAGGAATGTCCCCATATTGCACTAAGTTAAAATTTAGGTTGGCACAGCGAGCCTAAATATGAGTCGAAGGACTTGATTTGAACACACTGGAATTTGATCCCACTAAGGATACTGCAACCCAAATATCAAAAGATTCTGACTGGTAGATCTGAAGAAAGTTTTTAAAAAATATTCCTCATATTGCATTGACAGGTAGCCCAAATACGAGCCCAGGGACTTTTTTTTAATAAAGGTAAATCTGTCCCCCCTCAGGATGTGGTATACCAGTCATCAAAAGATTTTGACTGGTGGATCTAAATAAGATTTTTAAATAAATGTCCTCGTATTGCACCAAGTTAAATTTCTGGTTCCCACAGGGAGCCTAAATATGAATCCAGGAACTTGTTTTGGACAAACCTGAATCTGACCCCTTTAAGGATAATCTATACCAAGTATTAAAAGATTCTGATTGGTAGTTCTGGGGAAGATTTATTCCTCATATTACAAGTTAAAAGCCGGGCTCACACAGGGGGCTGCAATATGACTCCAGGGACTTGCTTCGAACGAACTTCAACACCCTGACTTCTAATGCCCCTAAAGATGCTGCATCCAAATATCAAGAGATTCTGACAGATAGATCTAAAATATGACAGAGCTTTTTTAAATACATTTCCTCATACAGAACCAAGATAAAATTTATGTTCCCACAGGGACCCCAAATATGAACCTTGGGACTTGCTTTGAGCAAACTGAAATCTGACCCTGCTAAGGATGCAGCAAACCAAATATCAAAAGATTCTGACTGGAAGTTCTGGAGATTTTTTTAATTTTCAAAAATATTTTCTGGGTTGCTAATAGAATTATACCCCTTGTGCTGCTACCTGTGGGGTGGGGCAACTTTATCTGAACAAACTTGAACTGACATATGATAAGGAACACACATATCAAATGTGGTTCAATTCAGAACAGTGTTTTATTAGGAGAAGAAACATAAAGTTCACGCCAGGCAGATGGATGGTGGATGGATAATAGACAGACTGTGATTTTTGAGCTTCACTCAGGTGAGCTAAAAAGGCAGATTAGACCCAAAATAAACTCAGGCTATGAATCAACAAACATAATCCAGGATAGTGTTAGATAAAATTGCAAATGCTTTGATATTCCTTTCAGTTTGACTGAAAAATTCAGCAATTCTTACTTAATACGAACAGGTATCGTCTGGAACCAGCTGGAAGAGAATATAGTTTCAATGCCAACAGTTGAGGAGTTCAATAAAACCATCAATAAAAAAACACCAATAAGACCAGCAGCTCTCAGATGTCCATATGCAAAATATGGTCGCAGCAACCATTTTTAGAGATACAGATACTTGGTTGATGTTTTGTCCAAAAATATTGCACAAACCTTGAGTTGCACACATGAAAATTTTGTATGTATTTAAGCAGGAATGGACACACAGTACAGGTATTTCCTGTATGGATCCCCCTTTTCTTTTTGAAAAAGTAAGGTTTTTTAAAAAAACTCCTATGCACCGGTTGATGCTCATGCTGTTTCACTCAAAACTCTAACTTTGGGCATCATAAAAAGGAAAAATGAATAGAATGTTACAAACCAACTATTTTAACCCTTGTGTCCTCAGATTAATTTTATGTTAATAAATAGCATAAAAACATTTATTACATACCTATTACTTATTCTCCAGTTCCATATTTACAAAAACATATGGAACACATGTTCCCATATGGATTTCTGTTCATGGACTATTTTTCCACCTGATGCCATGGATCCATCAACAGAACTAAACCCCACTCATTTTCATAATCATTCAATCGGAATGTCACATTCTAACCCAGATCAATTTGAAAGCTGCGGTAAGAGGTAATAAATCAAATGTCAATTGAAAAAAAATAACAAAGAATTTTAACAGAATTTTCTGTGTGTGATCTTTGAATTTTTAAATTAATGGATTTTATGTCATAGAGGCATGTAATAAACACAAAACACATCGATGTGTGAATGTATTCGTCAATACAGCACTCATGCCATTGCGGAAAGATAGAATTTGAGGCAGTGCCTCTCATTCTATCCTTCTGCACTGGCACTCATGCCATATTGAAGAATGCATTCACACATCAGGACGTTCTGTGTTAACATGCGTGTGTATATAGCTACAGATGACTTAACAGTGTTTCTACATTATTGTTGGCTGCCTGTACAGCAGCCAACAATGATGTAAAAACATTGTAAAGATATATGCATCTTACCATGAAGAATACCATTGGGACAACTTTTTAGGAGCAATATAAAAGGTCCTGTTTGTGGCTGTATGGGAACTTTAGGGTTAATACAGCTTCGTCTCTAAAGTTGTAAAGTCTTAGTTTACAGGGGAAAATTAATCAATTTTAACAGCAAGATTCAAACAAATATTACTCATATTTCAAAAAGCAGTTCTTTATTTACTGGTGTTGAAGGACACCTTCAGCATCTATGGTTATATAATGGACAAAAAACAATTATACAGTCAAGTCAAACCAATCGTTATACTTTTGTTTTGTAGTTCATCAGAATTCCACCCGTCATTGGTTACCAGGTCCTATTTTACCAGTAAATCTTAACTTGTTTACCCAGTAAACAAGCATTGTACCATCTCCAGGGGTGTCAGTAAGGAAGATGTCAAAATGATGTTAATTATCTACCTTATTTTTTAAATCTCTGATAGTATCTGTGGGTTTGACTCTCATGTCAAATGGCCCTTCTGATGCATCTTTGTCCTCTACATAAAATTTCACCCTGTACAAAAGCAGAAGCACTTACATTAATAATGTAAGGAGAAAAATCTTTAAATTATTTCATGATAATCATTCAAAACCACCGTATATAACATTGCTAATGATTTGCAATTGTTACTTTCAATATTTTTTTCAAAGAATGGTGCAACCTTGTTAACTCTTAAGGGCCTGGAGATTTTTATACATTTTTGCTATACTTTGAAAGTCTCCCTCCAGTGGCTTTGCAGTTGTTTCTTGTCAAGTCTTGGCTGCCTAGAGAGGCAGCCAAGACTTGTCAAGAAACAACTGACAAAGTACTTAGAAAACAAGTTTTCAGTTTACCCAAACAATGCGTGTTGGGTCACCTGTTCCTTTGCATTAAAAAGCTATCCTAAGGGATAACTGACTGGATGCTATGACAATGAAAAATTGTCAGTTACCAGGAGTATTCAATCAACCAAAATCTGGCCTTTTTTCTGCATTCTGGTGATATATTAAACATTTATTTTATTACATCTTATTTGATAGAGATCATGTAACCCTCCCTGAAACTGTTTTGACAAAGCCCAATATTGATTATCAATCAGCTCTTGACCTACAACAAATAGCAGATGACGCACTCGCAAAAACATTTCTTGACTGACTAAAAAAATTTTTTTTTTAAATTTTCTGCTTCAAAAATATAGCTTTTGACCCCTCATAGCAAACAATTCCATGAGCTATGTTTTCTCCATGTGCTATGTTTTTCGAGCCTAAAAATTGGAAATATATTAAAATAAAATCTGAATAAGAATTTTTCTGAATAGAGCCGGCAGGTACTCTAGGTAAAGGGCTAACAGGGATTTTGCTCTATAATCTAATCTAACTAAGAGGTCAAAATTGTGCTAAAAGTATGGTAAATGGTTTTGTGTATGAAAGTTTATTTTACCAAAGTCCAACTGGAGCAATAATTCTCAAAGAAATAATTGGACACACCTGGCAAACAATCCCCTAAATAAGGGTTTCTGCTAGGAATAAATTAGTGGGGAAAATTACAGATCGCCTGGCAGGACAATGATTTGCACAAGGAGAAAATTTTAGAATTGAACACTGCAGGAAAGCCATTTCCTTGCATCTGAGATGGCGATTGATGTTTTAGTGTGAACGATTTTGTGTGAATAATCATGTCGAATCTTTGGAGAAACACCCAAAGCTATTGCCGTTTCTTCACCACAATCGGCATATGACATCTTACCTAATAGGCAAACAGCAGAAAATAGCGACAGTTTCAGAATGACGCTTGACAATCTTAAGTTGCAGAATGCCAATTCCAGAAACGGTGCTCCTAAGATGTGTCAACTTTGTTGAGAATGATTGTGTCTTGACTAGAATTTTACGGCATCATGTTGTTCGTTTTTTTTACTGGATTTTATGATTTATCAGTAAATGATTGACATGGGGAATGGGTCTGATTGATGGACCCTTAGCAATGGTAGCAGAAACCCTGCCCAAATGATATTATCACTAAAAAACTATATATTAAAATTGGAAAATAAACCTTGAACGGTTTTCTTTGAAATGAGATGACAAGAAATGGTAATGTGATAACAAGAAAAATTTAAAATAATTTCTATATTAATTATACCTACCACTGGCCCAGACTAGTTATCTAATTTTCTAGAATCAGTCCAAATTCAATTTTAACCCCCCCCCCCCCACCCCATCACCCCCCAAAAAAAAAACAAAAAACAAAACAAACCAAAAAAAATTAAGTCAAATAACAAATGATATACTCCATAGATGAAGTCTGTGCATGTGCAGAAGTCCAGGTGGTGTCTTCCAAACCCACCAATAACCATTCTTTTCATAAGTGCAAAAGTCCAGGAAGTGCCTATCAAAACTACCAATAACAAGTCTTTTGTAGTGCCTGCTAAGTGTTTAGTACTGCATTCAGGGAGGTGTGAGTGAACAATTCATGGTGGGCACTTCTTGTCTGTGCCAGTGGCAGGCATTTCCAAATCTGAGCATATGCTGCCCTTAATGACGGTAGAATGATGAGTGTGACTGAAAAAGAGAGTGGTGACATCAATGCACCCACTGACGGGATCCACCAAAGGGGAGAGATAAGTTAATTCTTTGTGTAATTCATTGAACAATCCTCTCCATAATATTAATACAATGCCAATGATCCCAACTAAGGAATTAATTAAGGTACTTATAGACTGTTCTTTTTCTGAAAACTATTTCATGGTGATGTTAGTAAAAGTCTCACTCGCTATTTGCGTTTAATCCAGAAGTTGTAGCCATACTTTGTATCTTCTTGTCAAAGAATATTACCGTCACCTTGTGGAAGAGAATAGCCTGTCATCTGATGACTGTTTTTCTTCTAATGTTGCTTTAAACATGAATAGAGAAGACTGTATTAGAAGAGCAAAATCTGTACTTGTAAAATCAGTGTGCTCGGACAGTAAAACTCAATGAAGTCCATGGCCCCATTATGGTGCACTGATAAAAGATGTACGGTGCCATATTTTTGCTCAAGTGACAGAGAGTACATGTCTGAGGCATCTGAGTGTGAGGAAGAGGTATGTTACCATCTTGGAAACTTCTCCCTTGCTGTAATGCATGTGAGTTGCAGTTGAAGAGCTTGCATAATGGCGTTCCTGGATTTGGAATCTCATCGGAATTGTCTTTTCTGAGGTTTTGTGGGTGCTGCAGTCATCTAAACAATGTACATGAGTGATGATCATGGTTTCTAAAAGCTGTTCTGACTGAGAGTATGTCTTTGAGCCATCTGGGTCCAAGGAAGAAGTGTATGACCAACTAGGCAGCTTCTCCCTTGTGGTAAACACACGTAAGTAAAACAGCAGGTATATATATCAAGGATGATTGCCTTGTGAGTTGGCATCACTGCCGAGGGCTAGCCTTGTATCCCAGGTTGCAACAACAGAATTATTTTGTAGCACCTTTGATGCATGCTCGTCCCCAGATGAAGAGCTTACATAAATGCTTCTGGATTTGTGTTCATGTCAAAGCTGTCCTTTAGACAATTTGTGTATGGCCGTGACAGGAAGACATTATGTCCATGTTGTGACCATGATGTCTAGCCTCCACTGAACATAAGAAATGTGAAGAATTTGTCCTATGCAGCAAGGATTTCTTCTTCCTATGATGACACTGGCAGTATGAAAAACTATAACTTCTATTCGAGTCAAAGTGCTGGCTCGGTGATTGTTATGATGCTGTGGCTGCTGTGTCAATGAACAAAATGGAACTAGTGTCTGTGATTCTACCGGGTATAGTATCGCCACTGAAGATGATCTTTAAGGTGCTCCTGTTTTTGTAAGGTACCAGCTGCTGAATGATATGGACTGTCACTTAAAGGCCTGTAATTACTTTAAATGTATTTACAATGCCTAGAATAGTCTAAATCAAGACACAAAAACATTTATAAAGCATTTCAATACATCCATAAATATGGTGGTAAACTGCTGGAAATGACCACTGGAAGTTCGATCTCAAATGTAAACAAAGATACTGGTAGAGGTTACTGATAAGACTGGTGACTTCCCAAGCTTTAGTTGAAAGTCCAGAATAAGGGACTGCATGAAATGACATCACTGAAATCCCATATTTCAAGGCAAATACCTAATGACACTGACTTAACATTACGATGAATAATTTGGACAGTACAGATAACGAGAAGTGAACAACATAAGGCTGCCTACAGAAAGGAAGTGTTATAACACATCAGTGAATACTACCATCTCCAACATATCTATATATTAAGTATGAATCAAGAATCAGACTAGAAATTACTAAAATTAATGACTCATTTTCAAACTGAACTTATTGAGAAGGTACATAATTTTAGCAATTGCTGACTGTCCCAACAGTGCTGGGTTATACTTGCCTTAATATGAAATTATGACTAAACTAGACTTTATGATTCTGGAGAATCATGGCTTTTCCCGATTAGATTCCATGATTTTTCTTGACCCCACAGTGTCTGATGAATTGTTTTTAACTGTCTCACTAAAGTTCCTTCATTGATGTTATGAGAAAGGTGAGTATAGTAGTCTCAAATGACTCGGTTTGGGTTAAAAAAATGTTTAGGTAAAACCCATCATTAATGGTAGAATGGGTTAATCTCAATATCAATGTTTCCCTATCAGTTTTGCATCCGGTAAAAGAAGTTACGTTTCTCTGTGGCATTTCCATTTGATGTTGTTGGTGTCCAAAAACAGACTATTTCCTCAATTGTTTTTACATTTAGCAGCCCATGAAGGGTTAACAAATGCCTACCAGAATAATTGATCCATGCAACTGGTCATATGACACCAAGACCTATCAACGGCCATTTTCTCTTGAAAACCCCACAAAATGTTTGTAGAAATCCAGGGAAAACGATTTTTTACGCTTTTGATGGGTATCCCTGTTAACCTCCCCAACAGGGGTTAACGCTTGGCTTTTTGAATACCTTTATTACTTACAAAAATGGTCCTTTGTGAATTCCACTTCAAACAAAGGAGATTATGTTTATCTCTCATGTATACATTAGGTGCTGTGCGTGTCTGAAAACAGTCCCATGTTAGGCTATAAAAAAAGAACCTCTGTTTCTCAGGCCCGTGCGCATGGTCATTTTTGGTGTGCATGCAACCTTTTTATGACACCAAAAAAATCTTCAAAAAAAATTTGAGATATTGTGCTCATTTCGGTAAATCGATATCGATGCGTTCGCAAATTTTAAATTAACACACTTCAAGCTTTTTCTACATCATACCTTAATAAAGTGGGTGGGTTTTAGCAATATTCACGACAGAAAGTGTTTTATTCTGTAAAAGGTAAGTCATAATGACAGCAAGAAGGAAGGTGTCTTTCAGTCTGACAACAAACAGTCACAAAGGGGAATGGTCGATTTGCACCACGTTTGATTCGCACCAACCCTCAGAAAGTCTGCAAAGTCAGGTGCTATGTTGAATGGAACACAGTCTCCTGGCATTTATTTTTAGTAACATTTGTATTGTAAATGGCTGTCATTGGGAATTTGTGTACTGTTATTTGAAACCGTTACGAGTTTCCCAGTTAATTTAAATAAATGCATTTGAGATGCAGGATAATTGGATAACTAATAGTAACCGTTGCTTGATATAAAAGTAACAGTCATAGTTGAAAATAAATTGCATATAGGCAGGTATGTGCGGTCGAATTGGTTAATAAAAACACGCAAACATTCGTTTTGTATTTCATTTTCAGATTTAAAAAAAAATATGATTTATGGATGAAAAGCCCGTTCAAATGGGTTGTGATAATTTTGAATATAATGGGGAAAAATTGCGATTCACGATTTTATTAGGCAGGTTGTGAAAGGATTTTTTTTTTTGGTAAAATAAATCTCTGAAAGTTGGCACTTCGACATTTGATTTGTCCCAGAGATGTTTCAATCCGAGACGTTTCACCCACGAGGCATTTCGTGACTTTCGTCCTGTGTTATAATTTTCACGTTTCACTGAAAAAACAAACATTCAAACCCCACATCATTTACGACCCAACACCCCTGTGGTGAATAACCAATATATTTGCGAAATTTTGCGTGGTCCACCAGGCGTTTGGATGGGGGTCAAATTACCACAAACAACCTCTCGGGGAGAAAATAAAAAGGAAAAAAAAAGCCGCCCGCCCGCATGCTTTTTTGGAAAAAATGACCTGAGAAACAGACAATCAACTTTGTATGGCCTTAACAACATTACGATGCTTGGCAGCTTGTAGATGGTTAAAAAACGCTCACCAGAGTATTTTGTCCATGCAACTTGTAATGTCACATAAAGACCTACGAATAGTCAATTTGTCTTGAAACCCTACAAGTTACCGTTAGGAAAATTCACTGAAAATGGGAATTTAAAGCTTTCAAGGGATATCTCTCTTTAGCCTGCCCAAAATGGGTTAAGACGTCGACTTTTGAATACCCTTACTACTTACAAAAATGTTTCCGTATAAATTGTACGCGCGATAAAAGAAGGCACTTTTCTTTGTGGTGTACCCTTTGGGTACTGTTGGTGTGCAAAAACAGCCCATTTTATCGCAATTTTGACCTTCAGCAGCCCGGGGAGGGTTAACTAATGCTGACCGGAATATTTTGTTCATGCAACTTGTAATGTCACACCAAGACCTGCAAATAGCCGATTTTTCTTGAAAACCTACAAGATGTTGTTAGAGAAATCCACAGAAAACGGGTATTTTAAGATTTTAATGGGTATCTCTCTTTAACCAGCCCAAAATGGGTTAAGACGTCAAATTTTGAATACCCTTACCATTTTCAAAACTATTATCCGATCAATTTTGCGTCCGATAAATGAAGGCCCCTTTCTCTGTGGTATATCGTTTGGGTGCTGTTGGTGTCTAAAAACAGCCCATTTTATCACAATTTTTACGTTTAGCAGCTCGGGGAGGGTTAACTAATGCTGACCGGACTATTTTATCCATGCAACTTGTAATGTCACACCAAGACCTGAGAGTGACCAATTTTTCTTGAAAATCTACAAGACTCGTTTAGAGAAATCCACGGAAAACATGAAGTTTTGAGCTTTTTTGGGGTATTGCTGTTTAACCAGCCCAAAACGGGTTAAGACTTGGTTTTCTTAACACCCTTATTACTTACAAAAATGATCCTCGGTGAATTCCACTTCCAATAAAGGAAGTTATGTTTACCTCTCGGGTATCGTTTGGGTGCTGTGGGGGTCTGAAACCGGCCCATTTCATCAAAATTTCGATGTTTGGCAGCCTGTGGAGGGTTAACATATGCATCGCCTAATATGTTGTGTGTATCAAAGGTTGTGTCATAGGCAGGTCTAGTAATTATGAATATTTAGAAAAAATCCTAAAGACGTGTTTCGAGAAAGTGCCGATAAACCCCAATTTTGGCGTTTTTTTTGCCAATTCTGGCGAAATAAGGGTTAAATCAAAAATTCCGCTTCGGTACATTTTTAGATTTTTTGCCACTCCATGCGTGTGCCAAATTGTGTGAAAATCAGTTCGAAAATGGCTTCTGAATCGTACGGACAAAAATGTGTGGAAAAAAAAAAACAAAAAAAACACCAAAACCCCCCCCCCCCCTCCCCCCCCCCAAAAAAAAAATAATAATCCGTAGAAAAACAATAGTCTTTTCCAGAGGGAAAAGCCTAAATAGATGGATCAGTTGGGACAGGGCCTAATTTATGGGGTATACAATAACGGGTGTCCTTGGTGAAGTGTGTCTAATGGATATAATGAAAGAGTCAATGACACTGTAGCATAACTTGACTGTGTGTTGTTTTTGATGAAAATGATAATGTTCTTTGTTTATGAAAGGATTATGAAATAAGACAAGAATTGTGATAATTGAGAATATGTTATTTCTGTTCTCTTTATGCTGTGTTTTCAATAAAAATAATTTGAGTGTAGACTGTACTAAAGAATTGAGGGGTGGGCTAATGTGGCACTCACAGTTAATGTATGTCAACCAAAGTTACCAAGTTACAGTGAAATTATTCCAAAACGAGTTATCCGATCAAGTTACAATAAAATCCCTTCATAAATATGGCCTGTAGACTTTGCTTTGCTAAAGGTTTTTGGCTTCGAGCCTGTGTAGCCATCACGGCTGACCCATCACAACCAAAAGGGGACGTACTCATCTAGACATTATACTGAGTCATCCTATAAAGTTACAATGATATCCCTTCATAAATATGACCTGTAGTCTGTGCTAAAGGTTTTTGGGCTCGGGCAGCCATCACGGTTGAATGATTGGGACCAAAAGGGGACGTTCCCATCGAGACATTATCTGGAGTCATCCTACCAAGTTACAATGAAATCCCTTCATAAATACGACCTGTAGACTGTGCTAAAAGTTTCTGGCTTCGACTCCTGTAGCCATCACAGTTGACCAATTGTGACCAAAATGGGACGTTCTCATCTAGACATTATATGGAGTCATCCAACTAAGCTACAAAGAAATCCTCCATAAATAGGACCCGCAGACTGTGCTAAAGGTGTTTTTTGGTTTTTGGTTTGGGCAGCCATCACAGTTTACAGATCACGACCAAATTGGGAAGTTCTCATCAGACATCATAACGGAGTCATCCTACAAAGTTACAATGAAATCCCTCCATATTAAATATGACCTGTAGACTGTGCTAAAAGTTTTGGGGTTTCGGGGCTTGGAGGCCATCACGGTTAACAGATCATGACCAAAAGGGGATGTTCTCATCTAGACATTATACAGTGTCATCCTACCAAGTTACAATGAAATCCCTTCATAAATACAACCTGTAGAATAAAGGTTTTCGGGTTTTGGGCTTGAGGCAGCCATCACGGTTGACCGATCGTGATCAAAAGGGGACGTTCTCGTCTAGACATGACCTCAAACCTGTATATGAAATTTTGTGACGATCAGACAAGAACTGCGGGGAGTAGTCTGTGCTAAAGGAAAATGTGAACCAGACTCACTGACTAACAGACTTCCGCATGGATGATGGCAATAGCTTATCTTGACTTTGTCAAGTTAAGCTTAAAATGGAAAAAAAATTGTAAAATTAATTTTGAATGCCAAAATGTTAGAAAATATGACAGGGGGGAATCAGGAAGGAGAAGGAAACACTTGGCAGATAGATTATAAATAATCATAAATAAACTGTTATAACATCAGGGAAAGATTCAAATGAGGATGACACATAATTCTACAAATTTTTCTCCAAGTTATTTTTGTAGAAAGCACTGTCCTGATGTATTCCCTTTTTGTCTGCCGTCCTTCCTATAAAACATTGTCGATCTTTTCAAACAAGCATTCCAGCTGATCAAGTGTTTGAACTGAAATTTTTAAGAGCAGATATCACAGAAACTGTCAACACAAAGGCCAAACAAAAGAATGGTTGTTGGAAGGTTTGGGGGGGGGGGGGGGGGAGGGGGGGGGGGGGGGGGGGGGAGGGAGGGAGCTTCCTGAACTGTTGCATATATGCAGACGTCATTTATGGAACACCATACATGACTCTTTCTTTTATATTATTTGGTTAAATTTTGGGGGGTTGGTGGAGTGGGGGGGGGACAGAAGTTTAGTATCCCGGCCTGATTCTTAGAATAGGGCAAGCTAGCAAGTCTGGGTCAGTGGTAATGGTTGTAAATATTTCAAGTCCAACAAGGGCAATAACTCTCAAATGGATACTTGGACACAAATGGTTTGCAATCATATTAATGATATTATTACCAAAAAAGGTATATTGTAAATTTGAGGAAAAAAAAAAAATTTTTTTTACCAGTTTTCTTGAAATGCAACAAGAAAGTTCAATTTTATAGTAAATTTCCTTTCTTTATTATACCTACCGCAATTGTTTACAACAGGCTTGCACTACAGTGGAAGTCCCTAACTCAGAAAAATACTCTCTATTTTCTTCTTTTCCCAAGCAATTTGGGAAAGAAAAGTGGTGCACAAGCACCAAGAAAAATAAGCCCAAACTGGGTCGAGTGTGACCAGCGCACACCCAGTAGGGGACGCTCTTCTCCATGTACTAATCTACGGCTTCCGGAACCAGTGTGCAGACATATAACCAACGTGTCATTCTATTGAATCCGCCAACATTGGAGTTATGTGATAAGCAGGGAGGAAGGATTCTTACCCAAACAAGAAGACGGGAGGGCCTCCACGTAAACAATTGCGGTAGGTATAATAAGAAAGGAAATTTACTACAAAATTAAATTTCTTAACAACCTACCTTACAATTGTTTTACAACAGGCTGAATAGACAACAGGAGAAGGGAATCACATATCCAACCCCCACATAACCCGACTCGCGCTGGAACTGTGGACAGAAGAAGAGTTCCCTAGGCCTATAAAACCATAGCATCACAACCATTAGTAAATGACAAATGGGAGATGAGGCGTATGGCCCCGTATGACACACAGACAGAAAGGACAGTACCAAGAACAGGACTGGAACTGACCTTGCAAGAACCCTAATGGGTAGGCTGATGACAGCCAGAGCAGAAGAAAAGAGGGCCTAAAGAAAAAAGGTCCACAGCCTGCTCCTGCAACTGATGCAGATAGGTGGAGAAAGTCGAAGCATTTCTCCAGTAGTCTGCCTGCATAACATCTGACAACTGACGGAGTTAGCATAAGCCCAGGAGGTATACAATGCATGCACCTCGTGGGCAGAAAAACGATTGGTAATACAATCATCAGTCACTAGATGAGCGGATGGCGCGCGAATAGCAAGAAAAATCCATCTAGAAATGGACTGAGGAGAGATCTTCTGTTGACCAGAGATGAGAGACAAAAATATATCTGTTTCCTGTCTTTCTTAATGAACTGCGTCCAGTTGAAGTAAATGCGAATTGCATGAACCGAACAGAGCAAAGGGCAATTAAGGAAGAGCCCTGATACAGATTGGAGGTTGAGTTGTTTCTGGCATCTGATTCTTGGCCAGAAAGGAGCAATCAGTGGTAAAGTAACACTGTTGGAGGAGCTCCTGAAAAGGCCAGGTCAACAGAGAGGCCGTATTGCTCACTAACCCCTTCTGGCCGAGGCAAAAGCAATCAGTCAAAGCCATCTAGTATGTGAGAAAAAGCATATCCCACACTGGGTTAAAGGTTCAAATGGCCGCCCCGCCCCCCCTGCCCCCCCCCCCCCCCCCCCCCCCCCCCCCCCCCCCCACAAAGCAAAGCAGCACTAAAGAAAGATACCAACTTGGGTAAGCTGCAAAATCCTAGACCTTTTCAAAGAAAAGTGCTGAATAAGCTCGGAGAGGGACGGATTAGTGCCGATACAACACTTTCCCACAAACGAAGAGGTCTCTGAAAGCATGGACCTGTAGCCTAAGATGGTAACAGGTTGGAGACCCCAAGAATCAAACAGATATACCAGAAACTCTGCAATCTGTGTTATCAAAGGATCAGCCTAATCAACAGAGTGATTAGCACACCATCGACAGAAGACCTTCCATTTAGCCACATAGGCTAAACCATTGGAGTGACCTTGGGTGACTTTGCAAAGAAGGTTGTGATGTAGAGGGAGATGCGCCGGAACTGCCATCAACAGAGAGCGGAGCTGTATGGATCCACACCAGCTGAGGTGACAGGGGAGCGATCAGAAGGATTCGACAACTGCAGGTTCATATCTTGGCTAGAACCTGAGGCAGAATCGGATCTGGCGGGAGGGCGTAGCTGACTAGACTGTTCCAATTGACTGACAGAGCATCCACGGCGAAAGCCAGAGGACCTAGACACAGGGACATGAAAGTGTACACCTCAGGTTCCAACAGGTCGAAAAATGATTGATGAGGGGACGATTCGAAAAATAATTGATGAGGGGACGACCTCAGAGATCGCAAAGCGACTGGAACACTGCTCTGTGAAGCATCCCGCTCGGCAGAAATTAACCTGCATCATCAGGGACAGGGAGTCGGCTAGGACGTACAGATGACCAAGAATGTGACGAACCACCACCCTGGCGTTGACATCCTGAGCGAGCAGTAGAAGATCCCAAGCCAATTCGAACATGGGAACCGAGAGCGTGCTGCCCTGGTTCCAAATGTAAGCAACCACTGACGAATTGTCGGACAACAGAAGGACCCGACGTTTCGAAAGGTGGGGGATCCACTGCTGGAAACACAGAAGAAGAGCAAGAAGCTCCTTCTGGTTGATGTGAAGAGCTGTATGATCCTGGTCCCATACACAGTGAAGGGAAAGACCAGAGAATCCAATGTCGTGCACAATCAAAGATTGCTGGCATCAGCCGTCAGAACACGATCGAACATGGGCAAGTCCAACGGAACTCCCTGCATAAATCCACTGAAACATCCGTCCAGGGAAGAAAGTGACCATGAAGAGATGCTGGTAACTGAAGCACCAGATCCAGAGGATAGACATTCGGCCTCCAACAAATGAGAAAGTGTTGGAGAGGTCTGACATGCAGCCGACCTGGAGGAATGAGATCCGTCACCAACCTACAGATACCGAGGAGCTGGAGAATACTCTGAGCTGTCGTGGATGTGGACTGGGTCAGAGTCAGGGCAAAAGCTGAGAGAACAGCCCTCGCCCGGGGAACCACCACTCTATTCAGGTGAGTGCGGAAGTCCATCCCCAGATGACAAAATGACTGAGAAGGGTCCAGGTCTGACTTCTCCTTGTTGACTCTGAACCCTAGTGACATGAGCAGGCTCAAGTGTGTCGACATCTGACTCCAGAAGTGCAGCATTGGAATGCTTCTGGAGGATATCATCCAGATACGCCGAAGTAGTCACCCTGGACTGAGAGCGATGGAAGGCTATCACATATGACATCAGTCAGATGAAGGCCCAAGGAGCTAGGTTGAGGCCAAAAGGTATGGCCTTAAACTGGTAAATTCGCCCCGGAAAAGCAAACCTGAGATACTTTCGCAATGTCCGATGAATCGGAATGTGAAAGAAAGCATCTCACAGGTCGATGCCTGGAAGTGAAATCTCCCTGTTGAATGGAGTGGCGAACCGACGTGAAAGTCTCCATGCTGAATTTGGGAGCAATGGGAGACCGGTTCTGGATACTCAGATCGATAACCGGTCGGATTCGGCCGTCCTTCTTCGGCACCAGGAACAGGCATGAATAAAATCCCACTGCATGAATGTTGTAGACGACCTGATTCGCCCCCTTTGACAGGAGAATGTTTATCTCCCTGAACAAAAGTTCTCAACGTGAAACATCGAAAGGAATTTGGGTTGGAAGAGGGACACTCGACAGAGTGGAGTGCCTCAGAAAAGATATGCGAAGACTGGACTGAACATCTAACACCCAAGGATCGGATGTGATCGTGGCCCAATGGTCTGCAAACTCAGATATCCCTCCTCCAACCCAGGATGAATCGAGGTGAGGACCTTCATTTCGAGCCCCGGTGAGAGGAGAAACCACCTCCTCTGCTAGATGAAGGATCCTGAGACCTCCCTCAGGCCTGCCGATGCTTACCCTTACCACATGAGTAAGAGGAAGAAATGGCGGCAGGTGATCAGCCCTATGCTTCACAGAGGGAAGTAGAAAGGCATTTGTTAGGCTTGGAACAACCCGCCTCCAACAGAAGGCAGATCAAGCTGGCAAAGCAGCAGCTGAACTTTGGAATGATGCAGGACGTCATCCCGGACTGTTGCCATGGAATCATGGAATAGTCGCGGACCCACCAAAGAAGTGGATCGAAAAGCAGCGGCCTGCCCTTCAGGAAGGGAACGGCTTGTGTCCAACACAGCATTTCCGGTGAACTAAATCCAAATTAGCCATGTTACAGGCATGCGTATGAGAAAGGTGCAAGAGCGTCTTAGAGATCACACGCAGAGGAGCCTGTATGTCATCAAACTTATCTGGAGGCAGATAAACAGCCAAGGCAGAGACGACATGATCCAAGAGACAAAGCATGCCTAGCATCTCTCTGGATAAGCCCAACAGGGACTCCAGAGTCGTCATAGGAATAGCAGCCGACTTGGCTTGGAGTCCTGATCCAAGACCGTCAAAGTCTTGCAGACCAACAGATTGGCGGAATCGTAGGAATGATAATGAACTGGGGGGCAAAAAGGTATCAGCCTAGTGAAGAACGCAGTCTTCATAGCCTTGAAACTCAGCTTTGAGTCCAATGCTGCAAAATCTTCGACCACTTGTACCTACTGGTACGGTCGAAGGCGCCCAGAACCATGGTGCTCCACAGGCTGTAGGTGCACAACCGATGATAGCGGCCTGGCTGAAACCTCTGGCTGGTCTGATGGTTTGAAGGAATTCAAACACAAAGTCAAGAGCCGCCCCCAAGTCAGAAGACTGATGGCTCTCAACGTCAGGTGTGTCTGACCCATCGCCTGAGTCAGAAGACACATAGCCCAGGAGGTGGCGCCATGGAGGGTAGCTGGAAGCCACTAGAAGCCTCGCTGGAGTCAATGGGAAGGCTCTTGGAAAGAACCTGCGTGAGCAAGGAGTGCCTCCCTAAGCTCACAACCCGTATCTGCCGGTACGACCTTGGAATGGCCCGGCAAATCTGACCCTCTAAACATCTGACCCTCTAAACCAGCGAAGGGTCATGATCCTCTAGAACCTCCCGAAGCGGGGCGATGGGTGGCAGCCAAAACATCTGAGTACAGATGCTTATATGGGTATGAAATACCCCGAGGATCTGAACTGCGGGAACTCAGGAGAGTAGCTGCGGACCTCTGAGGGACAGAAGGTCCAGGCTGCACAAAGATGCGCCGATCCGCAAAACTGGCCTAAGGACCAGAGTGTGTGGTCGGAAGCACAACAGAGTCCATAGTGACCCCCACCATGGACATCTGAATTCAAATCAAAACCTACTGAGCTTGATGGCTGAGAGACCACAGCAGAGGGATCGGCTGGCAACCACTTCTGACTTCGCAGAGTTGAAGGCAGGGAAGGTTGAGGCCAATATCCCCATGTCCAAGAAGCAGAAATCACTGCAGACCCCTGCAGGGATAAGCCGAGGCCCGGCTGAAATGGAGACGGATGACATCAACGACGGAGTAGTAGCAGGAACGGAGTAGCAGCAGGAGCGGATTCATCAGTAGCTGTTGACAAAGGCGGAAAAGTGGAGAGAGCAACCGAGCTTGGCTCCAAAACAGGAGTCACAACCCTGGTGACAGCCTCAGATGTTGACTGGAGGGGGACAGTAGTCCCGGAACAAAGCATCTCTTCGCCAGAAAGTCAGCAGCTACCACAGTATCCACGCCATAAAAAGACTGCAAAAACCTCCAGAGTCGAAATGGGAGGCCCCGAATGACTGCATTCCCCTTCCCGAACTACACAATAGACGGAAGACCACCCAGCCCACAGGGTCTTTCAATAGAACACCCAAATAAAATGGAACATGAATAATGGGAAACTCTTCAACACGCTAAGACAACAAAATGGCCCGCAAGGTATTGTCCTAGGCATATCTGGAGAGAGCAATGTAGATGGGAAGGTGAAACCAAAGAAAAAATAAATCAGGACACCCCCAGCTACCAGAGTAAGGTGGCAGGAAACAGAGGCCGACGGGAATAGAAAAGTCCCCCAACATCCAAAAGGGAACTGGCAGAAATTCTACCATCAACAGAGAGGAGAAAAGCTGTTACAACCGCCCCCAGCTGACACCTAACTTAGTTAAAAGCAGAACCCAAAGGGTTAGCATTAATGAACAAAAGACCAAAATGGCGCGGTACGCAAAAATCGCACACTAGAAGCTCTAAAGAGCCTGTAATTGCTAACCTGGGGGCTACATATAAAAATGTGATTTCCCATAGGCTTTCCATGGTAACTATGAGCTGCAATTGTGGCCATGTTTGCAACATTACATCAACATTACATGAGGATAGATAGGTGATAGATTGGTAGAAGGTATCCCAGTCCCCAATCATGTGAAGTTTCAAAACATTTGACTTTCAGGGGGGAAAATTTTGCAAAATCCATCAATCAGAATCAGAGAATGTCTCTGGTGGCCATATTTTCTAACCAACGGGAACAAAAAGAGGATCGTTTGTAGAGGGTCTCCTATAGACCATTCCTGCCAAGTTTGGTTCATGTTAGCTCAGCAGTTCCAGAGAGAAGATGAAATTGTGATTTCCTATAGGGTTTTCTATAGTAACTATAAGCCACAATTGTGGCCATGTTTGCAACACGATCAACATTAAATGAGGAACATTGGTAGAGGGTATCCCAGTCATCAACCATGCAAAGTTTCAGTTTTAGGCCAGGTGAGCTAAAAACACAGCCTTGTATATCTGGATAGTGAAGAAACAGCTATGAATCCACATATCAGAACAGGAAACATTGTTAACATCGAGTCAAAATGTATCACTGTTGAAGAGCGAGACGATCCGCATCCTTCTAAGATGGCAGAAAAAAATAGAATGACACGTCGATTATACATCTACACACTGGTTCTGGAAGCCATGGATTAGTACATGGAGAAGAGCGTCCCCTACTGGGTGTGTGCCGGTCATACTCGATCCAGTTTTGGCTTATTTTTTCTTGGTGCTTTTGCACCACTTTTCTTTCCCAAATCCCTTGGGAAAGAAGAAAATAGAGAGTATTTTTCCGAGTTAGGGACTTCCACTGTAGTGCAAGCCTGTTGTAAAGAATTGTAAGGTAGGTTGATAAGAAATGGAAATGTGATAACAAAAAAAAATCTAAGTCAAACAAGGGAAATAACTCTTGAAGAAATACCTGGGCACTGGTTTGTAATCCAATTGATGATATTATCACCAAAAAGCTATATATTAAATTTTGGGAAAATATTTGAGTGGTTTTCTTCAAAATTTGAAGACAAGAAATGAATGGACATTTGGATGAATAGAAAGACACTGAATCAATGGGCAGATGAATGGATTATGTATGGAAAGATGGATGGAAGAAGGATGGACAGAAGGAAGAATGGATGGAACCCATTCCTATATCCCCCTCCCACTATGTGGCATGGGATAATTAACAGGATTTTTGTATTAAAATATACACAATTACACGGAATCTGCTGTTTACAACTTCACATCTCAGTGAAATATCATGACAAAGATGCAGCCTCTCTATAGAGTATATCTGGTTATTTTGCTCAGTGAATTGTAAGTTAATTGTTTTTGTTCTCAATACAGTGGGTCCCACTCAATTATATACTGTCCAATGGAATCACACACTCAATTACATAATTTTCAAACACCAAACCATTTACCATTCTTTTAGCACAATTTGCCCTATTGAATGCATATTAGTTACAGTAAATGCCTGGTAATTGAATAAAAAATATTGTGTTTTTTTTTTAAAAAAAACTCAACAAACAGACAAACAATTCACAAGCATTAAAGTTCTGCCTTAGTTTTTCCAATAAAAGTAATGGTAACTCAATTCAGCCTTTCCGTAACATGAAAGGGAGACAGCACTTGCACCCAAAATTCTTGAATATCTATTTTTTTCATTGTTTGCATCAATAACAAAGCTTAGGCCCCTGTATGAGCTCGTTCTAATGAGAGGTCAAAAGCTATGTTTTTGAGACAAAAAATGAAAAAATAACGAAAATTCAAAGATGATTTTTGTGAATAGCACTGGCTGGTTTTGGCCGTTGTGTTGAGTTAACCCTTAAAGACCTATTTCCGACTTTTATGATGTCAGAACAGGCACCCTTAACATGCCATCATGAGTAGGTCCTGCTGGCAATACATAAAATACAAAGGCAGTGGTTTCTAGTAAAGTCTTGGCTGCCTGTTATGGCAGCCAAGACTTGACTAGAAATCACTGTTAAGACACTGGACATGTACAGACTGTTGTCAGATATGAATTCAGGACAATTGTCCAGGCCCTAAGAGGATTCCACTGTATTGAAGGATTCTACTGTATTGAAGATTTTAAGAACAGTAAAATAACATACTTGAATTCTTGTCGCCTCAACTCCTTCTTGTAATGTTCATTATCAAGAGTGATTGACAGTTTTGCCTTATTATTAGCTAAGCGAGTAGAAATATTCTGCGCCTCTTGCACATGACCCTCAGCAATAGCCAGAGTAAGATTAGTAATCAAGGTCATTAACATTTCTATCCTATTCTCTGGTTTACTGGAATGACTTGAAGATTGTTCCATTTCATCTACAGAATTGTTTTCTTCTGAATAATGTCCTTGGAATTTCGCAGGATGGAATGGTTGATGCAAACTGTTGAGAGAATTTGCAGTATTTTCTTCTTCCTTTTGATTGACAGGTGCTGAAACAAACAAGTATATGTATACTCTTCAAGTATAATATGTAACCCCAATAAACAAACAATCTTCAAGTACAATAATAACTCTTCAGCCAGTCTCAGGTCTCAAAAATGAAGGCTGTTTTATCCCTACACTCCACTACTAACTGCCTCCTCTTTCTTTTTCCTCTTCTCACAGCATTCTGCAATAAAATGTTAACCTGGCTTAGTGCTAGAAGCCTGCTAGAAGCCTGTATTGAGGTGCCATATAATACTAAGTGCTGGTACATATACCACACTTGAATAATTTCATATTTATGGGTATGTGTCAAGCCAAGTTGCAGGGAGAAATAATTTGTTCATATGGATTTGTTCTGTAATCATTTATTGGAAAGTACCTACAAGCACTCTCCAATATTAATATAAGGTCACAAAACAAATCTGCCTGAACAAATCAGGAATGTCATTTTGAAGTGAACAACCGTATGAGTCGCATGGAGGTTACCTAAAATGAAAAACATGCAAACGAAAAACAGGTTGTGCCAAATTATCCCTGGATCCTGCGAAATGTTCGCCAAGTTGAATGATCTAGTATGAATGAATGGTGGAATGATGTTGAGCAGCAACCAATCATCAGCTGCAACAGGTGTTTGCATCTGCTTGAATATAGCTCCTCTGTTGGTCCATTATTAGACAATTTTTCTAATTTTAGCATCTGGGTTTCCCCATGAGATATGGGGAAAATTATTTTTGGGGTAAATTAAGTACTTATTACCCAATAATAATAATAACAAATTTGGTTCAAATTGTCTCTGAAAATAGAAATTTTTTCATGTTGGGGGGTGGGGTGGGGGGGGGGGGGTGCTGTCCCCTGCAGAACAGTATTGCCCTTCAATCTTCCTGTGTACAAATTTCACATACACTGAAAAAGGAAACTGAATATCAAATATCAACTTTTTCCATCCACTGAATCATGCGATTTTTAAAATGAAAGTGTCAATGACGCTGTAGCTTAACTTGTCTGTGTTTTGTGTTTGATGAAAAGGATAATGTTCATTGTTTATGAAAGGATTATGAAATAAGACAAGAATTGTGATAATTGGGAATATGTTAATTTCTGTTCCCTTTATGCTATGTTTTTAATAAAAATAATATGAGGTGTAGACTGTACTAAAGAACTGAGGGGTGGGTTAATGTGGCCTTCCCAGTTAATGTATGTGGCCCTCACAGTTAACGTATGTCAACAAAAGTTACCAAGTTACAGTGAAATTATTCCAAAACGAGTCATCCTATCAAGTTACAATAAAATCCCTTCATAAATATGGCCTGTAGACTGTGCTAAAGGTTTTCGGGCTTCAGGCCTGTGTAGCCATTACGGTTGACCAATTGCAACTAAAAGGGGATGTCATCATCTCGACATTATACTGAGTCATTCTACCAAGTTACAATGAAATCCCTTCACAAATATGACCTGTAGTCTGTACTAAAGTTTTTCGAGTTTTGGGCTCAGGCAGCCATCATGGTTGAATGATCACGACAAAAAGGGGACGTTCTCATCTAGACAATATTTGGAGACATTATGCCAAGTTACAATAAAATCCCTTCGCAAATATGACCTGTAGACTGTGCTAAAGGTTTTCGGGCTTCGGGCCCCTGTAGCCGTCACAGTTGATCAATCGCGTCCAAAAGGGACGTTCTCATCTAGACATTATATGAAGTGAATCTACCAAGTTACAATGAAATCCCTCCATAAATATGACCTGTAGACTGTGCTAAAGTTTTCGGGTTTTGGGCTCGGGCAGTCATCACGGTTGACAGATTGCGACCAAATGGGGAAGTTCTCATCTAGACATCATACAGGGAGTCATCCTACCAAGTTACAATGAAATCCCTCCATATTAAATATGACCTGCAGACTGTGCTAAAAGTTTTTGGGTTTCTGGCTGGGCAGCTGTCACGGTTGACAGATCATGACCAAAAGGGGACGTTCTCATCCAGACATTATACAGAGGCATCCTACCAAATTACAATGAAATCCCTTCATAAATACGACCTGTAGACTGTGCTAATGGTTTTCGGGTTTTGGGCTCGGGCCTGTGCTGAAGGAAAATGTGAACAGACTAACAGACTTCTGCCCGCGTAATGGAAATAGCTTTTCTTGACTTTGTCAAGTTGAGCTAAAAATTGGGTCAAATGTTTCCAGCCTCCTTCCCTCATAGGAAGGGGGGGGGGGGGGGACATTGATTTTAACACTATCACATTGAATGTCAAGTGGGTTATCAACAGGAATCTTCCACTACCCACACTCACACTCAATACATCACCAAGAGATGAGAATGATCCGAAAGTCATTCTTAGGTGCCATGGCCATACCTGATATCGAATCTGGACAATTAATGAAAGGAACCATGCCTCCACTACCTACCCTCAACACTTTGTCAAGAGATGAGACTGAACAGTCAAGGGATTCTAAAGTTATTATTGATGGAAACAAAAATCAAAATGGCTGCCCTTACAGCCATATTAAATATCAAATCCAGACAATTATCAAAGGGAACCTTCCACCACCCCTGCTCAACACACAATCAAGAGAGGAGACTGATCAGTAAAGTCATTCTTGAGTTAAATGATGAAAACCAAAATCAATTTGGCTGCACTGGCAGCATTATTTAATACAGAATTCAGACAAATATGGAAAAGAATTTTCCACAACCCACCCTTAACACATCACCAAGAGATAAGACTGATCAGTCAAGGCATTGAAGGCCTACTTCAGTCAATTAACAGAAACCTGGATCAAGATGGCTACCATGGCAGCCCTTTTGGAATATCGATTCTTGACAATTATCAAAAGGGACCTTCCACTACCAACCCTCAACACATAATAATAATAATAATAATAATAACACTTTCGACATCTGCTGATTTGTTGTGGTTCTCAAGTGAGGGTGAGAAAGCCTTGATTAACCCTGTGCTCCCAAATGCTTCACTATTCCCATGCCCCTTCTCTCGTCGCAACACCTGGTAATGAACTGCTTGATGAAATTCCATTCCCCATTCTTCTCAATTTCTCCAATAAGAATATTGACCCTCTCCTCTGTGTCACCCACTAACTATATATCTTTCATTCTCCCATCCCACTTCCCCATTATATTGTTAGACTGGTAATTTGGACATTCTGACTGAAAGAGTTAGAGGATCTCCATTACTCCTGAATTACACATTTGGCACTCCTTTTCAATGTCTTTTTCATTTTTTCCTCTAAGCTCAGCTTCAGCGACCACAGCTTGAACAGTTGTGACCTCCCAAACATGCCATCAAGGTACTCTTTAAAACCTGGCTTCATTTTATTATGCAGGCCACCCAAACACCTCTTTACTTTTACCTCTGTCTCGCCAATTCTGGTTACAACCTTCCATGACTCTTTCTCTGACAATGTTTTTACCCTGGGTTGTCCTCACTTCTCCATTGAATAGTTCTCTATTAACTCCCTCACTTGGACCATCCAACCTGTCTTTGTATTTGAATTCCAAATATTCTGTAACATTAGTTTCCACCATCGGCTGTCGCAGAGATTTACTAAATAGTTAAGACAACAATCTTTCATTAAGTCTATCCTGCCTTGATCCTGATCTTCCCAATTTCACCCCTGATGTCAGACATTACTTGGCAGGGTTTCCAAGCTCTTGACAACTAACTGGTTTATAACTATTACTTCTGTACCATATGTTATACTTGGTACACCCACCATTTCCCAAATATTTTTCCCCATGAAAACCTTATTGAAGATGTTTCTCCCTATAAATTTCATTTGATTAAGAATCTGACTCCCCTTCACAGTTAGTTTATTCATTATAGTTCAGGTAGATGCCTAAACCTGTAAAGTTTATATTTACACCCCAATACTCATAGTCACCTGTCTCTCCCACACTAAGAAGTCTGCTGCTACCTTCTGGAATACAGAACTTCCCCACTTTTCACCTTTGAGTAGGTTCCACTTTATGACCCATGGGTATAACATGCTTTTGCTTTCATACAGTTTGAATCTCCAATTGTTTCCATATTTCCCAACAATTGCCAGCATTTTCTCCAGCCCCTGTTCTCCACTTCACATTCTGACACCTGTATCATGTCATCTGCAAAAAATAGCCTTTAGATCTTCAGGTCCCCAGCAGCTCGTCACTATGCAGGAGTTCATGTCCTAAATCTCTGAAGTACAATGCAAGAAGTATTCACGAAAGAATACTTGCCTGCTTTAGGCCTATCTCCAAAAGCACACATTCTGTTGTTATGTTACCCAGACTAAGTTCACTTTGTACATCTTTATATTCAGAATTTCAACAAACTCGGCTCTTAGGTCCATGGCCTCAAGCTTTTGCCACATACTCTCCAACTATACTCTAACATATGCCTTTGTAACATGCAGAAAGGCCATAAATATCCTTTCCTTTTTGGCTTTAGCAGATTCCATCTTTGGGATAGCGTGAAAAGATGGACAGTGACTCTCCTTCCCTTCCTGAAGCCATTCTGGATCTCTCCCCTAAATCCCTTCTCTTCGATCACAACATTTAATCTTCCATACAGGACTTTACAGAAAACTTTTCCAATGTTGCAACTGACAGAGATCCCGTGATAATTATCAAATATGGTCCCCCTTTTGTGCACAATGTGACCTTGCTTTCTCTCGACTCTTTTGGAACCTTTTGTTTTTCTTGGTTAAATTGAATAGGGCTGTTGGGCTTTACATAGTTCCTCCCCCCCCATTTTTAGGAACACATTAGGAATTTCATTCATCCCTCCCACATTTCTGTTCCTTAATTTTGAGACCACTTTTGTACCTCCTCTATGTTTATTTTGCTGCACACAAAGTTCAATAATTTTCATCAGACCCATTGTGGTACTCTGGTTGGTTCATCATGCCCCATCGCTTACCGTTTACCTTTTCCCAGTGCTTGACTAGTTCTGATGCAATTTGGTCTTGGCTGTCTGTATTTCTGCCCTCTACTTTTATACTCGGTGAATAACTTCTTTTGCTTCTTTTATTCACCCATTTCCAAAATGAGTTTGAACTCAATCCCCTTGTCATTCTTATCATCCAAATAAGATTGCAGTTTCACATTCTCAGATTATCATCTTTAATCTTATTTACTTTATTTCGTGCCTGTTGGTATTCTTCTTTTGCTACCCTGCCCTTGCTGACTTCCACCTCCTTGAGTTTTCTACTCCTGTATGCAGTACATTTGACTTTTCTGCCCTTATAACCTTTTTCAATCCGTCATTCACTCTGTAGCCAAGTTTCTGTGTTGGCATCCTAATATTACCTTTACTTTCCTTCCCTGCCTCCATGAGGCCCACAATTATGGCATCTGCAATTTCATGGACATTGGCCTCCCTGTGTAATTCTCAAATTTTGGTTTCAATTTTTCTTCAAACTGTGCACACACAGCATCCTTTCTGAGTTCACAAATCTCCTCAAGCTTCTTTTGCTTCTTACTGGGTTTCTTGCCACTGTTGTGATCATTATCCAACTTCCTTTTACCCTCATCGTCCTCTTTAACCTATATCACCTCCCTCCATAAATCAGTATCTGTGAGAATATAGATTATTGTTCTCCTGTCATTGCTCTCTTAAATCATTTCCCCCTACACCTCACATCCCTACTCAGATTGTTCATCACAAGCTCATTTGTGAAGTGCAACAGCCATTCCATTTGACTTTCTTATCTCTGCCCTGTATGCCTTCTACCCTTATAACCTATGTGTCCACTAAAGTGTACCATCAGAATTATACCAAGTCCCCTGTTTCCTAATTCCATGATGTTTGACCTAAGTTCTGAGTATATTGAGTCATTCCATTCAGGTTTGCTTCCCCTGACTGCACAGTATACAATACCAAGGGCGACACTTTTCATTATCAATAAATTTCAGTGCATCACATCCATTGGTAATTAATGGAATAGGGTGTTTGTCAGTTAACTGGTGAAGATCAAAGTCAATATGGCTGCCATACTAAAATCAATATGGAATCTGGACAATTATCGAAAGGTACCTTCCATGACCCATCCTCAATAAATCACCAAGAGAAGAGAATGATCAGTGAAAGCTTTATTGATTTGATTGATAGAGACCAAAATCAAGATGCAACCATATTGAATATCCAGACCATCATTGGAAGGACCTTCCACTACCCATCCTCAACACATCATCAACAGATGATTAGAGAAGGCATTTTTAAATTGATTGAAACTTAAAGCTTACAGATGAATGGATGGATGGATGAATGGATGGATGGATGGATGAAATGGATGGATGGATGTACTGGGTGGGTGGGTGGGTGGGTGGGTGGGTGTTTGGGGGTATTAGATAGGTTTTGGGTGGGTGGGTGGGTGGGTGGGTGGGGGTGTCAGGGATGGATTGATGGATGGATGGACACTCCTAAAATCAGGTTAAAATATTTGAGGAATTTAAAATGCATGGACAACCACGAAAATCTCTTTTTTAAGTCTAATTTCTGGGTTGTGGCAAACCCTAACTCTGTCAGCTTACTGACCCTAACCCTAACATAAAATCCATGAATATACAATACCCACTTTTTGTCACTTTTCAGCCACATAAACCATTTCAGCCACATAAAAAAAACATTTTAGCCACATAACCCACTTTTTAGACATATAAACACCATTTGTAAGTTCAAATTTATGTGGCTAATCACATAAATCAGACTAGACACATATCAGTGCTTTGTATCAACAACTAGGCACATAAACCTGATTTGTTTGGTCGGATGGACGGATAGATCACAATAATACCCCTCATCATAAAAACTGGAATTGAACCATGCACCTCCTGACATGGGGGTCCAGCAAGATGATGATATGTCAACATGTTCCCCCAAAAAATCAATGAATCTTAACAATTAAGATATGTAGTTAGATGCCTAAAAATAGGCAGGGTTGGAGGGAGGGGGTAGAGCATTAATGTAGGGTTTAAGTTTATGAGTTTGCCACAAGTGAATGTGGTTGTGGATTAAAAATATGTTGTGGATTAAAAATATAGAAAACATCACATGTGCACCATTTGCTTCTCCTCCACCAGTACCCGGTACATATCATTGTTATATGTCCTTAACAGTGGCCTAGAACTAGTCCCTGTCATAACAAAAATAGAATGGTAATTTACAAATGGAGCATTAGCACTAGTGGATTGGAACCAAGCTTCAAAGAGGGCGCATGCCCCTCTACATTGTACTTTGTCCAAAGACATGTTACATGACTACATGAACAATGAATTTAAAAAAACTGAGAGCGTTTAAAAAGTGTCAATTATTTTTTCAGCAATATTGTTTCGTAAAAGTCTATAAATTTTCTGTTTTCTAATTCCATGATATTGGACCTAAGTTTATTGAACCTAATTTAAATTTTCAACAGTCATCATAATTTTATGTACAAATTTAAAAAAAAAACAGAATAAATGTTGGGATCTTCTATGCTTTGAAACACTAATAATAATAATTGTTTGGCTTTTTACTTAATCATTTAACTATAAAGCCTTCTACATCAATCCTGTGACCTGCCAAGTCACTCACCCTCACTATCCATCCCAAAATTCTTATCCCTTACCCCTTTACCTAACAAATTGGCTGCATGCATCCCCGTAGTATGTAAACTGAACAGTTGAAAAAAATGTAAAACAACTTCAACAAAACCACTTCATGTGACCTCTCTCACGAACGAGCTCATTGATCTTGACCTTTATAAACAAGGGTTGTTCATGTTCGTGCATGATGTGCATGCATCACACACAAGCACAAATACCTACACACACACGCAGAAGTTTGTATTATGTGTCAATCATAGAATTATGCAGTCACACATATACCAAATATGAAAATTTCATGTTTTTAACAGCAAATTTGGGACCAGTCTCCCATCTGTTACAACTAGGGTCATTGACTCAAACAGGCCTGTGTCAGTCTTCATCAGAGGCCAACCACAGCACTTTCGTCATACTGTAGCCAGCATGTTCCAAACTTTTGTGCTGCTGCCGAAAGGAATGTGAACCAAGTAATCATCAGAACTTCATCTAGAAAGCTAGATTTCAGCCATCGTTTTTTGACAATGTGCAATGGTCTAGTAGTTTAGGTGTTAGATTCCTGATTGCCAGATGGGGTTGACTCCTGTCAGGAGATCAGAAACCAACATTCTAAATTTCTCTAAAATATGATTGTGACCTTCAAAAAACACACAGAGGCCTGTGCCAGTCTTCATCTCTAGCCATCCACAGCACTTTTTTGCCATACTGCAGCCAGCATGTTCCACACATATGCTGCTGCCAAAAGTAATCATGAGATCTTCGTCTAAAAAGCTAGATTCCAGCCATGGTTTTTGAGAGTCAATCATAGAATTTTGCAGTCACACCTTTACCAAATATGGAAATTTTCAGGCTTTTTAACATAAAATTTGGGCCCAGTCTCCGATCTGTTACAACCAGGGTCATTGACTCAAACAGGCCTGTGTCATTTTTCATCTGAGGCCAACCACAGCACTTTTATCAAACTATAGCCAGCCCTTCCACACTTTTGTGCTACTGCCGACAGGAAGGTGAACCAAGTAATCATGAGAACTTCATCTGGAAAGCTAGATTCCAGTCATCGTTTTGTGACGATGTGCAATGGTCTAGTAGTTTTGATGTTGCACTCCTGATTGCCAGATGAGGTTTCCAAGGGTTCGGTTCCAGTAGGGGATCAGAAACCAACATTCTAAATTCATCTAAAACATGACTGTGTTCTTCAAAAAACACACACTGGCCTGTGTCAATCTTCATCTGAGGCTAACCACAGCATGTTTGTTGTACTGTATCCAGTGGATTCCATACTTTCATGTTGTTACTGAAAAGAAGGTGAACCATGAGAACTTCATTTAAAAAGTTAGGTTCCAGCCATCGCTTTTTGACAGTTTGCAATGATGTAGTGGCTTAGATTTTGGACTCCTGATTCACAAGAGGTTGTTGAGGGTTCCAGCAGGGGATCAGAAACCAAGATTCTAAATTCCTCTAAAACATGATTGTGACCTTCAAACCACACACACAGGCCCATGCCAGTCTTCATCTGAAGCCATCCACAGCACATTTGCCATACAGTACCTAGCATGTTCCACACTTTCCTGGTGCTGCTGAAAGGAAGGTGAACTAAGTAATCATGAGAACTTCATTTAAAAAGCTAAATTCCAGCCATTGTTTTTTGTATTGACCAATATGGACATTTTCATGCTTTTTAACAGAAAATTTAGGACTCCGATCTGTTACAACCAGGGTCAGTGACAAAGTGGACGTACAACTCATTTCACAGCCTACAGTGAATGATAATGCCATTATTAGGACTGTCATGAATTATCAATTAATCGATTGTTGATCGGTCACGGCAAAATCGATTAGTATATTTCATTGTCGAAAAATTGGTAAATTGTACCCCGTTTTAGACATTTACTAATTAAAAGAAAATCTGATGAAAAAACTATTGTTTCTAAAGGTAAAGGCTTAAGAACGTCGCTGTTAAACCTCAAAAAGCCATTAGAAGCATTTGTCTTTCAGGTATAATCAAAGCTTTAATGTTCTGAACTTTTGAACCACCAGGGTAATAATCAAGATTGGTCGGCAGTTGCGAAATTAGTAAATACAGATTAGTAATCTGTAAAAACAGATTAGTAATCTGTAAAAACAGATTAGTAATCTGTAAATACAGTATAGTAATCTGTAAAAACAGATTAGTAATTCGTGGACATTTACAATGATGTGGCGGTTCTATGCTGTCGTACGAACATATTAAACTATTTTTACTCCCCTGAATGCGCAAACGTGTAAACAGTGGTAAAGATGACAATCTAAATTACTATAGCGATCTATGGGAGAAAAATGAAAAACTTTCATTTGCCATATATTTCATTTTTTTACATAATGGACGGACATATGATCAAATATTTTATTACATACCTTTTAACTCTTTACCCAACGCAGACGATATCAAAATTTATTATTTTAAATATCACTTTTTAAAATTTTTCAAAAAGTTCAACAAAACCATATCAAGTGGCCCCTCATTGGAACGAGGTGTCACATGATATGGTTTTGTTGAAATTCTTTGAAAAATAATACTTTTTCAACTGCTAAATTTTCATATTACGTGGGCGGATGTGGCCGATTCGTTGGGTAAAGGGTTAAAATGGTATCAAATACGTTTTGTTAAAATAAGTTTTTAATGGTTTCATTTTTGTTTAAAATTTTTACTTTTTATCCCAGTACATCACCTTTTTAATTTGATAGAAAAGACTGAGGAGGGTAACTTCAAAGTCCTAAACATGTACTAAATGTTTATGAGAAAATTTGGACTGACAAATTTGATTAAAGCAAAAATTAATTTTCTTTGTTCAATAAACATATTTGGGATATGTTATTGTGTTAATGGTTCCATTTAAGTTTGAAAAGTGGTCTTTTTTCTATATTTATGACCTTCCAACAGATAATACCTCTTCTCCTTGGAAACAATTTATATGTCAAATATGACCGCATGGCTTTGGTCCATGAAACATGATGGGAGATAACTCGAAATTCTCGCACTTCCTAAAGGAATAGAAATAGTTCAATATGGTTGCAACAGTGTGTTTGTGATGTTCCTCCTTCGAAAGTCAGAACATTCACCTTTGAAATACCGATAAAGTTCTTTCACTTATATAACTAAAATATCTACACTCAGTGATTTAAACAGACATAACTCCTACCCCCATCCCCGAAGAGCTTTTTTCTTCATTGCGTTCTGGACGGTGTTTTCAATATCTTTAAATGCATTTTTATTTCCTTCACCCAGAATGTTGTTACTTGTTAGTTCTTTGAGACTGTTTTACGCAATGTTTTACTCGCCACCAATAACACACTTAATTGGTTAATCACCTGGGCTAACATAAAATGTGCAATGTGAACTATGTCAGAAACGATGTAGGAGTCCAGCAGGCAATTACATTTTTCGCAAACGAAACGAGGATCGTCTTCGTTGTTTACGTAAAGTAGGTCAACTGACTTGAACTTCATTTTTATTAATGACTTCAAGGAGAGAGGGAGACGGGGGCATCTAGGTATGATTAATCAGTTATTAGTGATTATTTGTGATGATTAATCGATTCCTAAATTAAATGAAAGTGTCAATGACACTGTAGCTTAACTCGTGTGTTGTGTTTGATGAAAAGGATAATGTTCAATGTTTATGAAAGGATAATGAAATAAGACAAGAATTGTGATAATTGGGAATATGTTCATTTCTGTTCCCTGTATGCTATGTTTTTGATAAAAAATAATATGAGGTGTACACTGTACTAAAGAGCTGAGGGGTGGGTTAATATGACCTCACAGTTAATGTATGTGGCCCTCACAGTTAACGTATATCAACGAAAGTTACCAAGTTACAGTGAAATTATTCCAAAACGAGTCATCCTATCAAGTTACATTGAAATCCCTTCATAAATATGGCCTGTAGACTGTGCTGCTAAAGGTTTTCGGGCTTTGGGCCCCTGTAGCCGTCAGTTTCCCAATTGCGTCCAAAGGGGATGTTCTCATCTAGACATTATATGAAGTCAACCTACCAAGTTACAATGAAATCCCTTCATAAATATGACCTGTAGACTGTGCTAAAGGTTTTTGGGCTTTGGGCTCGGGCAGCCATCATGGTTGAATGATCGCAACCAAAAGGGGACATTCTCATCTGGGCATCATCTGGAGTGATCCTACGACGTTACAATGAAATCCCTTCATAAATATGACCTGTAGACTGTGTTCAAGGTTTTCCGGCTTCGGGCCCCTGAAGCCATCACAGTTGACCAATCACGACCAAAAGGGGATGTCATCATCTAGGCATTACATGGAGTCAAACTAACAGGTTACAATGAAATCCTTCAGCAAATATGACCTACAGACTATGCTAAAGGTTTTGGGCTCGGGCAGCCATCAAGGCTGAATGATCGCGACCAAAAGGGAATGTTCTCATCTAGACATTACTTGGAGTCATCCTACCAAGGTACAATGAAATCCCTTCATAAATATCACGTGTAGACTGTGCTAAAGGTTTTTGGGCTTCAGGCCCCTGTAGCCGTTACAGTGGCCTAATGGTGTACAAAAGGGGCTGTTCTCATCTAGACATTATATGAAGTCAACCTACCAAGTTACAATGAAATCCCTTCATAAATATGAACTGAAGACTGTGCTAAAGGTTTTCGTGCTTTGGGCTCGGGCAGCCATCATGGTTGAATGATCGCAACCAAAAGGGGACATTCTCATCTGGGCATCACCTGGAGTGATCCTACAAAGTTACAATGAAATCCCTTCATAAATATGACCTGTAGACTGTGTTCAAGATTTTCGGGCTTCGGGCACCTGTAGCCATCACAGTTGACCAATCACGACCAAAAGGGGATGTCATCATCTAGGCATAATGTGGAGTCAACTTAACAAGTTACAATGAAATCCCTCCATAAATATGACCTATAGACTATGCTAAAGGTTTTTGGTGCTCAGGCAGCCATCAAGGCTGAATGATCGCGACCAAAAGGGGACGTTCTCATCTAGACATTATTTGGAGTCATCCTACCAAGCTACAATGAAATCCCTTGTGGGGGGGGGGGGGGGGGGGGGGGGGGGGGATAACAAGTAACAAAGTATGTGGTAAAAGCCTAATTTCAAATTTAGAGAAAACCATTTTGAATTGAAAAGGGTTAAATTAATGCCAATATTATTTGAAACCACTGTATAAAGGTTCAGTAGACCTTGCCCCAAATGAAAATCAATGTTGCTGTAACACAGTGTTTGAAGAATGAAAGGTACAACCTTGAAAAGCAAAACTTTAATCCGAAACTTTATGCTGGGAAGACTAAGTAAAACTGACTGCCAAAAAAAGTTTAAATATTTTCTAAAATTGATGAAAGAAATCATTGATGTAATCATTGATGTAAATGCAATCATTAAGTTGTATTGCAAGAATTAAAGTAAGAAAGTATGTGGAAAAGCCTAATTTCAAATACAAAAAAACTAAGTCTGGAAACATGTTTAAAAGGGGTTAAAATCTTGTCAATATTAACGAAAATCACTGTAGAAAAGTTCAGTAGACAGTAGACATTGTCCCAAATGAGAAACAGGGACATTGCACTGAACTGTTTGAAGAATTAAAGGTGTAACTTTGTAAACAAAAAAAACTTTAACCAAAAACTTTAACCTGGAAGTTGTAAGTTAAATTGCAATACAAACTAGAGTGATGTCACGCATGCAGCCCGACTGTCCCAGGAATGGCAATGCTTAGACGCAAAATAGTCGGAGCCATTTTTTGTTAACAGTTTACCTAACGAATCTGCCATATCTGCACTCGTGATATACAAGATTTGCTATTCAAATTTTATTTTTTCTTTTCTCTACTTCAAAACATACCTCATGACCTATTAATGGAACAAACTTGATGAGTTTGTTGCAATAAGGACTAATAAGCCATGGTTAGAAGTAAAAAATGAAAAAATGTGATGTTTCAGAAAAATAATTTGTACTGTTGGTTTCAACTTGTGTTAGGTAAAGGATTGAAGATGCAGTACACAAAGCAATGTTGGGCTATATGAGTCAATTTTCTTTTTTGCATGTAATAACTCCCAATCCTTCAAAATGCATTTTGGGAATAATTGTCTAAGTGACACGTTCGTGTGTGTGTGTGTGTGTATATTGAAGGGGTGGGGGGGGGGGGGGGAGGGGGGGGGGGGATTTCTGGAAACTATATTCAAACCTGGTCTGTACTACTAGATTGAAAATACACATATCAACTTTGGTTGAAATCAAATAATCCAAACTGGAGTTATCAGTCGGAAACCAATTGTTTACAGACAGATGGATGGACCGACAGATGGACGGACGAAAGTCATGGCTAAAAATGCATTTTGTACCAAAGAAAAAATATTGCATGAATGGCCCTGGGTGAGGAGGAGGTGGGGTGGGGGTGAGGGGTGGGGAGATTGGGGGTGTGTCAGGGGAGTCCATTTTTTCCACGTGGTCAATCTAAATGCTTCAGAATGCATTTTGAGCAGAGAAATACCTAACTGGCACCATGGGGGGTGGGGGGTCTGGGTTTTTAACCACAAACTTTAAAAAAAGCATTTTTGAAGAAAGAAAAAAAAGTGCCTAATTGCCCCCCCCCCCCCCCCCCCCTGAGGAAAGACAAAAAAATGCCTAATTGGGGGTGGGGGGTGGGGGGGGGGGGGGGGGATAATTTCTGTCTGGATTTTTAACCACAAACTTTTACCAAAACTGTAAAAAAGCATTTTTGACAAAAGGAAAAAAAAGGTAGTGACTGTAAATAGTTCAAAATGCATATTGGAGGAAATAAAAAAAAAATGCCTAATTTGGGAAAGGGTGGGGGGAGGGTGGAGGGGGGGGGGGTGGCGGTGGTGTTTGTCTGGGTTTTTAACCAAAACTATAAACCAGCATTTTTGACAAAAGAAAAAAAAAGTGCCTAATTGACCCCCGAGGGGGGGGGGGGGGAGGGGGTGGAGGGATAGGGGCTTCGGGCCTCTGTTGCCATCACAGTTGCCCAAAAGGGGACGTTCTCATCTAGACATTTTTTGAAGTCAACCTATCAAGTTACAATGAAATCCCTCCATAAATATGACCTGTAGACTGTGCTAAAGGTTTTCAGGCTTCGGGCCCCTGTTGCCATCACAGTTGCCCAAAAGGTATGTTCTCATCTAGACATTATATGAAGTCAACCTATCAAGTTACAATGAAATCCCTTCATAAATATGACATGTAGACTGTGCTAAAGGTTTTTGGGCTTCGGGCTCGGGCAGCCATCATGGTTGAATGATCGCAACCAATAGGGGACATTCTCATATGGGCATCATGTGGATTGATCCTACAAAGTTACAATGAAATCCCTTCATAAATATGACCTGTAGATTGTGCTGAAGGTTTTCGGGCTTCGGGCACCTGTAGCCGTCACAGTTGCCCAATCAAGTCCAAAAGGGGACTTTCTCATGTAGACATTATATGAAGTCAACCTATCACGTTACAATGAAATCCCTCCATAAATATGACCTGTAGACTGTGCTAAGGGTTTTCGGGTTTTGGGCTCGGGCAGTCGTGACGGTTGATAGATTACGCCCAAATGGGGAAATTCTCGTGTAGACATCATACGGAGTCATCGTATAAAGTTACAATGAAATCCATCCATACTAAACATGACCTGCAGACTGCCCTAAAAGTTTTTGGGTTTTGGGCTTGGGCAGCCATCACGGTTGACAGATCATGCCCAAATGGGGACGTTCTCATCTTGGCATTATAGGCATTATACAGAGGCATTCTATGAAGTTGCAATGAAATCCCTTCATAAATACGTCCTGTAGACTGTGCTAATGGTTTTCGGGTTTTGGGCTCGGGCAGCCACACCGGTTGACCGATCACGACCAAAAGGCGACGTTCTCAAGTAGACATGACCTAAAACCTGTATATGAAATTTTGTGACGATCAGACAAGAACTACCAGGTATAGCCTGTACTTGAAGGTTGAATAAAAAACTTTAACCACAAACTTTAACCAAAACTCCAAATGTCAACTAAACAGGAAAAAAAACCAAAAAAAAACAAAAAACACTTGAACCTTCAGTAAAAAACTTTAACCACAAACTTTAACCAAAACTCTAAAAGTTAACAGATGGACAGACGGACAGATGGACGGACGGACAGACAAAAGTCATTACTATAGCCCTCACTGTAAACAGTCGGGCTAAAAAGGGTTAAATCTTTCACAAAATAACATGAAACATAATGAGAATGATACAATTAATAGTAATTAATATTAATTTAAAAGAAAAAAACTTTAACCTTGACTAAAAAACTTTAACCACAAACTTTAACCAAAACTCTAAATGTTAACAGACAGACAGACGGATGAAAGTCATGACTATAGCCCCAAACTGCAAACAGTTGGGCGAAAAATGTGATTTCCCATAGGCTTTCCATGGTAACTATGAGCTGCAATTGTGGCCCTGTTTGCAACATTACATCAACTTTACAGGAGGATCATTGGTAGAAGGTGTCCCAGTCTTCAATCACATGAAGTTTCAAAACATTTGAATCCATCAAACAGAATCATAGAATGTCTCTGGTGGCCATATTTCTCTGGTGGCCATATTTTCCAACCAACGGGAACAAAAAGAGGACTGTTTGTAGAGGGCCTCCTATAGACCAATCTTGCCAAGTTTTGGTTCACGTCAGCTCAGTAGTTCCAGAGAGAAGATGAAAATGTGATTTCCCATAGGTTTTTTCTATAGTAACTATAAACTGCAATTGTGGCCATGTTTGCAATACAATCAACATTAAAATGAGGAACGTTGGTGGAGGGTGTCCCAGTTATCAACCATGCAAAGTTTCAAAACATTTGGCCCTGTGGTTTCAGAGGAGAAGAGTTTTCAAAATTGACCAATCAGAATCAAAGAATGATTCTGGTGGCCACGTTTTTTCATCCAACAGGAATAAAATGAGTGACAGTTATAGAGAACCTCTCATAGACAATGCCTGCCAAGTCTGGTTCACATTGGCTCAGTACTTTCAGTGAAGATGGTGAAAATGTGATTTCCTATAGGGTTTCTATAGTAACAATAAGCCACAATTGCAGCCATAATTGAAACCCGATGAAGATTAAAATGAGGATCATTGGTAGAGGGGTTTACAGTCATCAGTCACGCTAAGTTTTCAAATCATTTGGCCTTGTAGTTTCAAAGAAGATTTTCTTGAAAATGCACACATTTATGAATTCTGTTTCAAAATAGCTTTGGATAGGTAAAGGGTTACAGTCAAACACATTTTACTCCAATTTTGTCAAATCTTAAAAGATATACAATAATTACTGTCATCTAAGCTGACATGATGGGAAGTGAATATAAAGAAAAACTTCCTTGGTTTTCCAAACATCTGTCATCAATCAGTATTTTCTGATAAGTAACATGAGAGAAATGATGCATATATCAGCATCCATGTACAGTTGCAATGGTTTACAGTTAAGGCAAATAAGTTGTAGGATAATCCTATAAACTATGTATCTTTCTCTTCCTACAATGATAAGACCAGAAGTTGATATCATTTTCTGGAAAGCTCTCAGTGATAGCTTTCCAGAAAATGTCAGATTCTGATCTTGTCAGTGCATGAGCAGCAGTTTACGTAGTTTATTGCAGTTATGCTACAGCTTATTTTGACTTGTACTGTATACACAATATTTTTGTTTTTTTCCCCAGTTCTCAGTGGAGAAAACTGGAACCAACCCTTACCAGATTTTCAAAAAAACAAGTATTTTGCTGACAGTACCGATCTTCCTGCAGACAGGAGGGGCATTAGGTTAAGAATTAGAATATAGCCTCTGGCGGCCACATATTTCCATCCTCTCATAGACCATTCCTGCGAAGTTTGGTTCACGTCGGCTCAGTAGTTCCAAAGAAGACGAAAGTGTGATTTCCCATAGGGTTTCAACAGTAACTATAAGCCGCAATTGTGGCCATGTTTGCAACCCGATCAACACTATATGAGGATCGTTGGTAGAGGGGGTCCCAGTCATCATTTATGTGAAATATCAAAACATTTTGCCATGGCAGTTTCAGAGGAGAAGATTTTTGAAAATCCACCAATCAGAATCAAAGAATGCCTCGAGCGGCCATGTTTTTCAACCCACAGGAACAAAATGAGGATCGTTTGTAGAGGACCTCCCATAGACTATCCCTGCCAGGTTTGTTTTCATGTCGCCTCGATTTTTCCAAAGAAGAAAAGGAAAATGTGATTTCCCATAGGGTTTATACAGTAACTATAAGCCGCAATTGCGGCCATGTTTGTGACCCAATCAACATTAATTGGGGATCGTTGGTAGAGGGGGGTCCCAGTCATCATTTACGTGAAGTTTCAAAACATTTGGCCTGGCAGTTTCAGAGGATAGGATTTTTGAAAATCCACCAACCAGAATCAAAGAATGCCTCTGGCAACCATGTTTTTCATCCGACGGGAACAAAATGAGGATCGTTTGTAGAGGACCTCCCATAGACCATTCCTGCCAAGTTTGGTTCACACCGACTCAATGGTTACAGCCGGACAACAGAAGACAACCGACGGACGCCAAGTGATGAGAAAAGCTCACATGGCCTTTTAGGCCAGGTGAGCTAAAAATGGAAAGAGTATACTTTGCTAAGATGAAGTGTGGAAAGTTAGCTTAGATTTGGCAAGTGGTTTTGAAGAAGTGACTGAAGTCAGTGGTTCACAAGCAAGAAAGTGCCTCAGTATTTTCCCTTAATGAGTGTTAAAATAGGCAGATAACATTTCTTTTGGCATGTTCAGTTTTTCTGGTGCTCAGGAAGCTTCTTACCAGATAATAATTGTTTGTTCAGTGCTGTTTTTGAAATATGAGCGTTTGAAAATTTTTCCATTTTAGCACTTGGTGTTCCCACAAATTTATTTTTCCATGAATCAAAAAATTATGAACCAATCATAATGCATACCAAATTTAGTTTGAAGTAACCCATTGGTTCTGAAAATAGAAAATTAAATTGGGGGTGGGGAAGAGGGGAGAGGGGGAAATAATGAGAGCATAGCCACCCTTAGGTTCGGGGATAATCTCTGGAATGGTGGAAGATTATTACATTATGGTGTGTGGGTCAAGCATATAGTCCAATTTCTAAGGGTGGTGTGTGGGTGGGCCAGATGTCATGTGGCCTTGATAATGGCAGTGAGCTGAGAGGGTGGAGATTAAGAGTGACATCCAAACTACATTAGTAGTACAACACTTGTCGAGTTGCGCAAACTGAGGTTGCAGTAGTAGCATTGGATATCAGCTTGATTTAACAAGCGAGTAAACTCAGATTCATATTTCTATTCCATCGCCCCAAATTACATTTTTCACGTCGAGCAGAAAACAGACATAAATTAAATAAATAATTGTCCAGCATACTGGTCATTTTTTGCTCCCAAATCAACTGCTAAAACATATTTATAAAACTTGGTGACATGTCTCTTAACCCCATTCTTTTTACCATCCCCATATCCAAGACCATGCCGATTCCCACAGTATTTGATCCACCCCCTTAGTTTTATCTATTTCATGAGCAAGACATGATGCAATAACCCATCAGTCATGACCGTGCTATCCCATAGCACCCACTTCATTGACCACTGACATTACCAAGGCCTTTTTACCACACCCCACATAACATCCTGTCCATTCACATCCCACACCCCATTATTTGGACTATAAGCCCACCCCACGGACCATAATACTGTAATATGCCACCATCCCATAGATTTCTCTCAGCCTAAGGGTGACTATTCCCTCATTATTTCACTTTGCCCCTCCCAAAATAGCTGAAATATATTGCCCATCAAACTTCCCTTGAACAAACTTTAGCACACACTTCAAAAGGAAGTTGATAACCAAATATCAACTAATTCCACCAATCATATCCTGCTTGAGAAGGTTTTTGTTTTAAATATGGCAGCTAAATATGGGGGAATGTCTCCTCCATCCCCTCTCCGTGGAAAACAACAGTAGCTTAAACTGAACAAATCAAAATGTGTTGCCACATTAAACAATTTTTAAAATTCCACTGAAATTGGTTTTGAGGAAGGCATGAATACCATGTTCACAGATGATGGACAGACCATCAATAGGCAGACAGATGGATGGACAGACAGATGACAAATGAAGAGTGGTCACTATAGCTCACCCTGACTTCTAGTTAGGTGAGGCTAATGACAAGATTATTTTATTGGAAGATATCCAATTAACCCTTTACCTATCGCAGACGATATCAAAATTTATTATTTCAAAAATCATTTTTTAAAATTTTTCAAAAAATTTCAACAAAACTTTATCATGTGACCCTTCATTGGAACGAGCTTAATTTTTTCAACTGCTCAATTTGCATATTACGTGGGTGGATGCGGGCGATTCGTTAGGTATTTATTTATTTATTGGTGTTTAAGGTCACATACTTATCCACAATGGCTAATCGTAACCGTGACAGTTTTACAAGTGGAGGAAGCCGGAATACCCAGAGAGAACCACCGAGCATCGACGCGCAACTGTCAGCTCCTCAACATTCTAACTCTGTTCAAGCTCCGCTCAAGCAGGGTTACAGCAGTTGAAGACATGCGCCATCGTCGTGCAGTACGCCTCAGTACACGGCACCATCGTGCCCCCATGTAGGCAACCGGGATAAAGTGTCTTGCCCACTTACACAACGCGGGTCGTTCCGGACGGGGATCGAACTTGTGACCTCCAGTATAGAAGTCCAACTGTACCACTCAGCCACCGTGCTCCTGATTCGTTAGGTAAAGGGTTAAATGGGTGCCAATGAAGATCCATTCAGTCACCAACATGCTTTCTTACCTTTCACTTCAATTACTGGTTGTAATACACTAGTCTCTGGACTGGAGTGATGATGTTCGTGGGAACTGTGCTTCTCTTCTGTGTTGCCTACGCATTTTTCTGCATCATAGTTAATTGCCTGACACAAAGTTGAGTAAAAAATATCAAATTTGGGAATTTTACTAAACTTCAGTACTGCATCCCTGGTTTGTCCTCCGGTTTTTAACTTTATTTCATGCCACGTCTCATTTTTCATATCATACTGTAACCGACCTGTTGATAATTCTGCAAAATTTATTATCAAACCAGTCTGTAAAAGACAAGAAATGTGTATATTTGAAAAATAATAAAGCTGTATTGAGACTACAATTTCTTTGAAACTCAAAACGTTTGAGTTTTAAAAGTCTAAAAAGTTGTAAGTTGTCAGAAAATAAAGCTGCTGTCAAAAATTGTCAGTTCATGGTCTGAGTGAGGTCTTGCAAAAAAGACCAACCCTTCAACAGTTTCAGAAATTCTGCCTGAGATGTTCCATTTGCACCATAAATAGCAAACTTCTATTCCCATTTAACACTAAAGCATGAAAGTAAACAAGAGACCTTAACCCTTTATCCAACATAACGGCCAAAACCAGCCAGAGGTATTCTAACAAGAGCATTGCCTAGCGGGGAAACATAATTTATGCATGTCAAAATTGGATCATGCAACAAGTTTCTCTGGGGTAATGTTTGAAATTTTTGTTGACTCGACTATGTCTGTCCCCCTCCAAGCATTGGCCATTCCCCTGCCCTGTCATGGGTAAAGGGTAATTCACCTGTTTTCACATTTTCATATTAACAATCTGAGGTATTCACAAAATAAAAACAAGGCTGCTGTAGAAGATTCTCCTCACTGTTTTACAATGGTAGCATCCATTCATTGACAGGTTAACTTCATTGATAATGATTGACGATAGGTGGCAGCAAGGAAAAGGACATTTTGAGCATCATAATAGCTAGAAACGGCGAGGATTCTCGTTGTTTAAAAATACAATTGTTTTATCTGCTCCTGTCACATGCACAACGACAATTGATGATCACCATGGGTGCAAAGTGTGAACAATAAAGCAAGTAAAATGTTGAAGGAGTAGGCGACACAATAATGTAATGTTTAAATTTATTATTTATTTATTGATGTTTAAGGTCACATATTTATGCACAACGGCTAATCATGACCGTGACAGTTTGACGGGTGGAGGAAAGAACCACCGAGCGGCGACAAGCAGCTGCCAGCTCCCCAACATCGTAACTCCGCACTACAGTACAGGCAGGGTTAGATTGGTTGAAGACATGTGTACCATCGACGTGCAGTATGCCTTAGTACACGGCATCATCGTGCCCCCACATGGGCAATAGGGGTGAAGTGTCTTGCCCAAGGACACAACGCGGTTGCCGCAGGTGGGATTCGAACCGAGGACCTCTCGGCTTGCAGCCTGCACCTCTACCTACTGAGCCACTGTGCCCCCTATAATGTTTCAAGTATTAAAATGGGACATAACTCTGGAAATACAAAACAGAGTTACCTGCTCTTGTCACATGCACAACAGCAATTGGTGATCAACATATGTGCAAAGTTTGAACAATAAAGCAAGTAAAATTTGGAGTAGGCGACACAATAGTGTAATGTATCAAGTACTAAAAGGAGGCATAACTCTGGAAGTACAAAACAGAGTTACCTGCTCTTGTCACATGCACAACGGCACTTGCAATTGTTGATCAACATGTGTGCAAAGTTTGAACAATATAGCATGTAAAATGTTGAAGTAGAAGGCGACACAATACTGTAATGTTTTAAGTACTAAAAGGGGCATAACTCTGGAAATACAAAATGGAGTTACCTGCTCTTGTCACAGCAACTGGTGATCACCATGTGTGCAAAGTGTGAACAATATAGCATGTAAAATGTTGAACTTGAAGGAGTAGGCGACACAATACTGTAAGGTCTCGTTACAGTTATTCTGGTGAAAATGTCGGCTTTTCAAGAAATGTTCAGCTTCTGATTAACACGGCCGAGGATATTTCGCATTTAAATTACCTCCCCTATTCACAATACTCACAATGTATATAGTTTCTGGAAGGTCTGAATATGGCCCTTTCTGGAGACAACTGAACACAACAAAAATCTTACAATATCACTCAAATACACTCAGGCGAAGGACACAGTTGATGGTTAAAAAAATGGCTCAAAATGGTCAAAATTTTCTCATTTTGGGGATAAATCTCCAATTTTCGTACATCGATAGTGATAAAACTGTGTTATAGGAATTCCTCATTCCTCCACTGAGGATTTTACAGCATAACATGATCATTCTGACAAATAAAAAACATATGGATTTCTTATTCATTTTTTCAGAAGGCTTTCTCAAAGCAAATTTACACAAAAATTGTCCCAGTTGTAAACTGCAAATTGTCAGGTCCCAAACAGGTCTGGGTTAGTCATTTAACACTTCCATGTGACCTTGACCCCCAATTGAAATGCACTTGACAATACACAGTTTGAATCAAGACCATCAACAGATTATTTTGGCCATATCACCATTAATGAGACTTATTTACTAAATCCACACCACCATAAACTAAAATTATAGCCCAAAATAGCCATTTGGCTGAGGACATCCAATAACCTCGGAAATGACCTTTTAATAGGAAACAAGACCTAATGTTTTAAGTACTAAAAGGGGTCATAACTCTGGAAAACCAAAACAGAGTTACCTGCTCTTGTAACATGTACAACAGCAATTGGTTATCAACATGTGTGCAAAGTTTGAACAATATAGCATGTAAAATGTTGAAGGAGAAGGCAACACAATACTGTATTGATTTAAGTACTAAAGGGGCATAACTCTGGAAATACAAAATGGAGTTACCTGCTCTTGTCACATGCACAATGGCAATTGGTGATCGCCATGTGTGCACAGTTTGAACAATATAGCATGTAAAATGTTGAGGAAGTAGGCGACACAATACTGTAATGTTTTAAGTACTAAAAGGGGACATAATTCTGGAAATACAAAACAGAGTTACTTGCACTTGTCACATGCACAATGGCAATTACTGATCAACACATGTGCAAAGTTTGAACAATGTAGCATGTAAAATGTTGAAGGAGTAGACGACACAATAGTGTAATGTTTCAAGTATTAAAAGGGGGCATAACTCTAGAAATACTAATCAGAAAATGACAGGCGTATAAAACATTGCTAATTAATTTTCATTATTTTTTAGGTATTCCAGAAAAGCGCTAATTAATTTTCATTATTTTCAGTTTGTTTCACAAACATAGGTTATGACACCTCGTTGAAACGAGCTCGTTCCAATGAGGGGTCATAACTTATGTTTCTGAGACAAAAAATGAAAAAAATTAGTTATTCTAGAAATTTTTTTTGCAAGTGTCATCTGCTTTTCATGTAAGGTAAAGGGTTAATCTCTCATCTGAGAAAGTTGTTTAAAGATTTATGGTCCCATTCACATCTTGGCAAATAAACACAACATAACCCAAATAACCCAAATATGAATCCTGGGACCTGATTGGAATAAGCTCGAATCTGACCCCCATCAAACTTCCCCCCCCCCCCCCCCCCAAATAAGTTAAGATGGCCTCCCAAACTTGAGCCTGACCCCTATAAGGATGTTGTAAGACAAATATATCAAAAGATTATGACCGGCCGATCTGAAGAAGATTACTGTTAAACTAGATGACAAATGCCCAAGTGGGGTAGCATAATCAAGCATTGGATTTAAACATCTGTAGCAAAATTAACCATTTACAATATCTCCATATATGGGAGAAATAAATAAAAAAAAACAACCACTTGCAATATCTCCATCTCTATGACTCTAGAAAAACTGATTTTCTAAGTACTTTCAAGTTTAAATTAAAATTTAGTAACTTTGTAAAAACATCAACAAAGTAAAATTCAATTTCTACCAGTAGGTACCCATGAGAAAGGCACATACTAAAATCAACATAGAGCGAAAAAGTTAAAATTAAAGTTGAAGGTAGGTAACTCTGCCAAAAAAAAACAAGGATTACTCATTACCGATGTAGGGTCAAGTTATTCTGCACTTGCATGGCTTTTCATTATAATAATTTATTGATATTTGTCCAAGCTATAGTGCTAACGAGTTAGAAACTAGCAAAAATTTACTAATTAAGGGCCATAACTCTGCTTAGTAAGGATGAACCAAACCAGTTATTGAACTCATTCAAGACATAGTTAAGAAAATCCCACATAAGAAATGTTGACAAATCCATCAACATTTGTTCAAGTTATCATGCTAACGTGAAAGGTTATGTCCGACCATCTGTCCGCTAGTGCATGGAGGTGTTTTTTTTTTCAGGTTCGGTTTCGGTTTTATTTTTTTTAAAACCTCGGTTTCGGTTTGGTTTTTCAGTATTATTTCCAGTCCCTTCAATTAATCTCAATCTCTATCATCTTACTAGAAAAGACCATAGAAATGTCACCTGAGAGCTATTTAAAGTATGCTATGTCCAACTGGCAGTACTGGGACATGATACACCTCACTAGCACTCAGTTGGCAAAGTGTTAATATGAATTTGGGGTAGATTGTATGTTTTTTGTTAATGTTTCTGTTGTATATGTTCTGTTTGGTAAATGTTATACACCAGTGGCAGTGCCACAGGAGGAAGGCAGATCCCCCCTCCGCCCCCACCCCCCCAGTTTTCCCTCGGGCCCCCCGAAACCGAACTTCAAATGGCTATCTGACACAATCTGCATGCCTTTGAAGACCACGTCAGGCATTGTAAAAATGCTCAGATATTGTCTTCCCCCCCCCCACCCCACCCCACCCCCCCCCCCCCCCCATGGCATCCAAATTATCCAAATATGAATTTTTTTCTATGGGGCAGGGCCCACAGATCCCAAACCAATGGATGGTAGACACATCCTCCCATACCCACATCCCTGGATCAGGCCTACTACCTACGGGAGATGCTAAAGGCATCTTGACCTTGGACCACCACATCTTACTTAGCCCCATCCCCCCACCCCCCTCCTCCCCACGACTCGATGCCGCCACTGCTATGCATTCTTTACCTGTTTTCGTTTTTTTGTGTTCAGTTTTAATTTCGATAAAATAAATAATTTGGACTTTTCTGTTATGTTTAACATCGCCATAATACAGTGACACCATTCACCGTCCTGTTCCTCGATCCCTTCTTTCGAAGTACTGAATATGATCTCTCCCTTATGTTGTCATGTGCAAAATAAAATGGATTTAAAGCATGAACGAATATCACATGGGGAATAAATGGTTAAAGTAAATAACACTATATATAATTTTTATTATTTTATTTCATGCATTTCATATGAGATAAATATGACTGAAATGAAAAAATGTGTTGCGACACTGACCTAATTTTCGTGCAGTAAAACACACTCACTGGCCATAGTCGTTCTTGTGTAGGCCCAACCGACTATTCTCACAGTCGGGATGTGACTTATACAAAGCTAATAGTGGCAGGGGAGGTATTTTGGCAGAAAATATTTGGTGCGGGAGCGACTTATGCACAGACAAATACAGAAATAATCGTTTTTGGATTAGCCTGCTCTGCTGACGTTCGCTGCCATTTTCAAAATGAGATTACGAGGGGGTCGTTATAAATTTCAAAGTTTAATGTCAAAAGTAAGCAAAAAAATTTCTGGTTTTTTGTTGCCTGTCAGTTTGGTTTTTCGGTTTGCAACAAAAACCGAAACTGAACTGAAAAACCTCCATGCTTTACTGTCCGCCCATGCCCCAACTTCATCAAATTATAAATCGAGTTTGACAAAAGACAAGAAACACAGTCTTGTGTGTGACTGCATGGAATTATCCCACAAATGATAGAAATCTATCCCAAAATTTACCTTGAAATGGTAACTTCTGATGCATTCTCAGTGGATTGTAACTGTCTGTAGACTTCAAATTTTTCAGTCATAAATAATAAATATCCTTTTGCAATTGCCGTATTTATTAAAACAAGAGGCCCCAAGAGGCCTGGAGCAATCACTGCTAAACATCTCAAGAGTTCCACCTGGAAACTGGATTATTACATTTTTTTCATGTAAACAGAAAATTGCCAATTTCCACAGAATACAGGGTGTAAAGATGAAATGGTTAAAATAAATGAAGGACTGATTGATCTGAACAAACTTGAATCTGACACCTCTAAGGATGGTATATACCCAATATTCTGATTGGTGGATCTGAATAAGAATATTTTTAAATGAAAATGTCAATGACACTGCAGCTCAACTTGTCCAAGGGACTGAACTAAATAGAAAGCTCCAGTAATGCCAAGTCATTCACTCAAGTTTGTACAGAAAAGACATCACACCAAGGCTACATATGAAATTTGAAAAAGATCGGGTGAGAGGTGTGGCCTGTAGGGTCTCCTAATGGAACTGCTGACGATTTATATGCCAAATCCAAGATGGCCACCGACGGCCATGTTTTTTAATGGAATTCGGAGAAATTTGATAGTCCCCATCTACACATCACGCTGAAGGTACATATGAAATTTTGAAAAAGATGGAGTGAGGGATGTGGCCTGTAGGATGTGCTAATGGGATTGTTGACAATTTATATGCCAAATTAAAGATGGTTGCTGGCAGCCATGTTTTCCGAAGGAATTCAGAAAAATTGGATAACTCCCATCTAGACATCACACAAAAATTGAATTTTTTTAGTAAATTTTGTTTCTTAACATACCTACCACAATTGTTTACAATTGGCTGTAGCGTAAGTGCAAGCCCTACTTCAGAACTAACTCAAGCTAATAAACTTTTCCAAACGAGTTGGAAAAGTGGAAGAGTGCAAAAGCACGAAAAAAGATCTAAAAGGAGTCAAGTGAGACCGGCACTCGACATTACAGATACTCTCTCTGCACACCTCTTGCAGTTACCAAGGGCATGCGCAACAACCGTGACGTCAATTCCAAATTTCCGCCAACGAGAAGTTTGTGATTTATCAGGGAGGCAACGATATCAAAGATATCCCCAAGAAGGGTGGGCCTCCGGTAAACAATTGTGGTAGGTATGTTAAGAAACAAAATTTACTAAAAAATTTTAATTTCTTCTCAACCTACTCACAATTGTTTACAATTGGCTGAATAAACAATAGGAGGAGGTGAATCACAACCAATACCAACAAGCGCAGCAGAAAGATATGCAAGGAGGGCAGAGAATGACAGTGAAACGTGTAAAAGAAGAAAGAATGAAGCACCTGAAAAGAACAAGGCTGAGCGATGCACAAACCTGAAAATACATATTTAACAAGGGTGCACAACAGCCTGAGCAGCAACGAGAGGGCCTAAAGAAAAAAGGTCCTCAGTTTGCTGCTGTATCTGGGGGAGACAAAAGGAGGAGAAAGTAGAAGCATTCCTCCAGTAAGCCGCATTCATAACATCCCTGAATGAAATGAAATTGGAGAATGCCCAGGATGTAGAAATGGCACGAACCTCATGAGCATTAAACCGGTTCGAAACAAGATGCAAAGCAGACAAACTGGAATAAGCCAGCTTGATTGCAAGACAGATCCATCTGGGAAGAGATAGACTGCCTCCCAGGAATGAGAGACAGAAAGAATCTCTTCCGACCCCTTCGAATGAACTGCGTGCGATTAATCTAAGTCTTGACCGCACAAACAGGACAAAGAAGAGGTCTCTGGCCATCGACAGCAGGGAGAGACCGAATGCAGATGGGAGGAGGTACCGAATCAGGAAGTTGATTCTTGGCCAGAAAAGAGCAAACAGTAGTGAAGGTTACACTGTTAGCCTCATTTCTGAAGAAAGCTGAATCAACAGAAACCGCATGAAGCTTACTGACACGTCTGGCATAAGCAAACGCTAGAAGGAAAACAGTCTTACATGTGAGAAAACGCATATCGGTCTCAGATAAAGGCTCGAATGGTGCTCCCTCCAAACAATGTAACACCCATGCCAAGTTCCATTTGGGTGTAAGATGCAAAACTCGAGGCCTCTTCAGAGAAAAGTGACAAATCAGTTTGGAGAGAAAGAGATTACGACGATGCACCGCTTTCCCACATAAGCGAAAGTATCTGACAGCATAGACCGACAGCCCTTAATAGTAACAGGCTGGAGGCCCTTGGAGTCAAAAAGGTATACCAGAAAATTCGCAATTTGAGCAATTGATGGATTATGGTAATCCACATGTTGAGCTGTACACCAGCGGCAGAAAACCTTCCACTTTGCAGCATAAGTCATGCCAGTGGAATGTCGCCGTGATGCAGAAATGCACTTCACTGTTCGTCTCGAAAAACCTCTACATCGGAGACAGGACCTGATAAAAGACAGGCGTGAAGGGACAGGCTCGCCAGGTTGTTGTCATACTTCCTGGGCCGACAGGGAAAGAAGATCGCGGCATAGAGGTAGACGAATGGGCTGATCTGCCAACAGAGGCCGCAGCAGATTGATCCTCACCCTCTGTGAAGACAGGGGTTCGATCAGAATGACCCTGCAACTGCAAGCACAAATCTTCGCCAACACTTGAGGAAGAATCGGTGCAGGAGGGAAGGCAAAGCCAATCCAACCTGTCCAGTCCAGAGAAAGAGCATCTACCGCAAAGGCTAGTGGATCCGTACAAGGGGAGACAAAGGTCTCTACCTGATGATTCCAGCGAGTGGCAAAAAGGTCGACAAGAGGATGCCCCCACCTCTCGCAAATCGCCTGAAACACCGACCGATGCAGCATCCATTCGGTGGAAAGGACACTGTCGCGCCGGGACAGGGAGTCTGCTAGGACGTTGAGATGTCCAGGAATGTGCCAAATGGCCACCCGAGCATTTACATCACGTGCCAACAGCAGAAGATCCCGAGACAGCCGATACATGGGAATCAAATGTGAGCAACCTTGATTCCGTATGTAGGCCAGCACTGCCGTGTTGTCCGAAAGAAGCAGGACTGTGTGGTTCGACAGGTGAGAGATCCATTGCTGAAAACTCAACAGAACAGCAAGGAGCTTCTTCTGGTTGATATGAAGGGCCCTCTGCTCGCTGTCCCACTCGCTGTGAGTAGACAGCCCGAGAGGATCCAATGTCGCACCCCAGCCCCGATCGCTGGAATCTTCAGTAAGGATGTGGTCGGCCGAAGGAAGATCCAACGAGACACCCTGAGTCAAACAGGGAACTTCGGCCCAAGGGTAGAGGTGACAAAGCAGGGACTGAGGCATAGGAAGTTCCAGGTCCAGAGGATCCAAATTCGGATGCCAATGATCCAACAGGAAGTGTTGGAGAGGTCGGACAAACAAGCGCAAAGGACCAGCATCTGAAGGAAAGTCCTGGCCGAGACTGAGGAGGATCAGACCAGGTTCCGAGTCAAGGCAGAAAGGATCATTGCCCGAGCATTGGGAACCGACACCATATTGAGAAGAGTGTCGAAAGCCATTCCCAAATGACGAAATTGCTGAGAAGGAAGGAGATCTGACTTCTCGCAATTGACTCTGAAACCCAGTGACGTCAGTAGGCCAAGCAACCGCTGGACATAGGACTCCAGAACTGCAGCATTGTCAGGTGCCGTTGGAGGATGTCGTTCAGGTAGGCTGACGAAGTCACAGCCGATTGAGTACGGTGAAAAGCGCGCACATGTGACATCAGTCGGGTGAAGGCCCAAGGAGCCAGGTTCAAACCGAATGGGACAGCTTTGAATTGAAAGACACAATCCCGAAACAAGAACTGAAGGTATTTCCATGACGCCAGATGAATGGGTACATGGAAATAGGCATCCTTCAGGTCGATACTGGCTGCAAAATCGCCCTGATGAATAAAACATCGAACCGACCTGAAAGTCTCCATGCTGAAACGAGGTGCTATGGTGGACTCGTTCAGGATACTCAGATCGATTACAGGACGAAACTGGCCGTTTTCCTTCGGCACCAAAAAAAGTCTTGAGTAAAACCCCAGTGAAAGGGTGTTCCTGACCACCTTGATCGTCGCTTTGCAGAGGAGATTGTCGATCTCCTGCACGAGAAGGTTCCGACGCTGAGGATCGGAAGGGACCTGAGTCGGGAGGGGCACCTGAGATAAACAGGGGTGCCAATGGAAGGACAGTCGCAGACCGGATTGGATGACGTCGCAGACCAAAGGGTCCGACGTTATCTCTGTCCAACGGTCAAAAAACAGCAACAGCCTTCCCCTGACTGGAGGCGAATCGAGGTGAGGACCTTCATCTGCGGCCTCGATGCGGCCCCTGAGGGGAAGAAACCACCCCCTCGGGAAGCAACAGTGTCCTGAGACTTTCCTCCCTGAGACTGCCAGCGAGCTTGGCTGCGTCTGCATTTCTTCTGAGCAGAAGGAGCGGGCGGAGCCGACGCAGCTGGGCGCTTGGCGGACCTGGAATGACCACCACCCACAGCAGCAGGTTGGTCCAGCTGCCGTAACAAAAGCTGGCCCTTCGAATGACAAAGAACCTCACCACGGACAGATCCCACGGAACAGCTGAGGTCCAACCAAAGAAGCAGACCTCAGAACAGCACGCTGTTCAGAAGGAAGGGATGGAGAAATGTCCAACACTACATCCCGGTGTGCAAGCTCCAAATTAGCCGTGTTACAGGCGTGAGTGTGTGTCAGGTTCATAAGAGCCTGTGACAAAACACGCAAAGGCACCTGAGCAACATCAAACTCTCCTGGCGGAAAATAGGCAGCCAGGGCAGCGACGATGTGGTCCACGAGAAATAACGTGCCCAGAATCTCTCAGGACAGGTCCACCATAGATTCAACGACCGACATCGGGAGAACTGCCGACTTAGGCTTAGTCAACCCCAGGGAAGAAGAATCTTTGTCCTCAGTAGTCATCCCTTGGAAGACTGGTGGACAGACGGATTCGTAGACACAAAACTGCGATGGAGGCAGAAAAGCATAAGATCATGAAAAGAAAGAACCCTTCAGGGCCGTGGAACGCATTTTGGCGTCCAGGCCCTGGAAGGACTCAACAATCTGAGCCGATTGCAGAGGGCGCAAAACCCAAGAGCTAGAAGGGTAAACAGGGTTGCGGCGCTCCACAGAGGACCATGGCCGGATGGTAACTGATGGCTGGTCTGGAGGCTGAATGTCTGGCAAGAAGCCAAAGACAAAATCTAAAGCCTACCCCAAGACTGACGAGGGAGGGGGGGGGGGGGGCCCGTTGCCTTCAAGAAAATCGTCATCCTCTGTGGCAGAAGAGACGTAGCCCAACCCGGACTGACCAGCTGAAACCTCCTGTGAATACTGACCAGCATCCAAAGGGTCAGGCGAGGAATCTCTGCGACCGACCAAAGGAGGTTGTGCCTCAGAAGGAACAGGGAAGCCAACTTGAAGGTTGCTAGAAAGCAACCGGGTGAGCACCAGAACGGCCTGCCTCATCTCACCCTGAGAATCCGTTGTAGCAGCCGTGCCCGTCAGAGTGTCTTCACAATGGACCCTTCCAGAAGAACCCCAATCCTCAGAAGGGACTGACGACGAACGTCGATCAGCAGACAGAGTAGGGAGACGGTGAGAAAACACTGGAGGACAGTCCCAAGACTGACGCCCAGGGGCATTCAATGACCTGTAAATCCTCTACAGAGACCGACGACATACGTCGATCAGTAGCTGGACCTGGGACACGAGGAGAAGACACCGGAGGATTGTCCCAAGAATGACAGGAACCTGTCATTGGCCTCTGCATGACAGAAGGCATCAACTCCCCATCCTCTGAGACCGACGACAAGCATCGATCGACAGCCAGACTTGGAACACAGTGAGAAATGACTGGAGGAAGGTCCCAAGAGTGACAGCTAACAGGAGTCGTCACTGGCCTCTGCCAAACAGCAGGCCCTGGATGCCAGTGTCCCAGCCCCATCCTACTAATTGGCTCACCAGCAGGGGAAGGTGGAACAACAAACGATTCGCTCGAGAGACGAGGAATAGCTGCCGAAGTGACCGAACTTCCCAACCGACCAGGAGCAAACCTAGCCAGATGAGACAGGGCTGCCAGCAAACCCAAACAGCTTCGCTGAGAAGCCAGGGAAGGCTGAGAGCCCAGAGACACACCACCAGATACAGCCTCGGACCCCTGAGACTGTATACCATCCCAGGAAGAGATGGTAGAATCACTATCATGCAAGATAGGATCAGCAGGAACAATTTCCTCAGCAACTGCTGAGAGAGAGAGTGACCGAGCTGAGCTCGGAAAAACTCTCAACGAAAACAGCCGCCTCAAAGGTGACATCCGAAGCCAAAAGAAGAGAGACTGCAGTCCCCACTCCAGGCATCCCAGCACCAGCATCGCCAATAGGCTGTCCAACATCCTGCGTGACAGAGTCAACACATGCACTCTCAGAAATATCCAAAGAGGCACGGCTACCTTTGCCCCGAGAACGAGGGGTTCTAGCTCTGGTGAGAACCACCTTGTTCACGGAAGCCCAGAACTTGGAGGACCAAACCCCACAAACACCACAGGGATGGGCCTGAGAGCAATTGTTGCAAGTGACACAAGTAGAGTGAACATCATCTACATGTTTCACTGCAAACAAGAAGGACAAGGAATAGTTTTAGGCATTGTCCAAAAAGATGGTAGAAGAATTTCTATTGGGAAAAAAACCCCAAGAATATCCAAAGAATCAAGCTTCCCACCGACGAAAAACCGAACAACACGGGTCGCGTTTTCGCACACGGAAAAAGCACGACAACTTAAGAGAATACAAGCAAAAATGAGCATAAATATAAATATAATGTATTCAATTTTGAGCTTGAGTAAAGGATACAGTCCACTTGCACAAATAACAATAATAGCAGTCGAAATAATCAAGTTGTTCACGAAGGAAAACAATTTCAGCAGCAGGAGTCACAAAATTTCCGACCATGCACTATGACGGAAATAAAAGGAACTGACGTCACGGTTGTTGCACATACGCTCGGTAAATGCAAGAGGTGTGCAGAGAGAGTACCTGTAATGTCGAGTGCCGGTCTCGCTCAAATCCTTTTCGATCTTTTTTTCGTGCTTTTGCACTCTTCCACTTTTCCAACTCATTTGGAAAAGTTTATTAGCTCGAGTTAGTTCTGAAGTAGGGCTGGCACTTACGTTACAGCCAATTGTAAACAATTGGAGCAGGTTGAGAAGAAACTACATATAAAATTTGAAAACGACTGGGTGAGAGATGTGGCCTGCAGGCTGTACTATTATTTATTTATTGGTGTTTAAGGTCACATACTTATGCACAATGGCTAATCGTGACCATGACAGTTTTACGGGTGGAGGAAGCCAGAGTACTCGGAGAGAACCACCAAGCATCGACGAGCAACTGTCAGCTCCTCAACATTCTAACTCTGTCCAAGCTCTGCTCAAGCAGGGTTACAGCGGTTGAAGACATGTGCACCATCAATGTGCAGTATGGCTTAGTACACAGCGTCATCATACCCTCATGTAGGCAACCGGGATAAAGTGCCTTGCCCAAGGACACAACGCGGGTCATCCCGGACGGGGATTGAACACAGGACCTCTAGCATAGAAGTCCAACAGTCTACCACTGAGCCACCTCACTCCCTGCATGATGTACTAATGGAATTGTTGACAATTCAAATGCCAAATCAAAGATGGCTGCTAGCGGCCATATTTTTTAACGAAATTCAGAAAAATCTGATAGCTCCCATCAAGAAAGATCAGGTGAGAGATGTGATCTGTAGGGTGTGCTAATGAAATTGTTGTCAATTTATATCCAAATCCAAGATGTCTACTGGCGGCCATGTTTTTCAACAAAATTCAGAAATATTTGATAGCTCCCATCTAGACTTCGCACCAATGCTACATATTAAATTTGAAAAAGATCTGATGAGAAATGCAGCCTGTAGGGTGTGCTAATGGAATTGTTGACAATTTATATGCCAAATCCAAGATGGTTGCCAAGAAGCCATGATAGGCATTGCTCCAAAACCACATATGAAATTTGGGACTGATCAGGTGAGAGCTGCGGCCTGTAAGGTGTGCTAAAGGAATTGTTGGACAATATATCCAAATCCAAGATGGCTGCTGGTGGCCATGTTTTTTAACAAAATTCAGAAAAATTTGATAGCTACTATCTGTACATCACACCAAAGCAACATATGAAATTTGATAAAGATCGAGTGAGAGATGTGGCCTAATGGGTGTGCTAATGGAATTGTTGATAATTTATATGCCAAATATAAGATAGCCACTGGCGGCAATGTTTTTCAACAAAATTCAGAAAAATTTGACAGCTCCCATCTAGATATTACTTCATAGCTACATATGAAATTTGGGACTGATCGGATGAGAGCTGCAGTCTGTAGGATGGGCTAAAGGAGTTGTTGGACAATTTATATCCATGTCCAAGATGGCCACTGGCAGCCAGGTTTTTCCACAAAATTTGAAAAAATTTGATAGCTCCCATCTCGACATTGCCCTAAAGTCAAGTATGAAATGTGGAACTGATCGGGTGAGAGCTGCAGCCTGTAGGGTGTGCTAAAGGAATTGCAGATGGACAGACGTATGCCCATACATATGGACGTATGACAGATTGCAACCCATCACAATAGCTCATGCCTGATGTTGGCAAGTTGAGCTAAAAATTATTCTCATATTGCATTAAGTTATAAGCTAGGGCTGCACAGTATATCGATAAACCAATATATAGCGGTATTCAAACCAATACCGATTGAATACCGGCGTAATTTCAAAAATATTGGTTTATCGTCATTATTTATTTACCAACAATTTAATTTTCAAGATGTCTTTGAGATTTAACTGTAGCCCCGAATGAATATTATCCCTTTACCCAAGGAATCATCCGTATGTGCCCTCGTAATATACAAATTCAGTAGTTGAATAAATAATTTTCAAAAATGTCAACAAAACTATATCATATGCCCCTCATTGGAACGAGCTCGCTGAGATCATTCCAATGAGGGGTCACATGATAGAGTCTTCGAAGAACTTTTTGGAAAAATCTGATAAACTATTATTTAAAATAATAAATTTTGATATCGTCTGCGTTGGGTAAAGGTGTTTTGAACCGCATCATCAAGGCATGCTGATTTGTTCCGACTGTGATGCCTCAAATCTTGATTGTGGTACTTATGTTCAGATATCTGAACAGTTTTCGATATACAAGTATACCACGGTATTTTTTTGAATACTGATACCGATTTTCAGCTTTGAATATCATGCACCCCTATTATAAGCTCCCATAAGGAGCCCAAATATTAACCCAGGGGCTTGATTTGAAAAACTAGAGTGATGTCACGCATGCAGCCCGACTGTCCCAGGAATGGCAATGCTTAGATGCAAAATAGTCGGAGCCATTTTTTGTTAACAGTTTACCTAACGAATCTGCCATATCTGCACTCGTGATATACAAAATTTGCTATTCAAATTTTATTTTTTCATTTCTCTACTTCAAAACATACCTCATGACCTATTAATGGAACAAACTTGATGAGCTTGTTCCAATAAGGAGTAATAAGCCATGGTTAGATGTAAATAAATGACACTGTAGCTCAACTTGACAAACTTGAACTTGGTAAGTTATAAATGAAATGGCAAAATTGAAGATCATTGGTACCAATGTCATTTTTTATGCCAGTGGCAACATTTTTTGACAGAAACCGAAGAAAATCGATAGCTCCCATCTGGATGCCTCCCCAAACAAGCATGCCAGGTTTCATAGCAATCCAATCATAAATGTGCCCTGTAGGGTGTACAAAAGGGAAATATTGTGGTCTGACCAGACTAAATTCTAAGAACGTTGGCCGTGGCAACATTTTTTGACGGGAATGGAAGAAAATCGATAGCTCCCATCTAGAGGTCACCGTAAATAAGCATACCAGGTTTCAAAGCAATCTAATCATAAATGTGCCCTGTAGGGTGAGGTGAGCCAAAGGGAAATATTGTGGTCTGACTAAACTGAGTTCTAAAAACGTTGGCCGCGGCAACTTTTTTTGACGGAAATTGAAGATGAAAGTGTCAATGACACTGTAGCTCAACTTGACAAACTTGAACTTGGTAAGTTATAAATGAAATGGCAAAATTGAAGATCATTGGTACCAATGTCATTTTTTTTTTGCCAGTGGCAACATTTTTTGACAGAAACCGAAGAAAATCGATAGCTCCCATCTAGAGGCCTCCCCAAACAAGCATGCCAGGTTTCAAAGCCCTGTAGGGTGTACAAAAGGGAAATATTGTGGTCTGACTAAACTAATTCTAAGAACGTTGGCCATGGCAACATTTTTTGACGGAAATGGAAGAAAATCGATAGCTCCCATCTAGAGGTCACCGTAAATAAGCATACCAGGTTTCAAAGCAATCTAGTCATAAATGTGCCCTGTAGGGTGAGCCAAAGGGAAATATTGTGGTCTGACTAAACTAAGTTCTAAGAATGTTGGCTGCGGCAACATTTTTTGATGGAAATTGAAGAAAATCGATAGCTCCCATCTAGAGGTCTCCCCAAACAAGCATATCAGGTTTCAAAGCAATCAAATCATAAATGGGCCCTGTAGGGTGTGCCAAAGGGAAATATTGTGGTCTGACTAAACTGAGTTCTAAAAACGTTGGCCGCGGCAACATTTTTTGACGGAAATAGATGAAAATCGATAGCTCCCATCTAGAGGTCACCCCAAACAAGCATGCCAGGTTTCAAAGCAATCCAATCATAAATGTACCCTGTAGGGTGTGCCAAAGGGAAATATTGAGTCTTCTGACTAAACTAAGTTCTAAGAACGTTGGCCGCGGCAACATTTTTTGACAGAAATTGAAGAAAATTGATAGCTCCCATCTAGAGGTCTCCCCAAACAAGCATGCCAGGTTTCAAAGCAATCTGATCATAAATGTACCCTGTAGGGTGTGCCAAAGGGAAATCATTTTTTGACAGAAATTGAAGAAAATCGATAGCTCCCATCTAGAGGTCTCCCCAAACAAGCATACCAGGTTTCAAAGCAATCTGATCATAAATGGGCCCTGTAGGGTGTGCCAAAGGGAAATATTGAGGTCTGACTAAACTAAGTTCTACGAATGTTGGCCGTGGCAACATTTTTTGCCGGAAATTGAAGAAAATCGATAGCTCCCATCTAGAGGTCACCCTAAATAAGCATACCAGGTTTCAAAGCAATCAAATCATAAATGTGCCTTGTAGGGTGTGCCAAAGGGAAATATTGTGGTTTGACTAAACTAAGTTCTAAGAACGTTTGCCGCAGCAACATTTTTTGCCAGAAATTGAAAAAATCGATAGCTCCCATCTAGAGGTCACCCCAAACAAGCATGCCAGGTTTCAAAGCAATCTGATCATAAATGTACCCTGTAGGGTGTGCCAAACGGAAATATTGAGTCTTCTGACTAAACTAAGTTCTAAGAACGTTGGCCGCAGCAACATTTTTTGACAGGAATTGAAGAAAATCGATAGCTCCCATCTAGAGGTCTCCCCAAAAAAGCATACCAGGTTTCAAAGCAATCTGATCATAAATGTGCCCTGTGGGGTGTGCCAAAGGGAAATATTGAGGTCTGATTGAACTAAGTTCTATGAATGTTGGCCGTGGCAATATTTTTTGCCGGAAATTGAAGAAAATCGATAGCTCCCATCTAGAGGTCACCCTAAATAAGCATACCAGGTTTCAAAGCAATCAAATCATAAATGTGCCCTGTAGGGTGTGCCAAAGGGAAATATTGTGGTTTGACTAAACTAAGTTTTAAGAACGTTGGCCGCAGCAACATTTTTTGCCGGAAATTGAAGAAAATCGATAGCTCCCATCTAGAGGTCACCCCAAACGAGCATACCAGGTTTTCAAAGGAAATTGTGGACGTACGTACTAAGGTACTAACGTACGTACGTACGTACGTACGTACGTACGCCGACGGACGAGAAGTGATGGCAATAGCTCAGCAATTTTCTTTTTTGCATGTAATAACTCCCAATCCTTCAAAATGCATTTTGGGAATAATTGCTTAAGTGACACGTTTGTGTGTGTGTGTGTGTGGTGTGTGTGTGTGTGGGGGGGGGGGGGGGGGGTGAAGAGGGGATTTTTTGGGGGGGGGGGAGTTGTGGAACCTATATTTAAACCTGGCCTGTATTACTAGCTGGAAAATACACATATCAACTTTGGTTGAAAACAAATAATCCAAACTGGAGTAATCAGTTGGAAACCAATTGTTTGCAGACAGATGGACGGACGAAAGTCATGACTATAGCCCTGACTATAGTCAGGCTAAAAATGCATTTTGTACCAAAGAAAAAATATTGCATGAATGGCCCTGGGTGAGGAGGAGGTGGGGTGGGGTGAGGGGTTGGGGAGAGTGGGGGTGCGTTAGGGGAGTCCATTTTTTTTCCACATGTGGTCAGTCTAAATCCTTCAGAATGCATTTTGAGCAGTGAAAAAAAAAAATACCTAACTGGCACCATGGGGGTGGGGGTGGGGGGTGGTGTTTGTCTGGGTTTTTAACCACAAACTTGAACCAAAACTGTAAAACTGCATTTTGACGAAAGAAAAAAAAGTGCCTAATTGGCCCCACCAGTGGGTGGGTGGGGATGGGAGTGGGGTGGGGTGGGGTGGGGGGGGGGTTTGTTGGGGGTTACGTGAGTTTAAAAAAAGGTTTCGCATGTAGTGACTGTAAATAGTTCAAAATGCATAATCGAGGAAAGAAAAAAAAATGCCTAATTGGGAGGGGGGGGAGGGGGGGATAATTTCTGTCTGGATTTTTAACCACAAACTTTAACAAAAAAAGCATTTTTGACAAAAGGAAAAAAAAGGTTCTGCATGTAGTGACTTTAAATAGTTCAAAATGCATATTGGAGGAAACATAAAAAAATAAAATGCCTAATTGGGGGGGGGGGGGGGGGGGAGGAGGTGCTTGTCTGGGTTTTTAACCAAAACTGTAAACAAGCATTTTTGACGAAAGGAAAAAAAAAGTGCCTAATTTTACCCGGCGTGGGGGGAGGAGGGGGGGGGGGGGGGGTACCTGAGTTTAAAGGTTCCGCATGTAGTGAAGTAGAAAAAAAAGCCTAATTGGGGGTGGGGATAGGGGGTGGTGGTGTTTGTTTGGGTTTTTAACCACAAACTTGGAGTAACCCTACCAAGCTACAATGAAATCCCTTCATAATTATGGCCTGTTGAATATTCTAAAGGTTTTCGGGCTTCGGGCCTCTGTTGCCATCACAGTTGCCCAAAAGGGGACGTTCTCATCTAGACATTATATGAAGTCAACCTATCACGTTACAATGAAATCCCTCCATAAATATGACATGTAGACTGTGCCAAAGGTTTTTGGGCTTCGGGCTCGGGCAGCCATCATGGTTGAATGATCGCAACCAAAAGGGGACATTCTCATCTGGGCATCATGTGAATTGATCCTACAAAGTTACAATGAAATCCCTCCATAAATATGACCTGTAGACTGTGCTAAAGGTATTCGGGCTTCAGGCCCCTGTTGCCGTCACAGTTGCCCAAAAGGGGACGTTCTCATGTAGACATTATATGAAGTCAACCTATCAAGTTACAATGAAATCCCTCCATAAATATGACATGTAGACTGTGCCAAAGGTTTTTGGGCTTCGGGCTCGGGCAGCCATCATGGTTGAATGATCGCAACCAAAAGGGGACATTCTCATCTGGGCATCATGTGTAGCCGTCAAAGTTGCCCAATCACGTCCAGAAGGGGCCTTTCTCATGTTGACATTATATGAAGTCAACCTATTAAGTTACAGTGAAATCCCTCCATAAATATGACCTGTAGACTGTGCTAAAGGTTTTTGGGTTTTGGGCTCGGGCAGTTGTGACGGTTGATACATCATGCCCAAATGGGGAAATTCTCATGTAGACATCATACGTAGTCATCGTATCAAGTTACAATGAAATGCATCCATATTAAACATGACCTGCAGACTGTGCTAAATGTTTTTGGGTTTCGGGCTTGGGCAGCCATCACGGTTGACAGATCATGCCCAAACAGGGACGTTCTCATCTAGGCATTATACAGAGGCATTCTATGAAGTTGCAATGAAATCCCTTCATAAATACGACCTGTAGACTGTGCTAATGGTTTTCGGGTTTTGGGCTCGGGCAGCTGTAGCCGTCACAGTTGCCCAATCAAGTCCAAAAGGGGACTTTCTCATGTAGACATTATATGAAGTCAACCTATCACGTTACAGTGAAATCCCTCCATAAATATGACCTGTAGACTGTGCTAAAGGTTTTCGGGTTTTGGGCTCGGGCAGTCGTGACGGTTGAATGATCACGCCCAAATGGGGAAATTCTCGTGTAGGCATCATACGGAGTCATCGTATAAAGTTACAATGAAATCCGTCCATACTAAACATGACCTGCAGACTGCCCTAAAAGTTTTTGGGTTTCGGGCTTGGGCAGCCATCACGGTTGACAGATCATGCCCAAATGGGGACGTTCTCATCTTGGCATTATAGGCATTATACAGAGGCATTCTATGAAGTTGCAATGAAATCCCTTCATAAATACGACCTGTAGACTGTGCTAATGGTTTTCGGGTTTGGGGCTCGGGCAGCCACACCGGTTGACCGATCACGACAAAAAGGGGATTTTCTCATGAAGACATGACCTAAAACCTGCATATGAAATTTCGTGACGATCAGACCAGAACTACCAGGTATAGCCTGCACTTGAAGGTTGAATAAAAAACTTTAACCACAAACTTCAACCAAAACTCCAAATGTCAACTGAACAGGAAAAGAAAAAAAAAAACAAACACTTGAACCTTCAGTAAAAAACTTTAACCACAAACTTTAACCAAAAACTCTAAAAGTTAACAGACGGACAGACGGACAGACAAAAGTCATTACTATACCCCTTACTGTAAACAGTCGGGCTAATAAACAGTTGGGCTAAAAATTGAATCTGCTCCCACCCTCCTCATAAAGATGCTGTATTACAAATATCAAAAGATTCTGAATGGTGAATATGAATAAGAAGATTTTAAAAAGAACTTTTCCCATATTGGGCTATGTTAAAATCTGGGCTCCAATAAGGAACCCAAATATGAACCCAAGGATATTGTACACCAAATATCAAAAGATTCTGACTGGTGGATCTTGAGGACATTTTTAGGGGACTTTGGTATTGGTGTTCTTCTGCAGAAGGAAATTTGTGCCATCAAACACACTCACACCCTCATTATGGTGCAGCCATCTGAATGAGGTAATCCAGTACACAACTAAGTATGTTGGTGTAAAGCTAAGTCTGTATGTTTCTTTTCAATCTCTTTTTATACCTAGCACAAGTTTATATGACCAAAAAGTCATGAAATATAAATACTGATTTAACATATTAATATACATACATGTAACTAAATATATGAAAGTCCATTACACAAAAAATTTGTAATGTAAAAGTTGAGGTATACTGTTTTACACCGACATATTGAGGTGTGTCTGGCCATGATGATACCACATCACTATCCTGAGTTATCCATAATATTTCAACACAATGTTCTACATCAGTTTTGGAACTTCTCACATGGGGATACATACTGCAGTACTGAGAAAATAATCTCAGTACTTTGGGGGACCTTGGTATGTTGGAGTGTTCTATGATACCTCTGAAGCATAGCTCCTCCAGTGCACATGCATGCCCACACACATGCCACCAAACTTTTCACAAATTACAATACAGATTAAAGTAAGATGGAATGTAACATAAATATTATGTCAATGTTTATAGTAGCTTTTAAATAGAAAAGTATCTCTTGAGAGAATGGTGGGTGGGTGGGGGGGGGGGAGTATTTATGTTGACATTCAATGTAAATCTGTTCAGGTTTTTTTAACTGATGAATAGCTTAAATAATGCATGGAAAATTGAAATCAGACATAAAATTTTAACGTCATTTTGTTTCAAAATCAACAAATTGTATATATACTATTTTCATTCGAATCCTATATATTTCCAGTCTCATAGTCTGTGTTGATGTCTTGCATCAAATACAGCAATTATCAACAAAAAAAACAATTCTCATTCTGCAAAATCAGGTGAATTTTTGTGTAAATCGACTTCCTGATTCCATTAAAATTCTGTATTAGTAATTAAACGGCTTTGTTCATGTTCTGTGGATGCGTTCCATTTGTGATGGGAACAAACCCTTTTTTTTCTGCATGATGATTTGTATAATTACAAATTGTTGGAGAGTGTATACATAAAAAAGTAACCAAAGAATCTATAGGAATAGATCCTAAATACCAAAACTGTTGGGGTACCCAATCTGTACTGGTGATACTGACGACTGTTAACATTCACCCAAGGGGCTGATTTTGCATTTCCTCCCATCTTTAAAGCAACAGTGTTGTTCTCCATTAGATGTGATCATCTGTGGTCACCAGGTACCAGCTGGGGTCCACATACCATTCTACCACTTCTACTGGCTATAAACTTTATTCATTTCCATTTTATCTGATATGATTTTAGTTAGACCATGTCTGTCATTCTTGACATCTTGACTACAGATTATTGTATTCATCGTCACCACACAAAATATTTGAAATGAGATTGCCTGTTTCACAATTATTTCACCACTGTTCAGTGAAGTCGTATGGTACACAAGAGGTTTATTTACTGAACTCTTTATTGTTAAAAGTAGCCTTGTTTATTTCACGATGTGGGGTTTGGGCTGTGGGTAGGATCTTATTGGAACATATACATTATTGTGATGAACTAACAGTAACATGGTCTGAGGTTTACAGTTCAGATCGGATGTTCAACCTCAATGCTCCACATATCGGTTGAACATTAACTCCTAGCTGTAAAACTCAGACCATATTACCATCAAGTCATCATAATAACTTATAATATGATTCAACAAGGGTATTTCATATTTTCTGTAAAACCATATCAGATGAAACCGAAATGAATAAATTCTGCAAAGGCAAACAGGTCAGCAGTTCATCTTAATAGTGAACTCGATAAATTACACGAATGGTGGTCTGCTAATCACTTAGTCCTTAATGCAAAAAACACAAAATATATGATCATAATTTCATCATCCTAGCCAAGAACAAACTTAGACATTGACAGAAATAATGTAAAAAATGACAGAGTAGGAACTATCAAAACAGAAAACTTCCTACAGTTTTGGGGTATTGGCTTTGTTGACATTCTGACCTACTGTCAACACATCTCGCAGCTTAGCACCATGATAGGAAGAGCAAATTACGCCCTGAATAAGGTTAAAAAAATACTACCTCACAATTGCTATGAAGAAACTTTATTATTCTCTAGTTCACTGCCATTTAGTATACGGTATTCAGATATGGGGAAATGTAAAGGCAGCTAGCAAGCTTTAGACATTCTCTCTGAATTATTAATAACAGAAGATATAATGCCCACGTAGAGACCCACTCTTTGCAAAAGACAAAATTCTTAAGATAACTGACTTATTCAAAATCCCAAGCTTGCCTCTTTGTCTTTGATTGGAAAAATGACAGTGTTCCTGATCCTTTAACAATTACCTTGACACACAAAATTCATTAAACATAAACACTAGACAGGCTCAACTATTGCACATCGGAAGAACCCATACAAAAACATAATAAGATAGACTGCCATTGTTTGCCTACCCAAGATTATAGAATAATGTAAATCAAACTATACAAAATATCTCAAATAGAGCAGAGATTAAGAAAAACCTTACATCATAGTTCTTATCTTCAAATTCCACAAGCGTTCAGTGTGATACCTATTGTCAAGAGTGTAATTTCTAATATCCACGCTGCTCTCCAAGCACCCAAAACCCTACAAGAATGAGATAACAAACCAACAACATTGGATTTGTAGAATAGTAATTTTGCTGTACAGTGATATACTTCAAATACCACTACAAGATCATTAAGCTTACATGACTGTCTAACTCGTCTCGGATGTTCCCTTCCTATAAATCACCACGGAGTCTCATTTAATCTGCTGCATATGATTATAAATAACCTTACATAAAGCAAATACATTTCCTATGGGCTGTAAATATATATTTTTTTCTCTTTAGTAATTTTGTGGGGAGTTGCCTGAAAGACAGCCAATCTCCCAACGGTAAAGCATACTTGTTATGGATATTTACCATCTTGAAATGCATTGTACTGTAAACTTTTATACCATTGAATAAGTTATCTATCTATCAATCTGTAAAATATCTTTTTCATTTTGGTTGTACTTAACCCTTTACCTAACATGAAAATCAGACAACACTTGCAAACAAAATTCTTGAATAACTAATTGTTTTCATTGTTTGTCTCAAAAACATAGGTTATGACCCCTCTTTGGAACAAGCTCAAATAGGGGTCATAACCTATGTTTTTGAGACAAAAAATGAAAATTAATTGGTGATTTTTGTGAAAAGCGCTGGCCAGTTTTGGCCGTTACGTTGGGTAAAGGTTTAAAAGGTTATAACTTGGTTAATTTCATATCAGCCAAGAAATCAGCCCTGAATTTTCTGTTCAACTCTCTTCTTTCTTCTTTTCATCCAGCTAATCCTTCCTTAATCATTAATTCATCACCATATAAAAACTTACCTTCAAACTATTCAAATATGTCTGGTAATGCCAATTTTTCTTGATTGTCTTTGATGAATAGTGATGAATGATTTTGATGTAAACAAACAAGCCCGAAAATAAGCAGATTGTCATCTGAAAAATGAGGTCCTCAGAGGGTGAATTTGGTGATGCTACCCTGCACAGCAGGGTAACATCACTAAATTTACCCTGTGTGAACCTCAGTCTGAATCAGGGTATCAAAACTAAACAGAAAGAGGCACCCTGAGGACAAATTGGTCTAATGTATGGGATAGCATCGTCAAATTCACCCTTTGGGGACCTCATTCTGCAAATGTCAGACTGCTTATTTTCAGGTCTGTAAACAAATTGGTTGTGCCTAGTAATGCATGATGGAGGCCCAACTCTAGCTGGGTTCAAATCAGACAAGATAAGCATCATATCATCAGAGTTTGAAGTCACATCTGCTGAGCTTGATAATGGGCAATTCTGGGAAAGAAAAGCATATCTAACGAGAAGCAAAGTGATGGGAGCCATCACTGTGGGCTCCACATTTGAAATGGTTTGCAACTCAAACAGTATACAGTACACAGTACAGTAAAACTTTCCTTGAGAGACCACCTGTCTTGATAGGCCACTGAAATGATGTACCGAATAGCTGTTTTGGGTTCCAGGGTGCAGAGTATTTTTATCATTATTATATTATTATCTATGAGAGGAAGAATCTTTAATGAAAAGTCTTGTTTTCAAGTCAAATTTCCAACAACAGCAGTCTGTATGATGGGTAAGGAGCTATACCTGCAGTTAATATGTGAAAGTTCAAGGGAAATCTCTCTTCAATAAACGAAAGGATCGGAATGAAATTAAAACTTGATGTGGAGGTATGCATCAGGAAGCTACATACAAAAAATTATTTCAATATTTCCATCCGTAACTGAAACAAGAGGCCCCAAGGGGCCTGAGAGCGCTCATTGACACTGACATCTATCAATCGAGGGTCTTGATTTGAACAAACTTGCATCTGCCCCATTAAGTAAACCATATACCAAATATCAAAACATTCTGACCGATGGATCTGAAATTTTTTTTTTTTTTAAATATTCCTCATATTGAACTAAGTTATAATTCGGGCTCCCATAGGGAACCCAAATATGAATCCAGGGACTTGGCTTTAATAAACTTGAATCTCACCTCCCAAATGATACAGTATATCAAATATCAAAAGATTCTTATTGGTGAATGTGAAGAAGACGATTTTTTAAAAATGTCCCTCATATTGAACTAAGTTACAATTTGGTCTCCCAAAGGGAGCTCAAATATGGACTCAGAGACTTGACTTGAACAAACTTGAATCACACCCCCCTAAAGATTCTGTATACCAAATATCATAACATTCCGACTGATGGATCTGAACGAGATTTTTAAAGAAAATTCCTCATATTGAACTAAGTTATAATTCAGGCTCCCACAGGGCTTGCATTTTAGAACCATGGCCAGGCTGATGAATAGGCCAGGTAAAAAGGGCCACCAGAGGCCTGATTTGTACTGTTCAGGACTATTTTCGCAGATTACATAAACTGTGGCAGATGCATTTGCCGGCTTGATAGACTGGCGACCAGGCTGACTGATCAGCCTGGTGAGAAATGTTTTGAGGCTGATTACCAGGCCTGGGCTGATAGGCCTGGTGAAAATGCAAGCCCTGCTCCCACAGGGAGCCCAAATATGAACCGAAAGACTTGGCTTGAACAAACTTGAATTTCACGCCCACAAGGATGCTGCTTAACAAATATCAAAAGATTCTTACTGGTGGATGTGAACAAGAAGATTTTTAAAGAATGTTCCTCATATTGAACTAAGTTACAATTCGGTCTCCCACAGGGAGCCCAAATATGGACTCAGAGACTTGGCTTGAAGAAACTTGAATCACACCTCACTAAGGATGCTGTATACAAAATATCAAAACATTCCGAATTCTGGATCTGAACAAGAAGATTTTTAAAGAAAATTCCTCATACTGAACAAAGTTATAATTCGGGCTCCCACACGGAGCCCAAATAGGAACCTAAAGACTTTGCTTGAACAAACGTGAATTTCACCCCCCTAAGGATGTTGCATACCGAATATCAAAAGATCCTTACTGGTGGATGTGAAGAAGAAGATTTTTAAAGAATGTTCCTCATATTGAACTAAGTTACAATTGATCTCCCACAAGAAGCCCAAATATGAACCCAGACACTTGGCTTGAACAAACGTGAATCTAAGCCCCCTAAGGATGCTGCATACCAAATATCAAAAGATTCTGATTGGTGGATCTGAAAAAGATTTTTAAAGAATATTCCTCGTACTGCACTAATTTAAACATTTGGGCTCCCAAAGGGAGCCCAAAAATGGACTCAGGGATTTGATTTCAACAAACATGTGAAACAATCTTCCAAAGATGGTACATGTGAAATTTGAAAGCTTCTGGAGCAGTGGTTTGGGAGGAGAAGAGTCTTAAATGTTTTCTCCTATTACCCACAGTGTTATAAAATGCTGACTCAGAATTTTTTAAAGTCCCAGAAAAGTACCATATGATAAAACCGAAAGCAATTTTTTGGACAATTCCATTCTGTTGGTCCTAAGGAAGCTTCACACCAAATAAGAATTCTGAGCCATGTAGTTTTGGAGAAAAAATTTGACATGTGTGTGGAGAGAGGGGGAGGGGGCATTTGTATACCTAAGGCTAATTGAAACTTGGACCAAAAGTCCGTAATATATTAGGCATACCCAAAGTGCACAGCCCAAGGTGGGAGAGGGTATTGGACGGGGTCCACCCTTCCCAATTTTTTTTTAAATAAGAGGCTCTGAGAACAATTCTAGAGCCTCCTAATGCCTCATTTGAGGCTTGTCATGACTCTGCGTTTAGTCAGTGGGTAACAATGGTGTGTGAGTGTAACATTTCTAAATCTCGCACTTTCCGGTCTCAGTTCTGGTCTGGTGTTTGGAAATCTCTCTGCAGACTTGAATAATGAGTTCTTTGACAATTATGATATTCTAACAGTTATGTAGGAGGTCATCGGAAATTTGTTAGCTTCTGTCAGCTGCTGGCTCTCAGTCATTGCCTCACTGGTCAGAAATTATTTACCGACAGAATGTGAAAATTTTTCGACAGAGATGTTCAGTGAGGGCGCGGTTCGCCATTGCCGCACATCCACCTGCTTCAGGTCTTCACCTGTCGCAGCTATTAGAAGCCAAATGAATTTGGGGGGGGGGGGGGAAGCCCCAATCTGGCTACAGCAACTAATTCCAGGCCTTCGTGGTGATGTTACTTTTGGCTTCCATTGTCCAAATATTTCCTGTAATTAGACACCCGAAAATTTTCAATGATTTCTCCTTCAAAACGTGAAATGACACTGAACGCCTACCCTATATAATCTAAAAGCGCATATTTTTCTGAATATATTGTAATACCCTCTGCTCTGGGATTACTTATAAATGATTGGTACCTGGTATTGCTGGTTTGGCAGTAACTTCGATTCAGTAAGGTGTGGTCAAACTATCCATTGATAAATTACGCTGATTGCATTAGTTGAAATTATGTAGCTATATTTTGGTGATAGCAAAATTTTAGGCACACGTCTTTGCATTGCCAGTGACAGCATGTTAACAATGTGAATTGAGGAAACATTGCACAACTTGTAAATATATTATGACAAAATCAGTCAGTTTTTCGTAACATATTGGGCTTGTAAATTATTATCCATTTCTATATAATTTGGGATTGCAGTTCCCAGACATATTCGGTATGTAGTATGTATTATTTTAGGGCAAATAATAAGTTGGGAAACATGATTGTGTCGATCGCCTTCGTAAATTATTCGAGAAATCAGACCCAATTTTCAGCACATTTACCTTCCAGTAAAAAAATCTATTGAGTGTCATGTACTCAGCTTTTCTGTAGTCAAACATTATATATCGTTGCATAAAGTACATCACTGGCAATGTATGGGAACTGTTCCTTATAAAGTATCGTCAATTGTTTTACATTGTGTTCAAATGATTTCACAGACAACACAGCCATTTGTTATTGTACTTTTAACTTACGAGATGCTAGTGGAGTCACGTGGTCTTATTACCAAATATGGGATGTGCACAGACCCGTCCATTAGAATAGTTTAAGGGGTGGATCGTACATTCATGTAAATTGCTTATTGTTAACTCTGCTCACCCATCTGCTGATATATACTCGCCCAAAAAAGAAAGTGTGCACTGCAGAAATTGATCAAACTCCAAAAAAATAATTTCGTAGGTGTAAAGAGTGTTAACCTGTTCATGAATAAGTTATATTGAACACAAAAACAGCTTTCCCCGTTAAAATTGCATTAACGTTAAATGACGTGCTGAACGTTTGTGAAAAGGCATGTTTTGCACGTGGAGAGTCTCAAAATTCATGCAGCAGAGTGAATCCTTGGGTATTTAAACACTAAAGTAAGGCCTTCCTATCGTTCACATTCAAACTGCACTGCTGTTAAAACGACTCCACATTAGCATGCCAAGATTGACAATGAATCAACGTCTCCTTGCCCTGGGTATGATTAGAGCTGGCAGAACACACAGAGAGGTTGCCCAGCATTTGAACTGCCACCGTAACACTGTAGACAGGCTAGCCCATCGACATGCACAACATGATGACGTTCGAGACCGACCCCTCTCCGGGAGACCCCGAGTTACCACCCCTGCACAAGATCGGTATATCCGTGTCGTCCATCTCCGGAACCGGCAACAAACGTCAACGACAACAGCCAGGAACATCCCTAACCTGATACGGATACATCCTCAAACAGTAATCAACCGGCTGAGAGAATACGGCTTACGTCCTTGAAGACCTGCAATTCGTCCGATTTTGACGTTACGTCATCGTCGTGCTCGACTGCAGTGGAGTAGACAACATCTCAGGCATCCCTTGCACTGGTGGCGACGTGTTTTATTCACAGATGAATGTCGTTTCCATCTTTCATCATCAGATGGTCGCCAGAGAGTGTACAGACGTCGAAACGAATGCTACGCAGATTTATGTGTTGTGGAACGAAACCGTTATGGGGGAGGGTCTCTCATGGTTTGGGGTGGCATCACTGCCCGTAACAGAACTGAGCTGGTCATTATTGATGGCAATCTCAATGCAGCCAGATATCGTGATGAAGTGCTTATACCTGTTGTTGTCCCATTTCTGCAACGTCATGGCCCCAGCATCATTCTACAGCAGGACAATGCCCGACCCCACGCAGCTCGTGTTGTTCAACAGTATCTGCAGCAACAACAAGTGGATGTTCTTCCCTGGCCCGCAAATTCGCCCGATATCTCACCCATTGAGCACGTATGGGACGAAATGAAACGTCAGCTACGCCGGCTTCCCCATGCACCGTCAACGCTTGTGGAACTACAAAGACAGCTGATCAGAATATGGAACAACATCCCACAACACTTCCATGCTAACTTGTTCGCTTCCATGAGGCGTAGATGCACAGCAGTAGTCGATGCAGACGGTGGTCATACCAGATATTGAGTGTGTGACTTTTGTGTTTGACCCTTAATGTCTTTGACTCTACATGGCACCAAGAGTATTCGTCGTAGCGTAATGAAATTTCTCGTATTGATCACAAATTGATTCATCTGTGATTGAATAAAGTTTCCATGAATGATATTGATATATATCTTTTTTTAGTGTTATTTTTTAGCATGCACACTTTCTTTTTTGGGAGAGTATAGTTAAAGCCATGTTATGGTTACTTTAGATGTTTAGCCTAATCATGTAATTCGATCAGGCAGGATTCATTCGGGTGTATACTTAACACTGTGCAGCCTATTATTACGCAAAATATCGTCTGATTTTCTATCCATAGTTCAACTTGTATAAGTAAAGTTTTTACCCTTTCTTAACTAAAACTTTTTCGTAATTCAGTGAAACATGTGTCGTTTTTCATACTCGTTCATAAAATGGTTAAATTTCCACTTCCATGGCAGTATTTATTGGGTTATTTTTGTTCAAAACAATGTTTGGTCAGGATACTGACAGAAATAGTTCTTTCTATCAGCATTACTGAACAAAATTCGGGAATCCTGAATGCAGCATCTTTGGTCAACCAACGTCACGTGTTACGTTACGGAAAGGTATAAAAGGGTGCATTGCAGCTGTTCTCGCTCTCGCTGGTCTTTGATCAACAAACGCCATTGAAAGCTAACAAATAAAAATTACCAATACTAAAAGCAAACTAGGCCCCTATCGAAGCTCATGATATTCCTAACAACTTTATACATCGCTTTTGGAAAAACCAACACCAAATATTTGGTAACAACGTGTTCTGACTCACCACTTTCACAAAGGAAGTGGTCTTGGTGTGCCCGAACATTAGAAATGCCTTTCTCTGCTTTTTCGAAAGTTCTCTAGGGGAGGAAGCCCACAAGCATTAATGTTGGCAGCTCGCGGCAGAAACCTGCGTGCCCCCACCCCAACACAAACACGTTCAAATTGCTCTGCGACCCCTGTGGAATGTATTCATGTCAGTAAGAGGTAATCAATGGCCAATACGATGCCATCACATTTTTTATTCGAAATAAATTTGAATAACAAAGAAAGTGACAATATTCAGCAGAAATCTAATTTGGCTGTGACATCTGGCAATTCCGTCGGAATTGCCACCGTCATCAAATTCAATGAGGGTGGGGGAGGGGATGAGTAGCTGGGGTCATATGCCCATAAAAAATAACAGACTCTCATTGTTCTACTTTCGATTTCAGTTTAGGATACAAAATACCATGTAACGTTATGTACAGCGTTCACTGAAGTTGAGGTCGCCGGGTGCAAAATGATCAATGTTTTTCAGACGTGTTTCCTGGCTTGGACGCCAGAGTCTGTAGAGTCTAATGGGTGTTTGTGTTGGGTGGGGATTGGGCAGTCGTGACGGATAGTTTTACGGGTGGAGGAAGAGCCTCAACATCCAAATTCTTAATAACGGCCACTTTAACCCGCCTCGTAGTACAGTTTTGTCAGGTGAAAGTGGTGATCGAAAGAAAAAAGTTTGGTTTTGGATCAAAAATTTTCAGTCCAAACTTTCCAAAAATTTCCAGGTAAAAAAAAACTTGTTTTCGTCTCAAACTTGAACAAAACACATAAAAACAAAAACAGAAATTTCCAGATTTTGGTCCAAACCGGAGTGGTAGTTCTCCAGCCATCAGAAGCCAAGTGAAATAAAACCCTATTCCCATGGGGTGGGGAAAGGTTTAAAGAGACTGTGAATGTTGCCATTTCAATCACGGAAGCCTTATACGAGTAAAGAACGCCGAGTATTCTCATGCCAAAAAGAGGACCGTCGAGAGGCCGAGAGCATACTTTTGGCAAACGCCCGAAGCCAAACGCAACAAAATTGTGCTTCCAGACTACGGGGAATCTTTTTACCTATATACGGGCTACACATTCGCAATCACCGCCACTTTTAACCCACTCCTGTTGTACAGTATAATTAGGTCGAAGTACCAGTCTGAAGACCGATTTTTCGTTTTTTGGTGGTGGAGTAGTGTAAAAAAAAAGAAAAGAATTTTTCATCTCAAAATTGAACAAAATACATAAATGAAAGTGTCAATGACTTGTGTGTTGTGTTTGATGAAAAGGATAATGTTCAATGTTTATGAAAGGATTATGAAATAAGACAAGATTTGTGATAATTGGGAATATGTTCATTCCTGTTCCCTGTATGAAATGTTTTTGATAAAAATAATATGTAGTGTACTCTGTACTAAAAAGCTGAGGGGTGGGTTAATATGACCTCACAGTTAATGTATGTGGCCCTCACAGTTAACGTACATCAACGAAAGTTACCAAGTGACAGTGAAATTATTCCAAAATGAGTCATCCTATCAAGTTACATTGAAATCCCTTCATAAATATGGCCTGTAGACTGTGCTAAAGGTTTTCGGCTTCAGGCCCCTGTAGCTGTCAGTTTCCCAATTGCGTCCAAAGGGGACGTTCTCCTCTAGACATTATATGAAGTCAACCTACCAAGTTACAATGAAATCACAGTTGACCAATCATGACCAAAAGGGGATGTCATCATCTAGGCATTATATGGAGTCAAACTAACAGGTTACAATGAAATCCTTCCATAAATATGACCTATAGACTATGCTAAAGGTTTTGGGGTTTTGGGCTAGGGCAGCCATCGAGGCTGAATGATCGCGACCAAAAGGGGATGTTCTCATCCTGACATTATTTGGAGTCATCCAACCCAGGTACAATGAAATCCCTTTATAAATATCACCTGTAGACTGTGCTAAAGGTTTTTTCGGCTTCGGGCCCCTGTAGCTGTCAGTTTCCCAATTGCGTCCAAAGGGGACGTTCTCATCTAGACATTATATGAAGTCAACCTACCAAGTTACAATGAAATCCCTTCATAAATATGACCTGTAGACTGTGCTCAAGATTTTCGGGCTTCGGGCACCTGTAGCCATCACAGTTGACCAATCACGACCAAAAGGGGATGTCATCATCTAGGCATTATATGGAGTCAACCTAACAAGTTACAATGAAATCCTTCCATAAATACGACCTTAGACTATGCTAAAGGTTTTTGGGCTCGGGCAGCCATCAAGGCTGAATGATCGTGACCAAAAGGGGACGTTCTCATCTAGACATTATCTGGAGTCATCCTACCAAGCTACAATGAAATCCCTTCATAATTATGGCCTGTAGACTGTTCTAAAGGTTTTCGGGCTTCAGGTCCCTGTAGCCCTCACAGTTGCCCAATCGTGTCCAAAAGGAGTCGTTCTCATCTAGACATTATATGAAGTCAACCTACCAAGTTACAATGAAATCCCTTAATAAATATGACCTGTAGACTGTGCTATAAGTTTTCGGGCTTCGGGCTCGGGCAGCCATCATGGTTGAATGATTGCAACCAAAAGGGGACATTCTCATCTGGGCATCATCTGGAGTGATCCTATGAAGTTACAACGAAATCCCTTCATAAATAGGACCTGTAGACTGTGCTCAAGATTTTCGGGCTTCGGGCACCTATAGCCATCACAGTTAACCAATCACGACCAAAAGGGGATGTCATCATCTAGGCATTATATGGAGTCAACCTAACAAGTTACAATGAAATCCTTCCATAAATACGACCTATAGACTATGCTAAAGGTATTTGGGCCCGGGCGGCCATAAAGGCTGAATGATCGCGACCAAAAGGGGATGTTCTCATCTAGACTTTATTTGGAGTCACCCTACCAAGCTACAATGAAATCCCTTCATAATTATGACCTGTAGACTGTTCTAAAGGTTTTCGGGCTTTGGGCCCTGTAGCCGTCACAGTTGCCCAATCGTGTCCAAAAGGAGTCGTTCTCATCTAGACATTATATGAAGTCAACCTACCAAGTTACAATGAAATCCCTTAATAAATATGACCTGTAGACTGTGCTAAAAGTTTTCGGGCTTCGGGCTCGGGCAGCCATCATGGTTGAATGATTGCAACCAAAAGGGGACATTCTCATCTGGGCATCATCTGGAGTGATCCTATGAAGTTACAATGAAATCCCTTCATAAATAGGACCTGTAGACTGTGCTCAAGATTTTCGGGCTTCGGGCACCTATAGCCATCACAGTTGACCAAGCACGACCAAAAGGGGATGTCATCATCTAGGCATTATATGGAGTCAACCTAACAAGTTACAATGAAATCCTTCCATAAATACGACCTATAGACTATGCTAAAGGTATTTGGGCCCGGGCGGCCATAAAGGCTGAATGATCGAGACCAAAAGGGGATGTTCTCATCTAGACTTTATCTGGAGTCACCCTACCAAGCTACAATGAAATCCCTTCATAATTATGACCTGTAGACTGTTCTAAAGGTTTTCGGGCTTTGGGCCCCTGTAGCCGTCACAGTTGCCCAATCATGTCCAAAAGAGGACGTTCTCATCTAGACATTATATGAAGTCAACCTACCAAGTTACAATGAAACTCCTTAATAAATATGACCTGTAGACTGTGCTAAAGGTTTTTGGGCTCGGGCAGCCATCTTGGTTGAATGATCACAACCAAAGGGGACAATCTCAACTGGGCATCATCTGGAGTGATCCTACGAAGTTACAATGAAATCCCTTCATAAATATGACCTGTAGACTGTGCTCAAGGTTTTCGGGCTTCGGGCCTCTGAAGCCGTCACAGTTGACCAATCACAACCAAAAGGGGATGTCATCATCTAGGCATTATATGGAGTCAAACCAACAGGTTACAATGAAATCCTTCCATAAATATGGCCTATAGACTATGCTAAGGTTTTGGGGTTTGGGGCTCAGGCAGCTATCAAGGCTGAATGATAGCGACCAAAAGGGGATGCTATCTAGACATTATTTGGAGTCATCCTACCAAGGCACAATAAAATCCCTTCATAAATATCACCTGTTGACTGTTCTAAAGGTTTTTGGGCTTCGGGCCCCTGTAGCTGTCACAGTTGCCCAATCGTGTCCAAAAGGGGACATTCTCATCTAGACTTGTCCAAAAGGGGATGTCATCATCTAGGCATTATATGGAGTCAACCTAACAAGTTACAATGAAATCCTTCCATAAATATGACCTACAGACTATGCTAAAGGTTTTTGGGCTCGGGCAGCCATCATGACTTCGCGACCAAAAGGGGACATTCGCATCTAGACATCAACCCAAACCTGCATATGAAATTTTGTGACGATCAGACAAGAACTGCAGGGTGTAGCCCGTGCTAAAGGAAAATGTGAACAAACTCAAAGACTAACAGGCTTCCGCACGCGTGATGGCAGTAGCTTATCTTGACTATGTCAAGTTAAGCTAAAAATCATGAAAATCAAGGGGTACATGCTTTCCATAACTGTCACAAAAAGCCTGCCTGTCAAGAGAGCTAATGTAAACACTGGGGACCATCTCAATGCATTCCTCAATCATATCCACCAAAAATATTGCAAATATGTCACAAGCAAATTTCACAATGATGTGTCAAATATCTGGTGCTCAGCAAACAATGAGTAGTATATGAAGGACATCATAGAGTTTGAAGCCTTTGAGTTGCAGTACCTACACTTTAGAGTAAAGCCCAAATGTGAGCTTCCATCGCTCAACCAGTTATTTAAAGACCCATGTGGTCTCAGTTCACCCAGTACACGCATTAATCTATTGTCTTGTTTGACAGAGCTCTATGAGAATATAATAGAGTAAATACTTCAATTTGAGCTGTGCAGTATTGAAATTTCAGGTTCGGTATCGGTATCGGAACTTTTGGGGTTAATACCTCGGCTTCGGTAAAGTAAATAGTTGCAAACTGACCCAATTTCCCAACATTCAACCATATAGTAACTTAACAGGTTCAGCGCTTACATCTAATCAACTTGACAAGTTACTAGCAAGTTATTTTATGAATCACTCGATACATTGTGAATCATCACACTGCATCGAGTGATTCATTAAATAACTTGCCAAGCTAATCAGTTGGCCTCTCTGTCCTTTGTACATGTACCATGCCCCTCCTCCAATGAATCGGGTAGGAGAAACATATATGCTCTTCAACTTCAGGGCTTGTCAGTAAGTTTTCACTGTTAGCACACTCTTGGACACCACCACCCCCCCCCCCCCCCCACCATCTTTCAAAGTGGCAACAAGATTAATGTCCACTGTCCAGTGAATCCTGTGTCCAATATCCACACAAATATGTAAGTCAATTGAAGTAATTCAACTGTAATTAATCTCTCTATGATAATCCCAGTTGTGAAAACATTGTGCAATCATGCAGTGCGTCAATGACAGGGTGTCATCCACCTTTCATTGTTTGGTTCATCATTGAAAAACATGAAAAATAACATATTTTATGACATTCGTCCAGTTGCAATAAATAGGTGTTTTGAGTAGAATCACTCTATCAGTGTTCACTAACTTCACTTCTGGTTCTTGGCCTCATACACGGTTCGGAAAATTCCAGAGAATCCACGATTTTCCATCACAAATCAAGGTAAATTTTCATTTTTCATGAAGAAAAAATGTAAAAATCGATTATTTACTAATATCAGCAAATCATTTTCAAAGCATTTGCTGTGCCTCGATCGACCAAATGAACATTGATAATGCTAAATCTGATGTTGCCTGTTGGCTTCTGTACATGTACATTGTTTTTTTAATATGTCTTAAAAGTAAGGTCAATCACGTCTTTCCCATGTGTGCTGGTGTGCAATATAAACTAGAACAGTCTGTTGGGCACTTGCCTTGGGTGCCCGTCTGTGGTGCATGGGCAGTATGCTCCATGGAGATGGGCTGAGGATGTCATGGAATCAACAAAGAGTGTGTATGCCAATGATATGAAGTAAAAATGTAAGTCAGAGAACATTGCAGTGGATTCTAGTCATTAACATGCATTATTATTTTTTTTTATTATTATTGGGCCCGCAGATGGGTCATCTCCTTTATAGGGCCAAGAGAAAACATTGTTTCTTGTTTCTTCCTCATCCACTGAAATGCCAGATTATACTGCCTCATTTTTGCCAGATTGCTACAGCTATAGCAATCTGGCAATGAGGAAAAAATCGGGTGTTATTAACCCTTTACCTAACAAATTGCCCGCATCCGCCCGCCATAATTTACAAATTCAGCAGTTGAAAGAAAGAAATTTTTCAAAATATTTCAACAAAACCATATCATGTGACCCCTCAATGAAACGAGCTCATCGAGCTCATTCCAATGAGAGGTCTTATGATATGGTTTTGTTGAATTTTTTTTTAAAAAGTTAAAAAAGTAGTAATTAAAATAATAAATTTTGATATCGTCTGCGTTGGGTAAAGGATTAAGGGTAAAATGTTGACTAATGGTACATTTTGTTGAAGGCTGTTCTGAAGGTTTTACTATTTGAGAGAACCTTCACATGTGAGGAAGCAGTATGTAAGTGCAAAATGTTCAAATATGCATCACGTGGAAAGGGATATTTTATGCCATTTCTCAGGAGGATATAACTAATAATAACCTCATTCCGCATTTTGTTCTGATGATCTGAAATTATGCTAAACTGAAAATTTAAATTTTATAGTAAATTTCCTTTTTATTATACCTACCACAATTGTTTACTACAGGCTTGCACTACAGTGGAAGACCCTAACTCAAAAGCACCATGAAAAAATAAGCCAAAACTGGGTCGAGCGCCATCGGCACACACCCAGTAGGGTACGTTCTTCTCTTAGTAAAAATCGACAACTTCTGGAACCAGAGCGCAAGCAGTAACTAATGAATCATTCTTTTGAGTCCGCCAACATTGGAGTTATGCGATCAGCGGGGACGAAGGATTCTTACCCGAAAAAGAAGACGGGAGGGCCTCCATGTAAACAATTGTGGTAGGTATAATAAGAAAGGAAATTTACTATAAAATTTAAATTTCTTATCAACCTACCTTACAATTGTTTACAACAGGCTGAACAGACAATAGGATGGAGGGAATCACATAACCAACCCCCACATAACCCAATTGCACTGGAACCATGGACAGAGGAAGAGGTCCCTAGGCCTATCAAACCATAGCATCACAAACATTAGTAAGAGACAATGAGAGATGAGGCGTTTGGTTCTGTGCGACGCACAGACAGACAGAAAGGGCAGTGACAGCACAGAGCTGGAACTGACCTTGTAAGAAGCCAAATGGCTAAGGTAGACAACAGCCTGAGCAGAGGAAAGAGGGCCCATAGTAAAAAGGTCCTCTGACTGCTCCTGCAACTGACGCAGATAAGTGGAGAAAGTAGCATTTCTCTAGTAGGCTGCCTGCATAACATCCGACAACATGACAGAGTTAGTATAAGCCCAAGAGGTAGACAATGCATGCACCTCGTGGGCAGAAATACGATTGGTAATACATCTGCCAGTCGCTAGACAAGGGTAAGTCACGCGAATAGGAAGACAAATCCATCGAGAAAAGGACTGCGGTGAGATCTTCTGTTGACCAGGAATAAGAGACAGAAAAAATCGTTTCCTACCCTTCCTAATGAACTGCATCCGATTGAGATCAATGCGCACTGCACGAACCGGACAGAGCAATGGGCGGTTACCCTCAACAGAAGGAAGAGCCCTGATACAGATAGGAGGTGGAGTCGTTTCTGGTATCTGATTCTTGGCCAGAAAGGAGCAATCAGTGGTAAATGTAACACTGTTGGGAGAGCTCCTGAAAAAGGCCGGGTCAACCGAGAGGACGTGAAGCTCACTAACCCATCAGGCCCCAGAAAAAGCCATCAGAAAAGCCGTCTTGTATGTGAGAAAACGCATATCCACTTGGGATAAAGGTTCGAGTTCGAGTATTAGTGCCGATACGATGCTTTCCCACATACAAAAAGGTCTCTGAAAGCATGGACCTGTACCCTTTGATGGTAACAGGCTGGAGACCCCGAGAATCAAACAGATATACCAGAAACTCCGTAATCTGTGAAATCGAAGGATTGGCATAATCAACAGTGTAATTAGCACACCATCGATAGAAGACCTTCCACTTTGCCGCATAGGCTAAACCAGTGGAGTGCCTCCTCGAAGAAGAAATGCAGTCCACTGCTCGTCTAGAAAAACCTCTGTGGAGGAGACAAGACCTGACAAAAGAAATGTGTGAAAGCACAATGCAGTCGGGTCGACGTGGAACCTCCTAAGTTGACCTTGGCAAAGAAGGTCGCGATGCAGAAGGAGACGTGCCTGAACTGCCGCCTAAAGAGAGCGGAACTGATTGATCCACACCTGCTGAGGTGACAGAATCAGAACCGGCAGGAAGGCGGAGCTGACAAGACCATTCCAATCGAGTGACAGACCGTCCACGGCGAAAGCCAGAGGATCTGGACACTGGGACATGAAAGTGTCCACCTGATGGTTCCAACGAGTCGCAAAGAGATCAATGTGGGGACAACCCCAGAGATCGCAAAGCAACTGGAACACCGCCCTGTGGAGCATCCACTCGGTGAAAATGACCCTGCTCCGTCGGGACAGGGAGTCGGCTAGGATGTTCAGACAACCCGGGAATGTGACGAACCACCAACCCAGCGTTGACATCCTGAGCGAGCAGTAGAAGATCCCGAGCCAATTCATACATGGGAAGCGAGTGCGTGCTGCCCAGATTCCAAATGTAAGCAACCACTGTCGAATTGTTGGACAACAGAAGGACCTGGCGATTCGAAAGGTGGGGGATTCACTGCCGGAAAGAAGAGCAAGAAGCTCCTTCTGATTGATGTGAAGAGCTGCTTGATCCTGGTCCCATGCTCCATGAAGGGAAAGACCTAGAGGACCCAACATCGCACGCCATCCGAGATTGCTGGTGTCTGCCATCAATCAGAACATGATTGGATGTGAGAAGGTCCAACGGAAACCCCTGCATAATCCACTGAACATTCGTCCAGGGGAGAAGGTGACGATGAAGAGACTCTGGTAACTGAAGCACCAGGTCCAGAGGATCGACATTCGGCTCAAACGACTGAGCAGAAAGTGTTGGAGAGGTCTGATATGAAGTCGACCTAGAGGAATGAGATCCATCACTGAACTGTAGAGACTGAGCAGTCGGAGAATACTCCGAGCTGTCGCGGACATGGACTGGGACAGAGTCAGGGCAAAAGCTGAGAGAATCACAGCCCTTGCCCGGGGAACCGCCACCGTATTGAACTGAGTACGGAAGTCCATCCCCAGATGACAAAACGATTGAGAAGGGACCAGGTCCGACTTTTCCTCGTTGACTCTGAACCCTAGCGACGAGAGCAGGCTCAACAGTGTGTCGACATCTGACTCCAGAAAGGCAGCATTGGAATGCCTCTGGAGGATATTGTCTAGATATGCCGAAGTAGTCACCCTGGACTGTGTGCGATGGCAGGCTCAGTCGTGTGACGGCCAAAGGAGCCAGGTTGAGGCTGAAAGGCATGGCCTTGAACTGGTAAACTCACCCCAGAAAAGCGAACATGAGATACTCGCGATGTCTGATGAATCGGAACGTGAAAGTAAGCGTCTCGCAGGTCAATGCCAGAAAGCGAAATCTCCCTGGTGAATGGAACGGCGAACCGACCTGAAAGTCTCCATGCTGAACTTGGGAGCAATGATAGACTGGTTCAGGATACTCAAATCGATAACCAGTCGGAGTCGGCCGTCCTTCTTCGGCACCAAGAACAGGCGGGAATAAAATCACACTGACTGAATGTTCTTGACGACCTTGATCGCCCCATTTGCCAGGAGACTGTCTATCTCCATGGTCAAAAGCTCCTGACGTGAAAGGTCTGAAGGAACTGGAGTTGGAAGAGGCACTCTCGACAGAGTGGGGTGCCTATGGAAGGATATTCACAGCCCGGACCGAACAACATCTAACACCCAATGCTCGGATGTGATGGTGGCCCAATGCTCTGCGAATTCCGATACCTTTCCTCCAACTTGGGATGAATCGAGGTGAGGATGTTCATTTTGAGCCCCTGCGAGGCCCGCAAGAGGAGAAACCACCTCCTCTACTATATGAAGAATCCTGAGTCTTCTGACGCTTACCCTTACCACATGAGTAAGAAGTAGAAGCGGCGGCAGGAGAATCAGCCCTTTGCTTCGCAGCGGAAGCAGAAGGGTGCTTGTTAGGCTTTGGATGGCTCCTGCCTCCAACAGAAGGCTGACGAAGCAGCAGCTGATCTTTAGAATGACAAAGGACGTCATCTCGGACCGTCGCAACAGAACCATGGATCAGTTGTGGACCCGCCAAAGAAGCAAATCGAAGAGCAGTGCACTGTCCCTCAGGAAGGGAATGGCTTGTGTCCAGCACAGCGTCCCTGCGAACTAATTCCAAGTTAGCCGTGTTACAAGCGTGCGTGTGAGTAAGATGCATGAGCGCTTTGGACAGCACACGCAAAGGAGGAGCCTGTATGTCATCAAACTTATCTGGAGGCAGATAAGCAGATAAAGCAGAGACGACGTGATCGGAGAGAGAAAGCATGCCCAGCATCTCTTTCGATAAGCCCAACACAGACTCCAGAGTCGCCATAGGAATAATGGCCGACTTGGGCTTGGAAAGCCGGAGGGAGGCGGAGTCCTGATCCAAGACCGTCAAAGTCTGGCAGACTGACGGATTGGCGGAATTGTAAGAACGATAACGCACTGGAGGCAAAAAAGTGTCAACCCTGGTGAAGAACGAAGTCTTCATAGCCTTGGAACTCAGCTTAGAGTTCAAAGCTGTAAACGCTTCAACCACCTATACCAACTGGCATGGTAGAAGGTGCCCAGAAGCAAGTTGGTCCACAGGCTGTAGGTGTGCGACTGATTATCGTGGCCTGGCTGACACTGTCGGCTGGTTTGACAGTTTGAGATCTGGAAGGAACCCAAACACAAAGTCAAGAGCTGCCCCCAAGTCAGAAGACTGTTGGCTCTCGACGGCAGGTTATTATAATGTCGGACTCAATCTCTGAGTCGGAAGGCACGTAGCCCATCATGGGCAAACCAGCCGATGCCTCCCATGGTGGGAGAGAGGGATCAGAAAGCGGCTTGCTTCCAATCCCGGGAGACGGAGCTGCACAGGCACCTGGAAACCACTAGTAGCCTAGCTGGAAGCAGCGGGAAGGCTCTTGGACAGAACCTGAGTGAGCAAGGAGAGGGCCTCCCTAAGCTCACTTCCCGTTTCGGCCGGTTCAACATGGGAACAAACCAGCAAAGTGGCTTCACTCCTGACCCTTTTAACTAGTGAAGGGTCACAATCCTCAAATACACCCGACGTGGGGCGACGGGCTGCAGCCGAAACATCTGAAGGCAGATGTTTATAGGGATATGACATACCCCAAGGGTCTACAGAGCGGAAACTCAGGGGAGTCATCGCAGACCTCTGAGGGACAGAAGGTTCAGGCTGCACAAAAGGCATTGGTCCCGCAAAACTGGCCATGTAACCATGCAGAGTGCGTGGACGGAAATGCCACAGAGTTCATAGTAGCCCCCACCATGAACATCTGAATCCAATGAAAAAACAGCCGTGCTCGATGGCGGAGGAACCACAGTAGAGGGTTCGGCCGGCAGCCCCTTCCGACTTCGCCGGGTTGAAGTCAGGGAAGGCTGAGGCTGATATCACACGTCCACACTACCAGACATCTCTGCAGACCCCTGCAGGGATAAAACTGCTGTGCTCGACGGCTGAGAGGCCACAGCAGAGGGTTCGGTCGGCAGCCCCTTCCGACTTCACCGAGTTGAAGTCAGGGAAGGTTGAGGCCGATACCCTACATCCACACTACCAGACATTGCTGCAGACCCCTGCAGGGATAAGCCAAGGCCAGCTGAAATGGTGACCGATGACATTGCAGACGGAACAGCAGTAGCAGCAGATACGACATGAACTGTTGAATCTGGTGGAAAAAGGGAGAGAGCAAACGAGCTCGGCCTCCAAAGTCACAACCCAAGTGACACCCTCTGATGTCGACTGGAGAGGGACCATAGTCCCGGAACTAGGCATCTCTTCACCAAACAACTCAACAGCTCCTGCAGTATACCACGGTTAAAGACTGCACATCCCCCATGGTGGGGGTATAACTCTCACCAGACGTGGTCATGTCGGGAGGCCCAGAATGGCAGCATCCCCCCCCCCCCCCCCACGGGTGCGGGAGGATTGGCCATGAGAATGCACCACAACTCCACAAACTTGGGCAAAAGGCATTGCCCTCAAGGAACAGTACTGGACATAACAGAGGTGAGAGCAGTAGAAGAAAAAGGTGAACTCAACAGATGTAGAATGTATAAGAACACCCCCAACTACGAGAGAAAGGTGGCAGAAAAAAGACCGGCAGGAACACAACTGAATCCAGATGGCAGACAGGGACCCAAAAAACAGAAATTCTGCCCTAACAGAGAGGAGAAATCCTGTCCATACAGCCCTTCATTGACACCTAACTCCAATAATAATAATAAATTTATCAACCGAAAAATTTATGTCTGAACTGCACGGTACGCAAAAGTCACACACGAAAACGGAAAATATATAAAATACAATGAAAATGTGGTTGAAAATAATAACGAGAATAAATAAAATACAGTCCTGTTATTATACGATCCTCAGATCCATAATTCCAGTCACAGGTAACCATTATCAACAAGTTGAATTATCACTGTTTCTCAATTGCAAATGGACGTCCTGCCACATGGGCGGACAAAAAAAGAATGATTTATTAGTTACTGCTTGCGCACTGGTTCCAGAAGTTGTGGATTTGTACTAAGAGAAGAGCATCCCCTATTGGGTTTGCGCCGATGGCGCTCGACCCAGTTTTGGCTTATTTTTTCTTGGTGCTTTTGCACCACTTTTTTTCCCAAATAGCTTGGGAAAGATCAAAACAGAGAGTATATTTTCCTAGTTAGGGTCTTCCACTGTAGTGCAAGCCTGTAGTAAACAATTGTAATGTAGGTTGATAAGAAATTAACTAATCAAGGCCTAACAATCAAAGAGATTCAATTCCCTGACCAATTTTTTGTCATCGTATATAACATGCAGGGTGGATTGTCATAAAACTCCTCATGATGTTGAAGGTAAACTGAATTCAAGTACTTTTCAAGGAAGGTGGTAGAAAATCAGGTAGAACTGCACGGTATATTAATAAACCGATATATACCAGTATTCAAACCAATATCCAATGAATACTGATGTAATTACAAAAAATATTGGTTTATCGTCATTAGCTATTTACCCTCAATTAAACTTTCAAGATGTCTTTAATTTTAACTGTAGTCCTGAATGAATAATTTTATCCCTTTACCCAAAGAATCGATCGCTTATGCCTGCATAATATAAAAATTTCAGCAGGTGAAAAAATATCTTTCAAAAAAATTCAACAAGCTTGTTCCAATGTGGGGTCACATGATATATTGTTGAAATTTTTGGAAGAATTTGATAAACAAATATTTAAAATAATAAATTTTGATATCTTCTGCTCTGGGTAAAGGGTTAATCAAACTGCATCATCAAGGCATGCTAATTTGTTCCATTGTGATGGCTCAAGTTCCGACTGTGGCTGCATGTTCAGACATTTGAAGTTTTTCAATAAAAACCACGATATTTTTTTGAATATCGTTACTAGTATTCAGTTCACAATATTGTGCAGCCCTAAAATCAAGTACTTTTCAAACCTAGAAACAAATTCAAGCATTTTTCAAGGACGGGGCCACTTTTCAAGGACTATTCATTTGAACGAGAACTAAGCACTTGTTTTTTCTCGATTTGGTCTCAATTTCATTTCATGTTATTTATGAATCCTTGACCCCACTCAGGCCTAGCATCTTTAGGAGGGCGATTTATTTGCTCTCCTACTGCTCGCCTTAAAAAAATTAAGGAGGGCAGAAACTAGCCCTCCTGGTATTAGAAAATATCTAAATTTTATAGTAAATTTCCTTTCTTATTATACCTACCACAATTGTTTACTACAGGCTTGCACTACAGTGGAAGTCCCTAACTCGGATAAAATACTCTCTATTTTTGTCTTTCCCAAGCAAGTTGGGAAAGAAAAGTGGTGCAAAAGCACCAATAAAAATAAGCCAAAACTGGGTTGAGTGCAACCGGCGCAGACCCAGTACGGGACGCTCTCTCCCAAGTACAACTCCACGACTTCCGTTGCCAGTGCGCATATACCGTCTCTAAAGACTCATTCTTTTTGAATCCGTAAACGTTAGAGTTTTGTGATCAGCAGGGAGGAAAGATTCTTTACCTGTAAAGAAGTCGGGAGGGCCTCCATGTAAACAATTGTGGTAGGTATAATAAGAAAGGAAATTTACTATAAAATTTAGATTTCTTATCAACCTACTCACAATTGTTTACTACAGGCTGAATAGACAAAAGGCTGGAGGGAATCGCATAACCAACCCCCACATAACCCCAGTGCACTGGAACCGTGAAGTAGAAGGAAGAGGTCCCGAGGCTTATCAACCATAATGTCGCAATCATTGGTAAAGGACAATGAAAAGAGACATATGAGCCTGTGTGACACACAGACAGAAAAAGGGCAGTAACAGCACAAGGCTGAAACTGACCTTCAAGAAGCCTAATGGCTATGGCAGACAACAGCCTGAGCAGAAGAAAGAGGACCCAGGGCAAAAAGGTCCTCCGACTGCTCCTGCAACTGGCGCAAATAAAAGGTTGAGAAAGTAGAAGCATTTCTCCAGTAGGCTGCCTGCATAACATCTGACAACTTGACGGAGTTAGAATAAGCCCAAGAGGTAGACAGTGCCCGCACCTCGTGGGCAGAAATACGATTGGTAATACAACCGCCAGCTGCTAAACGACTATAAGCCGTACGAATAGCAAGACAAATCCATCGAGAAATGGATTGAGGAGAGATCTTCTGTCGACCCAGAATGAGAGACAGAAAAAAACGTTTTCTGCCTTTCCATATGAAGCGTGTCCGATCAAGATAAATGCGAATAGCACGGACCAGACAGAGCAAAGGGCGAGTACCCTCAACAGAGGGAAGAGCCCTGATACAGATAGGAGGAGGAGTAGTATCTGGTAACTGATTCTTAGCCAAAAAGGAGCAATCAGTGGTAAAAGTAACACTGTTGGGAGAGCTCCTAAAAAAGGCCGGGTCAACCGAGAGGGCGTGAAGCTCACTAACCCGTCTGGCCGAAGCAAATGCCATCAGAAAAGCCGTCTTATATGTGAGAAAATGTATATCCACCTGGGATAAAGGTTCGAACGGCGCCCCCCCCCCCCCCAAGCAAAGCGGCACCCACGAAAGATTCCATCGTGGAGTAAGCTGCAAAGTCCGAGGCCTTTTCAAAGAAAAGTGCCGAACAAGCTTGGAGAGGTAAGGATTAGTGCCGATACGACGCTTCCCCACATAAGAAAAAGTCTCTGAAAGCATAGACCTGTAACCTTTGATAGTAACAGGCTGGAGACCCCGAGAATCAAACAGATATACCAGAAACTCCGCAATCTGTGAAATCGAAGGATTGGCATAATCAACAGAGTGATCAGCACACCATCGACAGAAGACCTTCCATTTAGCTGCATAAGCTAAACCAGTGGAGTGCCTCCTTGAAGAAGAAATGCACTCCACTGCTTGTCTCGAAAAACCTCTACGGAGGAGACAGGACCTGACAAAATATATGCGTGAAGGCACAACGAAGTCGGGTCGACGTGAAACCTCCACTGGCAACCTTGACAAAGAAGGTCGCGACGTAGCGGGAGACGTGCCGGAACCGCCGCCATCAGCGAGCGGAGCTGATTGATCCACACCCGCTGAGGCAACAGGGGAGCGATCAGAATGATTCGACAACTGCAGGTTCGAATTTTGGCGAGAACCTGAGGAAGAATCGGAACCGGCGGGAAGGCGTAGCCGACTAGACCATTCCAATCGGGTGACAGAGCGTCCACGGCAAAAGCCAGAGGATCTGGACACGGGGACACGAAAGTGTCCACCTGATGGTTCCAACGAGTCGCAAAGAGGTCGATGTGGGGACGTCCCCAGAGATCGCAAAGCGACTGGAACACTGCCCTGTGAAGCATCCACTCGGTGGAAATAACCCTGCCCTGTCGGGACAGGGAGTCGGCTAGGACGTTCAGACGACCGGGAATGTGACGAACAACCACTCCGGCGTGAACATCCTGAGCGAGCAGTAGAAGATCCCGAGCTAACTCGTACATCGGAAGCGAGTGCGTGCCGCCCTGGTTCCGAATGTAAGCAACCACTGTCGAATTGTCGGATAGTAGAAGGACCTGGTGATTCGACAGGTGAGGGATCCACTGCCTGAAACTCAGAAGAAGAGCAAGAAGCTCCTTCTGGTTGATGTGTAGAGCTACTTGATCCTGGTCCCACATCCCGTGTAGGGAAAGACCGAGAGGATCCAAAGTCGCACCCCATCCGAGATCGCTGGCACCTGCCGTCAGAACGCGATCGGACGTGGGTAAGTCCAGTGGAACACCCTGGGTAATCCACTGAACATCTGTCCAGGAAAAGAAGGTGAGGATACAGAGAGTTCGGAAACGGAAGCACCTGATCCAGAGAATCTACATTCGGCCTCCAACGACTGAGCAGAAAGTGTTGGAGAGGTCTGACACGCAGCCGACCTAGAGGAATGAGATCCGTTACCGAACCGCAGAGACCGATCAGCCGGAGAAAACTGCGAGCGGTTGCGGACCTGGACTGGGACAGAGTCAGAGCAAAAGCTGAGAGAACCACAGCCTTGGCCTGGGGAACAGCCACCAAATTGAATTTGGTTTGGAAAGACATCCCCAGATGACAAAACGACTGAGAAGGGACCAGGTCCGACTTCTCCTCGTTGACTCTGAATCCTAGCGACGTGAGCAAGCTCAACAGAGTGGCGACATCCGATTCCAGTAAGGCAGCATTGGAATGCCTCTGGAGGATATCGTCCAGATATGCCGAAGTAGTCACCCTGGACTGTGTGCGATGGAACGCTATCACATGCGACATCAGTCTGGTGAACGCCCAAGGAGCCAGGTTGAGGCCGAAAAGCATGGCCTTGAACTGGTAAACTCGCCCCAGAAAAGCGAACCTGAGATACTTCCGTGATGCCCGATGCATCGGAACGTGGAAGTAAGAGTCTCGCAGGTCGATGCTGGCTGCGAAATCTCCCTGGTGAATTGATTGGCGGACCGACCTGAAAGTCTCCATGCTGAACTTGGGAGCAATGATAGACTGGTTCAGGATACTCAGATCGATAACCGGTCGGAGTCGGCCGTCCTTCTTCGGAACCAAGAACAGGCGGGAATAGAAACCCACTGACTGAACGTTCTTGACGACCTCGATCGCCCCCTTTGCCAGGAGATTGGCAATCTCCGTGGACAAAAGTTCCCGACGTAAAACGTCTGAAGGAACTGTGGTTGGAAGAGGCACCCTTGACAGAGTGGGGTGCCGTCGGAAGGATATGCGCAGCCCGGACCGAACAACATCTTACACCCATGGATCGGATGTGATGGTGGTCCAATGGTCTGCGAACTCTGCTATCCTTCCTCCAACCTGGGACGAGTCGAGGTGAGGACCTTCATTTCGAGCCCCGACGAGGCCCGCAAGAGGAGAAACCACCTCCTCTGCTAAATGAAGAATCCTGAGACTTCCCTCGATTCTGCCAACCCCTACCTTTACCCCGTGAGTAAGAAGTAGAGGCGGCGGCAGAAGGACCAGCCTTTTGCTTCACAGAGGAAGCAGAAGGGTACTTGTTAGGCTTGGAACGGCCCTTGCCTCCCCGAGAAGGCTGATCAAGCTGACGAAACAGCAGCTGATCTTTGGAATGACGTAGGACGTCATCCCGGACCGTCGACATGGAACCATGGAAAAGTTGCGGACCTGCCAAAGAAGCAGATCGAAGAGTAGCACGCTGCTCCTCGGGAAGGGATCGTCCTGTGTCCAGCACAGCGTCCCTTCGAACTAATTCCAAATTAGCCGTGTTACAGGCATGCGTGTGAGTAAGGTGCATAAGCGCCTTGGACAGCACACGCAAAGGAGCTTGTACCTCGTCAAACTTATCTGGAGGCAGATAAGCAGCCAAAGCTGAGACGACGTGATCTGAGAGAGAAAGCATGCCAAGCATCTCTCTAGATAAGCCCAACGGGGACTCCAGAGTCGTCATTGGAATGTCGGCAGACTTGGGCTTGGAAAGCCCGCGGGAAGTGGAGTCCTGATCCAGAACCGTCAAAGCCTGGCAGACTGACGGATTGGCGGAATCGTAGGAACGATAACGCACAGGAGGCAAAAAGGTGTCAACCCTGGTGAAGAATGAAGTCTTCAAAGCCTTGGAATTCAGCTTGGCATCCAATGCTGAAAAAGCTTCAACCACCTGTACCGACTGGCACGGTCGAAGGCGCCCAGAAGCAGGTTGCTCCATAGGCTGTTGGCGCGCGACCGATGATCGCGGCCAGGCTGACACTGTCGGCTGGTTAGCAGGTTTGAGCTCAGGCAGAAACCCAAACACAAAGTCAAGAGCCGCCCCCAAGTCAGAAGACTGCTGGCCCTCGACCTCAAGCATGTCGGACTCCTCCCCAGAGTCGGAAGACACATAGCCCATCGTGGGCAAACCAGCCGACGCCTCCCATGGTGTCGGGACACCAGAGGAATCGGAAACCGGCCTGTTTCCAATCCCGGGAGGCGGCGCCATAGGAGGCGCCTGGAAACCACCCATAGCCTCGCTGGAAGCAACAGGAAGGCTCTTAGAAAGAACCTGAGTGAGTAAGGAGAGGGCCTCCCTAAACTCACTGCCTGTACCGACCGGTTCGACATGGGAGCGAACCGGCAAAGTGGCTTCACCTCTGACCCTCTTAACCAGCGAAGGGTCACGATCCTCCAAAACACCCGACGCGGGACAACGGGCGGCAGCCGAAACATCTGAAGGCAGACGTGTATAGGGGTACGATGCACCCCGAGGATCAATATTGCGAGAACTCATGAGAGTCACCGCGGACCTCTGCGGGGCAGAAGGTCCAGGCTGCACAAAAGGCGTTGGTCCCCCAAAACTGGTCGTGTGACCAGAGTGAGTAGACGGAAACGCCACGGAGTTCATAGTGTTTCCACTACGAACATCCGAATCCAAAGACACAACTGTGGCGCTCGACGGTGAAGAGATCACAGCGATGGGCTCGGCCGGCAGCCCCTTCCGACTTCGCCGAGTTGAAGTCAGGGAAGGCTGAGGCCGATATCCCACGTCTACAGTATCGGACATTCCTGCAGTCCCCTGCAGCGAAAAGCCGAGGCCGGCTGAAACAGACAACGAAGCAGACGGACCAGCAGCAGTAGTAGATACGTCGAGAGTCGTTGAGGCTGGTGAAATAGTGGAGAGAACACACCGGCTCGGCTCCGAAGAAGGAGTCACAACCCTAGTGACAGCCTCAGATGTCGACTGGAGGGGGACCGTAGTCCCGGAACCAGGCATCTCTACACCAGAACACTCAACGGCTCCCGCAGTATCCACCACAGGAAAAGACTGCACATCCCCCAAGGAGGAGGAATAACTCTCACCAGACAAAGTCGGCTCGGGAGGCCCCGAACGACCACGTTCTCCTTTCCCGCGGGAGCAGGAGGCACGGCCACGAGAACGAACGACACGGTTTACTTACGCCCAGAAGGTGGAAGACCATGTTCCATAGACACCACAAGGCCACTCGGCCGAACACCCATTACAGGAGGAACAAGACGAATGTACATCGTCCACATGCTTTGGCAGCAGACATTGCCCACAAGGAATTGTCCTGGGCATGATAGAGGTGAGAGGAGCAGAGAAGGTGAGATCAGAAAACAGAACACCCCCAAAGAAGAGAGAAAGGTGACAGAAACAAAGACCCCAGACGGTCGACCGGGAACCACACAACAGGAAGACTACTCTCAAAAGAAAGAAGAAACACTGTAGGAGTGGTACCCCGCTGACACCTAACTCTAACACAATTAGAAAATTTTGCAAAAAAAGCATTAACAATAATTGTGAAAAATCTCAAGTCCGAACCGCGTGGCACGCGAAATTCGCGCACGACTCGAGAGAGAGCAAATAAATATACATTATGGACATATAATAGAAAAGAGAATATAAAACACTGTTCCTGAGAATACAAAGGATACACTGTGGTATAATGAATCAGGAATCATCAAACATCGAGCTGGTGGAACACTGATAAGCGTGCAAAAACATCTCGACACGAAGCAGATTTTAAAAAGAATGAGTCTTTAGAGACGGTATATGCGCACTGGCAACGGAAGTCGTGGAGTTGTACTTGGGAGAGAGCGTCCCGTACTGGGTCTGCACCGGTTGCACTCGACCCAGTTTTGGCTTATTTTTATTGGTGCTTTTGCACCACTTTTCTTTCCCAACTTGCTTGGGAAAGACAAAAATAGAGAGTATTTTATCCGAGTTAGGGACTTCCACTGTAGTGCAAGCCTGTAGTAAACAATTGTGAGTAGGTTGATAAGAAAATGATTACCATAACAACCTATTCCTAAAACCCACATCTTTTCAGATCTCTGCTATGTTAGTGGTCTCTGCAAGATGGCCAGGCTGATCCACCCACACCGCCAAACCTTGCTGAGGCCCAGAGGCATGAGAGGGGCAATGTAGTCTTCTCACAGAGAGAAAGCAAGAAATAAAATGTACAAAGCCCACTATGCAGAATTCATTAATAGTAAAACTTCATTTTGCCACTTCAAGCTTTTGTAAACGCGAAGAGAGCCAATCGCACCCCTAGGCCATACGAGGAGAGCGATTTTTACCTCTTCTGCATTTTTAAGAATACCAGGCCTGCCCAATGGTGTGAGTGTGTCGTGACCGGATCACCATCTGATGGAGGAAAAGAGCACATGTGTCATCATAGTACTGTAATAACCATTATATATCCCATAAATGGCCGTTTATTCGAACAATAAAAGCCTTGGATAAATTTTTGCTTTATTCACCTAGTAGGGTGATCAATTTTCCCCATAGGTTTAACACTGAAAGAATTTATTTCTACAGTAGAGACGGACTTGTTGACCTCTGACCTCTACTGCATTCGTGTAGCATAATTAACAGTTCAGTTGATGTTTTCTTTAAACCTTTTTGAAAATATTACACAATGCCCGAAGAAAAAACTACACATTGTTCACTTAATAAAGTATTTTTGAAAGTTTAGCTAAAGTTTGGAGGGGAATTATTTTTAGACAGAAAGTATCACTGCGCCTATTTTTTTTTTGGCAGTTTTACTTGTCATCGAATTGGACCTATGTGCTCCTGCATATTGCTGTGTTTTATAACGATTAATGTTCAGCACAATTTCGCAACACCCGCCCTGTAAAAGATTTATGGGATAAACAAAATAAACATATCGTGTTTTCAAGTAAAAAATTTATTCTACTCGTAGAATTAAGAATGAAACCGACTCACCAGAGGCTCGTCGGTTTCATTCTTAATCCTACTCGTAGAATAAATTTTTTATTTGAAAACGCTATACGTTTATTCTATGTACAAAAAGTCAGTTCACTTACCGATTCCACTTGAGTCTTCTTATTCGATTTTATGACAACAAGTTTGTAACTACCAGCTTCAAACAAAATGTGAGCTTCAGATATATAGTTCTCATCTGAATTGAAGAGTGTTCTATTCATTGGATGTCGAGACATAACTGCCATACGTGGAAGTGTTCCAGAATGTGGCTCAGGTATAAGAAGTTCACATTCACATGATGATATTGAATGATTTTTTATATCAGCTGTGTCACCTTGATAGTCTGAAATCTTTTTCAGTGGACCTGCCTCACCATCTGGACTTTTATCACTTATTAACATTGAAGTATCAGGAGAAGGGTGTTTTAAATTATGCTTTAACAAAAATTTTTTGAATTTTGGCATTATTCAAATTAGTAAAACAAATGTCAGACAGAAACTGTAGGTATTCTACTAGCAGTGCAGAGTTGTGTTTTGCAGAAACTCTGCTAATTTTTTTCAAGACAGAAGTCTATGGAAAGCAACGTCAGTGCTGTCAGTACCATGTAGATCCTTGTGAATGTTTCCACTGAAAACTGAAGAACATGGTTGTTGTGTGAATTCTCGAGTGAATCTTGGAATCATGAAAGGCAGGAAAATCTGATATGTTCAATTAACTGGTTCAGTGCTGACAACTAATTTGGGATCAAAATTGCTAAAAGGTATCACCTGTTCGCGATTCTCACACAATTCATCTGCATGGTATTAAATTGACTAAAATAAGTCTCAAATCAAAATGAATGTACAAGTATAAATTATGGATGAAAGCTAACATGCATTTCCAATAAATTGAGATGAAACACAGGAATAAGTCAGTACACCACTGAAATTTTAGACAAAATTAAGGTCATCAAAATTTTATTTCTTCTAAAAAGAAAGGACACCAAGTTAACCCTTTGCACACTGATGCCAAAATACTGAAATTTGAAGAATTATTTTTCCATAATGCAACTATGAATATAACCCATCCAATCTTGTTTAACAGAGCAGAATGATCTCTGTCAAACAAGCCTGAATTGGTTATGTTTCTAAATACATTATGGGAAAAAATTTCAGGTTGATATTCTGAAATTTCCGGAATCAGACTGAAGAAAGTTAAATTGTTACCTGGCATGTTCTTTCCATAAATTTCCATATAAATGGTCTTGAGCATTTTCATGTAAATGTATAGTAAATTTGGAGTTTTGAGCATGAATTACAAAATAGTGTAATCAACAAATTTGCTTTAGTTTCTTGGCCTGAAATAAGATTTTATTTTAAGACTATTTTTATGGCAACTTGAAACAGAAGATTTGTGGTTTAGGAAAAAAAATGTTTTGATTCGCAGGCAATCCTTCACTGAAACTGAACCCCCTCAGTAGATATTTTATTGCATTGCAGGGACTTCTAATATTACTGAAAAATCGGGAGACTCAGAACTTCCTGCTTTTTTTATTGATATTTGTAACTAAAATGAGAAGATCATATTTATATTTATACCTATTAGAGTTTAAGGTCACATATTTCTGCACAATAGCTAATCATGACTGCAAATTGGTTATTAAGTCAAGTCCTGTCAATCGGTTATACCCATCTTGCCCATTTTAGATGACTTTCACTCCAGGCATTGGTTACTGCATCCTTTTGTCTCAGTAAAACAGAGCCTGTTTCACACAGTAAACAATCACTTTAGCACAGTAAACTGCTTCACATCCCTGGATTCCCACGAAGATCTGAAGAGAATAACTAAACGCAGTCTATATCTTGTAGCTTTGCAGTTGTTTCTAAGCAAGTTTTGGCTGCCTACATAGGCAGCCAAGACTTGCCTAGAAACCACTGTCAAGGCACTTAGAATGTACCCTGGAAGTTCCCCCAGAGAGAGCATGTTGGGGCACCTGTTCTGTTGCAGTAAAAAGTTATCAAAGTCAGAATTAGGACCTTGAAGGCTAAAATTTAATGAATTAATTTGTATAATTATGCACTTTCTATTTATTCTGTGTGTGAAAAAATGGAAAGCCTCTCAACACATGCACATTGTACGTAAGAAAATGTTTTTTTAAAAAAAAACCCTCCCTTCCTGATTTAAAAAAAAAATTGCCTGAGAATCAATTTACTTTGTGAGTCCTTGGACAAGACTATTAAAAATTCCTTCAGCACTGAGGCAGTCAGAAGAAGTGGGACAGCACAAGCTACTCCAGTTAATTCTGGTATGGATCACACCATCTTTGTGGAAGAAAACAAAATAGCGCTCAATGGGTTCTGACCAATAAAATATAATCCAAGTTATTTGTTACACATGGACAAACAACTTAAACATCAACAACTAAGCCACCACAAATCCTTTTGAATATCAACATCTGTAACTAAGGTAGAGAAAAACTATGACTGCGTCAACAGCAAGCATGGCAGGCATGTATGTAAGTCAAATTTACAGGGATTCTTTTGAAACTCTTTGGAAAAGGGTCTGGGGCCCATGCAATTTGGAAAATCACACCATGAAGACTCTAATTGGGAATTTGTTTTGTTGGATTAGATGAATCACACGAAGAATAAGAAATATTACCTTCAAACTGAACTAAGAAGTTATTTATTTATTTATTGGGGTTTAACGACACTTTCAACAACCAGGGTCACCTCATGTCGGAAATTGAGAACAGGTTGACAGGACTGCATTCTTTGAGAGACTTGGCTGTGAGAGACTTGGCTGCCTATACATGTGTACACATTTGCCTAGAAACAACTAAGAGGGTTCTCGGAAAGTTAGTTGCAAATATATCTAACAATTGTTTGTTGGAGTACCTGTTTTGTTGCAGTAAAAAGTGATCAAAATTGGAATTAAGCCTTTAACCCTTTACCTGACATGAAAAGCAGATGACACTTGCAAACAAAATTCTTGAATAACTAATTTTTTTTCATTTTTTGTCTCAAAAACATAGGTTATGACCCTTCTTTGGAACGAGCTCGATGAGCTCGTTCAAAAGAGGGGTCATAATCTATGTTTTTGAGACAAATAATGAAAGTGTCAATGACACTGTAGCTCAACTTGTCAAGACATGTACATGTATAGCATGTGACACAGCAATGACAAACATCTAGGTAATGACCAGATAACAAAGGTACATATAAAGTATTGTAACGGTCTGTACATAAATGATGACCGTAGCCTGTAACAAATGTACTGGTAAAAGTATTGAAAAGGTGGGCGACAGTTAGATGCTAAACTAGAAAAGAAATCTTTGAGTCCCAGAGTGGGTCAGACTGAACCCCAAAATATTTGTTCTCATAGCACAGTGATAATAAAGGCACCCAAAAACACTCGGTCCTGTTCCAAGGTGATAACAAAGGTACCCAAGAAGTTTCATGAAGATCAGTTCATAAATACAGACTAGACCGAGCCATATTGACATGTGCACTTACTGAGTATAAGTAGCACTGAATAAATCAAAGTTCATCTAATTTGCATAATGTCTGCATTGATTGCACTAATTTTGGTACAAAATGGCTGCTGGTGGCCATCTTGAATTTCCAACCGCACCCAAAAACACTCGTTCTCATCCCAAGGTGATAACAAAGGTACCCAAGAAGTTTCGTAAAGATCGGTTCATAAACACGGCCTCTAGCCTGAGCCGTATAGAAGTTGTGTACAAAAAACTGTTTGGACCTAATTTCGGTACAAAATGGCCACTGGCAGCCATCTTGAATTTTGGACTGCACCCAGAAACACTTGTTCTCGTCCCAAGGTGATAACAAAGGTACCCATGAAGTTTCGTGAAGATCAGTTCATAAATACAGCCTCTAGCTCGAGCCGTATTGACATGTGCACTTACTGTGTATAAGTAGCACTGAATAAATCAAAGTTCATCTAATTTGCATAATTTCTGCATGAGAAAAAACACCATATTATATGTGATGTATTCCATGTTACTAAACATTCATTCAAAAATTTATTCAAATCAGAACCTTCATATAGAATGTACTATACCAAAAACTGATTGTACCTAATTTTGGTACAAAATGCCCGCCGACAGCCATCATGAATTTTGGACCGCACCCAAAAACACTCATTCTCGTCCCAAGGTGATAACAAAGATACCCAAGAAGTTTCGTGAAGATCGGTTCATAAATACAGTCTCCAGTCCTAGCCGTATTGACATGTGCACTTACAGTGTATATAAGTAGCACTGAATAAATCTAATTTGCATAATTTCTGCACGAGAAAAAAACCCCAATATGTGATGTATTCCATGTTACTAAACATTCATACAAAAATTTATACAAATCAGAACTTTCATACAGAAGTTCAGTACAAAAAACTGATTGCACTAAATGAAGTACAAAAATGGCTGCTGGTGGCCATCTTGAATTGTGGACCGCACCCAAAAACACTCGTTCTCGTCCCACAGTAATAACAAAGGTACTCAAGAAGTTTCGTAAAGATCGGTTCATAACTATGGCCTCTAGCCTGAGCCGTATTAAATTGTTGACAGACAGATGGACAGACGGACAGGCAGACGACGGAAGCCATGGCATAACCTCAAATTTGACTTTACTTCAAAGTTGAGCTAAAAATAATGAAAATTAATTGGTAATTTTTGTGAATAGCCCTGGCCGGTTTTGGCCATTATGTTGGGTAAAGGATTATGGGTTAAAGAAGAATCGATTGCTTTCCCTTGAAATCAGATGTTTTCTATTCTTAGGTTGGTAATTATTGGTTTTCCGAGGGCTTATGGCCGCTCAGTTCAGGACACTGATTGTAATTTAAATTTTGTCTGAAAGGGGACTAGGAAAAGTAAGTTTTTGGTTTCAATTGGAAACAAGAGCACTGCCAGGAGTGGCTAAATACAAACATTCTAAGTCCAAAAAGGGATGTAACTCAAGTAAAAATAATTGAATGAAACCCATATTGAAAGTTGGTCAGTATTATTATAGCTAGAAAATACACATACCAACTTTGGATGAGATTAAATAATCGAAGCTGGAGTTATTGATCGGATACCAAAAATGTTAATAGACGATTGAATTCTAAGTCGAAAAAGGATCAGAACTCATTTAATGAAAGTGTCAATGACACTGTAGTTTAACATGTCTGTACATTATGTTTAATGAAAAGGATAATGTTCAAAGTTTATGAAAGGATTGTGAAATAAGACAAGAATTGTGATAAATGGGAATATGTTCATTTCTGTTCCCTGTATGCTATGTTTTCAATAATTAATGTAGCCCTCACAGTTAATGTATGTGGCTCTAACAGTTAATGTATATCAATGGAAGTTACCAATTTAGAGTGAAATTATTCCAAAACGAGTCATCCTATCAAGTTACAATGAAATCCCTTCATAAATACGGCCCACAGACTGTGCTAAAGGTTTTAGGGTTTCGGGACTGTGTAGCCATCACGGTTGACCGATTGCAACCAAAATGGGATGTCCTCATCTAGACATTATACTGAGTCATCCTACCATGTTACAATGAAATTCCGTCATAAATATGATCTGTAGTCTGTGCTAAAGCTTTTCGTCATGGTTGAATGATCGTGACCAAAATGGGACGTTCTCATCTAGGCATTATCTGGAGTCATCCTACTAAGTTACAAAGAATTCCCTTCATAAATACGATCTGTAGAATGTGCTAAAAGTTTTTGTGTTTTGGGCTCGGGCAGTCGTCATGGATGACCAATCGTGACCAAAAGGGGACGTTATCATCTAGACATTATATGGAATCAACCTACCAAGTTACAATAAAATCCCTCTATAAATATGATCTGTAGAATGTGCAAAGATTTTTCGGGTTTGGGCAGCTGTCACGGCTGAATGATCATGACCATAAGGGGACATTCTCATCTAGACATTATCTGGAGTCATCCTACCAAGTAACAATGAAATCCCTTCTTAAATATGACCTATAGACTGTGCTAAAGGTTTTTGAGCTTCAGGCCTCTGTAGCCGTCACAGTTGACCAATCAAGACCATAAGAGGATGTTCTCATCTAGACATTATCTGGAGTCATCCTACCAAGTTACAATGAAATCCCTTCATAAATATTACCTATAGTCTGTGCTAAAGTTTTTCGGGCTTTGGGCCCCTGTAGCCATCACAGTTGGCCAATCGCGACCAAAAGGGGATGTTCTCATAAATACGACCTGTAGACTGTGCCAAAGGTTTTCGGGTTTTGGGCTTGGGCAGCCGTCACAGTTGTCAGATCATGACTAAAAGGGGACGTTCTCATCTAGATATTATACAAAGCCACCCTACCAAGTTACAATGAAATCCCTTCAAAAATACTACCTGTAGACAGTGCTAAAGGGTTTTGGGCTCGGGCAGTCATCATGGTTGACCGATCACGACCAAATGGGGACGTTCTCATCTAGACATGACCCCAAACCTGCATATGAAGTTTTGTGACGATTGGATAAGAACTATGGGGTGTAGCCTCTGCAAAAGGAAAATGTGAACATGTGAACAGACTCACAGACTAACAGACTTCTGCAACGATCGGATAAGAACTATGGGGTGTAGCCTCTGCTAAAGGAAAATGTGAACAGACTCACAGACTATACACCCATAATCTAACTTGGCCTGTATTACAAGCTGGGCAAACAAAACACATACCAACTTTGGTTGAGATCAAATATTCAAAACTGGAGTTATCGGTTGGAAACCAAAAATGTTGATAGATGGTCAAATTTAAAGTAAAACAAGAGGCCCCAAAGAGCCTTAATCACTCACCGGCCAAAGTGGTTCAAAGAAGTATTTGGGATCACATTCAGTTTGACATCGTTCATCAACACTACAAAGGAATGAAGTCATGAGAGACAAATTTCATGGAACTAGGGACATGGCTTGAACAAACTTGAATCTTACCCCCTAACGAAGCTGCATACCAAATATCCAAAGCATTCATCTGCTGGATCTGAAGAAGAAGATTTTTAAAGAGAATTAATCATTTTGAACTAAGTTATCATTCGGGCTCCCACAGTGAGTCCAAATATGAACCCAGGGACTTGGCTTGAACAAACTTGAATCTCACCCCCTAAGGATGCTGCATGCCAAATATCAAAATATTTTCGACTGCTAAATCTGAAGAAGATTTTTAAAGAAAAATTCCTCATATTGACTAAGTAATAATTCGGGCCCAATTATGGACCCAGGGACTTATCTTTAACAAACTTGAATCTCCCCCACCCACCTCCCCCTAAGGATGCTACACACCACATATCAAAACATTCCGACTGCTGGATCTGAAGAAGAAGATTTTTTAAGAAAATTCCTCGTTTCGAACTAAGTTACAATTCAAGCTCCCACAGTGAGCCCAAATATGGACCTAGGGACATGGCTTGAACAAACTTGAATCTCACCCCCCTAAGGATGCTGCATACCAAATATTAAAACATTCTGACTGCTAGATCTGAAGAAGAAGATTTTTGAAGAAAATTCCTCATTTTGAACTAAGTTATCATTCGAGCTCCCACAGTGAGCCCAAATATGGACCTAGGGACATGGCTTGAACAAACTTGAATCTCACCCCCCTAAGGATGCTGCATACCAAATATCAAAACATTCTGACTGCTAGATCTGAAGAAGAAGATTTTTAAAGAAATTTCCTCATTTTGAATTAAGTTATCATTAGGGTTCCCATAGTGAGCCCAAATATGGACCTAGGGACATGGCTTGAACAAACTTGAATCTCACTCCCCTAAGGATGCTGCATACCAAATATCAAAGCATTCCAACTGCTGGATCTGAAGAAGAAGATTTTTAAAGAAAATTCCTCATTTTGAACTGAGTTATAATTCGGGCTACCACAATGAGCCCAAATATGAACCCAGGGACTTGGCTTGAACAAACTTGAATCTCACTCCCTAAGCATGCTGCATACCCAATATCAAAAGATTCTGCCTGCTGGATCTTAAAAAGAAGATTTTTAAAGAAATTTGCCTGAAATGCACTAAGCTCAAATTTAGGCTCCTATACTGAGCCAAAATATGAACCCAGGGGGCCGATTTGAGCAAACTTGAATCAGATATACTCCACAATGTTGCATACCAAATATCAAAAAATTCTGCCTGCTGGATCTGGAGAAGAAGATTTTTTAAGAAATTTGCCTGAAATGCACCAAGTTCAAATTCGGGCTTCTATAGTGAACCCAAATATGAATCCAATGAACAAACTTGAATCTGCCCCCCCTAGCGATGATGTATACCAAATAGGAAAGAATTCTGCCTGGTAGATCTGAAGAAGATTTTTTTGAATTTTGGAAAGAAATTCATGGGTGCTATCAGAGTTATGCCCCTTGTGGTGCCCCCTGTGGGTGCGGCAGGTTTATTTGTACAAGTTTGAATTGACATATGATGGGAAACATGCACACCAAATTTGGTTCAATTTGATCCAGTAGTTCGGAGGAGTAGTCGATAATGTAAAGTTCACGACGGACGGCAAGTGATAAGTTAAGCTCCCTTCGGTGAGCTAACAAGAGGCCCCAGGGGGCCTTAGGCGCTCACCGAATGTTCCATACTGTTACGACACAAATTTTATCAAAAGCTATTCTTAAGGTTCTATAGAGTAAACCTATACTCTCTGTGGAGCTAAAACATCAACAGGACTGAATGGGACAATGCTGCTGATCATATATCAAAAGATTCTGCATGATGGTTCTGAAGAAGATTTTTAAAGAATTTTCCTTGAATTGCACAAAGTAAACATTCACGCCCCCATACTGAGCCCCAATATTGATCAAAAGACTCAATTTGAACAAACGTGAATCCAACCAATACCAAGATGCTGCATACCAAATATCAAAAGATTCTGCCCACTGGTTCTGGTGAAGAAGATTGTCAAAGATTTTTTCTTAAATTGCACTAAGTAAAAATTCACACCCCCATAGTGATCCCCAATATTGAATGGGGTATTCAATTTGAACAAACTTGAATCAGACCCATACCAAGATGCTGTGTACCAAATATCAAAAGATTCTGCCCATCGGTTCCGGAAAAAATGATTTTTAAAGAAATTTTCTTAAATTGTACTAAGTAAAAATTCACACCCCTTTAGTGAGCCCCAATATTGATCGAGGGACTCAATTTGAACAAACTTGAATCAGACCCATACCAAGATGCTGTATACCAAATATCAAAAGATCCTGCCCATTGGTTCTGGAGAAGAAGATTTTTAAATTTTTTTTCTTAAATTGCACTAAGTAAAAATTCAGGTCCCCACAGTCAGCCCAAAATTGATCAAGGGACTCGATTTGAACAAAATTGAATCAGACCCATACCAAGATGCTGTATACCAAATATCAAAAGATTCTGCCTACTAGTTCTGGAGAAGAAGATTCTTCCTTAAATTGCACTAAGGAAAAATTCATGCCCCTATAGGGAGCCCCAATATTGATCAAGGGACTCGATTTGAACAAACTTGAATCAGACCCATACCAAGATGCTGTATACCAAATATCAAAAGATTCTGCCCATTGGTTCTGGAGAAGAATATTTTTAATGCACTAAGTTCGAATTTGGGCTTCTATAGAGAGCCCAAATATGAATCCAGGGGGCCGATTTGAACAAACTTGAATCAGATGAACCCCACAATGTTGCATAACAAATATCAAAAGATTCTGCCTGCTGGATCTTGAGAAGAAAATTTTTAAAGAAATTTGCCTGAAATGCACTAAGTTTGAATTCAGGCTCCTATACTGAGCCCAAATATGAATCCAGGGGGCCGATTTGAACAAACTTGAATCTACAAGAGGCCCCAGGGGGCCTTAGGCGCTCACCGAATGTTCCATACTGTTACGACACAAATTTTATCAAAAGCTATTCTTAAGGTTCTATAGAGTAAATCTATACTATCTGTGGAGCTAAAACATCAACAGGACTGAATGGGACAATGCTGCTGATCAAATATCAAAAGATTCTGTATGATGGTTCTGAAGAAGATTTTTAAAGAATTTTCCTTGAATTGCACAAAGTAAACATTCACGCCCCCATACTGAGCCCCAATATTGATCAAAAGACTCAATTTGAACAAACGTGAATCCAACCAATACCAAGATGCTGCATACCAAATATCAAAAGATTCTGCCCACTGGTTCTGGTGAAGAAGATTGTTAAAGATTTTTTCTTAAATTGCACTAAGTAAAAATTCACACCCCCATAGTGATCCCCAATATTGAATGGGGTATTCAATTTGAACAAACTTGAATCAGACCCATACCAAGATGCTGTATACCAAATATCAAAAGATTCTGCCCATTGGTTCTGGAGAAGACGATTTTTAAAGAATTTTTCTTAAATTGCACTAAGTAAAAATTCATGGCCCCATAGTGAGCCCCAATATTGGTTGAGGGACTCGATTTGAACAAACTTGAATCAGGCCTATACCAAGATGTATCAAAAGATTCTGCCCACTGGTTCTGGAGAAGAAGATTTTTTAATAATTTTTCTACAATTCATACCGTGCTATCAGAGTTATGCCCCATACAGAGCCCCCAAGGGACGTGGCCATTTCATTTGAACAAACATGAATTGCCATATAGTAATGAACATCCACATGAAGTTTCATGAAAATCGGACCAGTGGTTTCAGAGAAGAAGTCATTGCCGGACGGCAAGTGATAAGTTGAGCTCCCTGCGGTGAGCTAAAAATTACTCATATTGACTAAGTCATAATTCGGGCTCCCACAGGGAGCCCAAATATGAACCCAGGGACTTGGCTTTAACAAACTTGAATCTCACCACCCTAAGGATGCTACACATAACATATCAAAACATTCCAACTCCTGGATCTGAAGAAGAAGATTTTTAAGAAAATTCCTCATTTCGAACTAAGTTACAATTCAAGCTCCCACAGTGAGCCCAAATATGGACCTAGGGACATGGCTTGAACAAACTTGAATCTCACCCCCCTAAGGATGCTGCATACCAAATATCAAAACATCCCGACTGCTGGATCTGAAGAAGAAGATTTTTAAAGAAAATTCCTCATTTTGAACAAAGTTATCATTCGGGCTCCCACAGTGAGCCCAAATATGGACCTAGGGGCATGGCTTGAACAAACTTGAATCTCAGCCCCCTAAGCATGCTGCATACCCAATATCAAAAGATTCTGCCCGCTGGATCTGGAGAAGAAGATTTTTTAAGAAGTTTGCCTGAAATGCACTAAGTTCAAATTCGGGCTTCTATACTGAGCCCAAATGTGAATCCAGGGGGCCGATTTGAACAAACTTGAATCAGATCCACCCCACAATGTTGCATACCAAATATCAAAAGATTCTGCCTGCTGGATCTGGAGAAGAAGATTTTTTTAAGAAATTTGCCTGAAATGACTCAAGTTCAAAGTTGGGCTTCTATACTGAGCCCAAATGAGAATCCAGGGGGCCGATTTGAACAAACTTGAATCAGATCCACCCCACAATGTTGCATACCAAATATCAAAAGATTCTGCCTGCTGGATCTGGAGAAGAAGATTTTTTAAGAAATTTGCCTGAAATGCACTAAGTTCGAATTTGGGCTTCTATAGAGAGCCCAAATATGAATCCAAGGGGCCGATTTGAACATACTTGAATCAGACCCATACCAAGATGCTGCATACCAAGCATCAAAAGATTCTGCCTACTGGTTCTGAAGAAGAAGATTTTTTAATAATTTTTCTATAAGTCATACGGTGCTATCAGAGTTATACCTCATACATAGCCCCCAAGGGACGTGGCCATTTCATTTGAACAAACATGAATTGCCATATAGTAATGAACATTCACATGAAGTTTCGTGAAAATTGGACCAGTGGTTTCAGAGGAGAAGTCGTTTGAAAAATGTTCATGACAACGGACGCCGAAGGACGGCAAGTGATAAGTTAAGCTCCCTTCGGTGAGCTAAATAGGACCATAACTCATGTAAAAATAATGGAATGCAACCCATATTCAAACTTGGGTAAAACACATACCAAGTTTGAATATGAGTTGCACATACCAACTTTGGTTGAGGTCAGATAATCCAAGCTGGAGTTATCGGTCGGAAACAAAAAATGTTAATAGGCGGTCAAATTCTAAGCAAAAAAAGGCCTGTAACTTATGTAAAAATAATTGGACGGAACCCATATTCAAACTTGGCCTGTATTACTAGCTGGGTAATACACACACTAACTTTGGATTGAGATCAAATAATTCAAGCTGGAGTTATCGTTCGGAAACCAAAAATGTTAATAGAAAGTCAGATTCTAAGTCAAATCAAGAGGCCCCACAGGGCCTTAATCGCTCACCGGCCAAAGTGATTCAAACAAAGTGGTTCAAAGAAGTATTTGGGGTCACATTCAATTAGACATGGTTCATCAACACTACAAAGGAATGAATTCATGAGGGACAAATTTTATGGAACTAGGGACATGGCTTGAACAAACTTGAATCTTACCCCCCTAAGGATGCTGCATACCAAATATCAAAAGCATTCATCTGCTGGATCTGAAGAAGAAGATTTTTAAAGAAAATTCCTCATTTTGAACTAAGTTATCATTCAGGCTCCCACAGTGAGCCCAAATATGAACCCAGGGACTTGGCTTGAACGAACTTGAATCTCACCCCTCTAAGCATGCTGCATACCAAATATCAAAAGATTCTGCCTGCTGGATCTTGAGAAGAAGATTTTTGAAGAAATTTGCCTGAAATGCACTAAGTTCGAATTCAGGCTTCTATACTGAGCCCAAATATGAATCCAAATATGGACCTAGGGACATGGTTTGAACAAACTTGAATCTCCCCCCCCTAAAGATGCTGCATACCATATATCAAAACATTCTGACTGCTGGATCTGAAGAAGAAGATTTTTAAAGAAAATTCCTCATTTTGAACTAAGTTATAATTCGGGCTACCACAGTGAGCCCAAATATGAACCCAGGGACTTGGCTTGAACAAACTTGAATCTCACCCCCCTAAGCATGCTGCATACCCAATATCAAAAGATTCTGCCTGCTGGATCTTGAGAAGAAGATTTTTGAAGAAATTTGCCTGAAATGCACTAAGTTCGAATTCAGGCTTCTATACTGAGCCCAAATATGAATCCAGGCGGCCGATTTGAACAAACTTGAATCAGATCCACCCCACAATGTTGCATACCAAATATCAAAAGATTCTGCCTGCTGGATCTTAAGAAGAAGATTTTTAAAGAAATTTGCCTGAAATGCACTAAGTTCAAATTCGGGCTCCTATACTGAGCCCAAATATGAACCCAGGGGGCTGATTTGAACAAACTTGAATCAGATCCAACCCACAATGTTGCATACCAAATATCCAAAGATTCGGCCTGCTGAATCTGGAGAAGAAGATTTTTGAAGAAATTTGCTTGAAATGCACTAAGTTCGAATTTGAGCTTTTATAGTGAGCCCAAATATGAATCCAGGGGGCCGATTTGAACAAACTTGAATCAGATCCACATGTTGCATACCAAATATCAAAAGATTCTGCCTGCTGGATCTGAAGAAGAAGATTTTTTAAGAAATTTGCCTGAAATGCACTAAGTTTGAATTCGGGCTTCTATACTGAGCCCAAATATGAATCTAGGGGGCCGGTTTGAACAAACTTGAATCAGATCCACCCCACAATGTTGCATACCAAATATCAAAAGATTCTGCCTGCTGGATCTGGAGAAGAAGATTTTTTAAGAAGTTTGCCTGAAATGCACTAAGTTCAAATTCAGGCTTCTATACTGAGCCCAAATGTGAATCCAGGGGGCCGATTTGAACAAACTTGAATCAGATCCATCCCACAATGTTGCATACCAAATATCAAAAGATTCTGCCTGCTGGATCTGGAGAAGAAGATTTTTAAGAAATTTGCCTGAAATGCACTAAGTTCAAATTTGGGCTTCTATAGTGAGCCCAAATATGAATCCAGGGGGCCGATTTGAACAAACTTGAATCAGACCCATACCAAGATGCTGCATACCAAGTATCAAAAGATTCTGCCCACTGGTTCTGGAGAAGAAGATTTTTTAATAATTTTTCTATAATTCATATGGTGCTATCAGAGTTATGCCCCATACAGAGCCCCCATGGGACGTGGCCATTTCATTTGAACAAACATGAATTGCCATATAGTAATGAATATCCACATGAAGTTTCGTGAAAATCGGACCAGTGGTTTCAGAGGAGAAGTCGTTTGAAAAATGTTCACGACGACGGACGACGGATGACCGACGGCAGCCGGCCGGTGATAAGTTAAGCTCCCTTCGGTGAGCTAAAAAAGGGCCATGCCTCATGTAAAAATAATTGGATGGAACCCACATTTGAACTTGGCCTGTATTACTAGCAAAAGAATACACATACCAATTTTGGCTGAAATCAAATAATCCAAACTGGAGTTATTGGTTGTAAACCAATTGTTTACGGATGGATGGACAGATGGATGGACAGATGAACAGACGGACAGACTCGATTTAAACAAACTTGAACAAGCCCTCCCCCCCCCCCCCCCCACTCCTAGAGTTGATGTATACCAAATGTTAAAGAATTCTGACTGATGGATCTGAAGAAGAAGATTTTTAAAGAAATTTGCTCATTTTGCAGTAAGTTAAAATTCAGGCTCCCAAAGGGAGCCCAAATATTAACTGAGGAACTCGATTTCAACAAACTTGAATCTGCCCCTCCCCCTCCCCCACCCCCCACACCTAGAGATGATTTACACCAAATATGAGAGGATTCTGACTGGTGGATCAGAGGAAGAAGATTTTTAAAGAATATTCCATGTATTGCAAAGTCAAATTTGGGCTCCAATAGGGAGCCCAAATATTAACCCAGGGACGCGGTTTGAACAAACTTAAATCTGGCCCCCTAGAGATGTTGTATACCAAATATGAGAGGATTCTGACTGGTGAAACTCAAGAAGAAGATTTTTAAAGAATATTCCACGTATTGCACAGTTAAAATTTGGGCGCCAATAGGGAGCCCAAATATTAACCCAGGCACACGATTTGGATAAACTGAATCTGGCCCCCCTGGAGATGATGTATACCAAATATGAAGATTCTGACCACTGGATCTGAAGAAGAAGATTTTTAAAGAAACTTCCTCATACTGCACTAACTTAAAATTCAGGCTCACATAGGGAGCCTAAATATTAACCGAGGAACTTGATTTGAACAAACTTGAATCTGCCTTCCCCCCCCCCCCCCCCCCCCCTCCCCCCAGAGATGTTGTATACCAAATATGAGAGGATTCTGACTGGTGGATCAGAAGAAGAAGATTTTTAAAGAAATTTCCTCATATTACACCAAGTTAACCATTTGGGCTCACACAGGAAGCCCAAATATGAAACCAGGGACTTGATTTGAACAAATTAGAATGCGATGCCCCCTTGAGATACCAAATATGAAAGCATTCCGACTGGTGGATCTGAAGAAAATTTTTAAAGAAATTTCCTCCTATTTCACTAAGTTAAAATTTGGGCTATCACGGGGAGCCCAAAAATTAACCTATGGACCCGATTTGAACAAATTTGAATCTCACCCCCTAGAGATGTTGTATACCAAATTTAAAAGCATTCTGACTGGTGGATTTGAAGAAGAAATTTTTTTAAGAAATTCCCTCATAATGCAGTAAGTTAAAATTCAAGCTACCATAGAGAGCCCAAATATTAACCCAGAACCTTGATTTTAACAAACTAGAATCTGGCAGCCCCTCTGCCCCCCTCTCCCCCAAAGATGTTGTATACCAAATTTTAAAGCATTCTGACTGGTGGATTTGAAGAAGATTTTTATAGATCATTCCCAATATTACCCTAAGTTACAAATTCGGGCTTTTGTATTGGGCCCAAATATGAACCAAGGGGCTTCATTTTAACACACTTGTATCTGACCCCCTATGGATGCTGTATACCAAATATCAAAAGATTCTGATCAGTGGTTGTGGAGAAACTTTTCTTTTTTGTTTTTTTAATTTTTGCAAATATGCCGACTCAGCATTTTTTCGATACCCACTAAAGGACACCCTGACATAAACAATGGCACTTTTATTTAACCATTCAATTCTACTGGTCCTAAGGATGCTTCAGACCATATAACAGTACTCTGTTCCATGTGGTTTGGGAAATATGGGCATTTGAAAATATTTCTATTTTTAGCTCCTTGTGTTTCCACAGGGACAGGAGAAAAAAAAATTTTGGCAGGAATTAAGTACTAATGATTCAATAATACCACATATCAAATTTGGTTCAAATCAGACCATCGGTTCAGAAAATAGAAATTTGGGGTGGGTCCAAAAATCTTGCCCCTTTACAAAGGCAAATATTGATCCATGAACTTTGTTTGAACAAACTTGATTCTACACCTCAAAAGGAAGCTCCATACCAAATATCAAACCACTGTACACACTGGTTCATGAGAAGATTTTTTTCAGAATTTTGGTGGATTTTCCCTCACCCTTTGAGGCTGGGCAAATTGATTTGAAAAAAAAACCCCAAAATGCAATGTCAGAACAAGCAATCACCTCAAATATAACTAAAATTGGTTCAGCAGTTTAGGAGGAACAGGTGCAAATGCTATGTTCATGGACGGTGAGTGATCACTGGAGCTCATCCTGACTTTCAGTCAGGTGAGCTAAAAATAATGAAATATGAATGACAAATTTTGTGAATCATACCCACGAGATAAGGCAGACACTAATCCACAAATCTGGAGATCTGGACAATTTTAACCAGTTATCTTAGAAAATAAATGGGAGTTGGTGCTTGTCTGAGTCTCTCGCTTTCTGGCTTTTCTGGCTATTCATTCATACAATTTACACTGTATGGAACTAAATTTATTCATTCAGAGGTAATTCTGTCAAGGAGAGAAACATGACATAGGTTTTGGCCATTTCCAATCATGCCTTATTAGAGCAAGCTGTGATTTGTTTTGTTTGGCAGACAGTCAGGCATTTCTGTCTACATGAACAGTGACGAGTTCAATAAATTTACGTATAATAAATAATAATCTCACAACAGATAATGTGATGAAATGACAGTTATTGATTTTAGCACTTCTTATCTTGTGAAATATCAGGAAGTTGGAATATAATTTAGATTCCTTCTTAGCTCTTTCACTGATGATAGCCCTTTAACTCAAACAAGCCTGAGAGATGGGGTGAGTCTATTAAACAACATTACATCCTTATCAGGGCTTATGACCTTGCAGTTGCTTCTAGTCAAGTGTTTTGTGCCTGTTCAGGCAGATGACATATGACCCAGAAACTGCTCATATTTTAAGACTCTCCCTGCTCACGATTTTACTCAGACCATCATTGCCAGAGAGCTTGCTTTTGGGTTTCAAGACATTAGCAATCTAATTGAAAAATCTGAGAAAACTGCCATCAAAAATGTATGAATCACCAAACATTATTATCCTCCATTTTGTGGCTAGACTTCCACATCACTGTTAACCATTTATCTAAAATAAAGGCTAATTCCAATGATTTGTCATAAGCTATATTTTAGAGGTTAAAAATGATAATTTTTAGGTATTCAAGAATTTTCCCCTTGTCTTATCTCCTATTCATGTTGAGTAAAGGGTTAATGAGTCCTCAGTGCATTAAGCTTTATATGCTTGTATTATTCACTTATCATACTCAATGTAACAGAAGGAAAAAAAAGTTTCATGCTGTTTTGAAATACTACTTTATACTCTACTACTCAAAGTTTCCTAAGCACCACATATTTGACACATCATTGTGAAATTTGCTTGTGACACATTTGCGATATTTTTGGTGGATATGATTGAGAAATGTATTGAGATGGTCCCCAGTGTTTACATTAGCTCTCTTGACACGCAGACGTTTCGTGACAGTCATGGAAAGCATGTACCCCTTGATTTTCATGATGTTTCCGTGTACTGTCTACATGTACATGACATGTGTAGGGTATTTAGTCTTCATTTTAACACAAACCCTTGTGATTTAAAGATTGAATATGGCAAATGCAAATGTACGAAGACATTTGTCTGAAGCAGAAATGTGGCGGGCTGTAGGGATGGTGGAGCAAGGGGCTACCCATCGTCAGGTTGATGAAGCCCTTGGTGTGCACCATACGGTGATCACCAGAGCCTGGGCAAGATTTCAGCAGTATGGCACACCAGTAAAACAGCATGGTGGAGGCAGAGACAGGGCAACATCCGCAGCTGAAGACCAGTTTTTGATCATTCAGGCCCATAGGAACCACTTCGCCACAGCAACCCAGCTTTGTAGTGAACTTCAGAATGCATCCGGGGTAAATGTTTCGACGCAGACTATCCGGGCAAGGTTGCACGAAGGTGGTCCCCGATCGAGAAGACCACGTATTCACATTCCGCTGTCCCAGAACCACTGGCAGGTATGATATGAATCAGCCATGGACCACATTGGATGGACCAGAGAAGATTGGCGACCTGTCCTTTTTACAGATGAGTAAAGGTACTGCCTAGATCACCCAGATAGGTGTTTTAGAGTATGGAGAAGACCAGGAGTGCGATTTCATGCAGCCAAAATTGCTGAGCATGACTGCTATGGTGGAGGGTCAATCATGGTCTGGTGCGGCATCAGCTGGGATGGATGTACAGAGCTATGTGTCATTGAATGTGGTACATTGACTGCACAGCGGTGTATTGGTGAGATCCTGGATGTCCATGTCAGATTGTATGCAGGTGCAGTGGGTGATAAGATTCATTCTGATGGATCCTCATGTTGCTTATGCTGTCGGGGAGTACCGACAGAGGAAGGGGATTGAGCGTATGGACTAGCCAGCATGATCCTCTGACCTCAATCCATTCAAATATGTCTGGAATGAGGTGCAGCTTGCAATTTCAGCCCATCCAGTCCAGCCAAGAAGTGTCCAGGAGCTTGGTGCCATGTTGGTCCAAGAATGGAACAACATCCCACAAAGGACCACCAGGAACCTGATTGGGAGCATGTGAAGGTGTTGTCAAGCTGTAATTAACAGTAAAGGGTCTCAAACTCAATATTGAAGCCATACCAGTTTGCTCTGTCAACCTTTTGGCATACTGAAAAATTTCCTCTTTTACCAAAAATAACCATTTTCCATGGTTATCGTATTCAAAAGCTAAAAAATAATAATAATAATTTATTTATATAGCGCTTTTCCCAGCAAAACGCTGCTCAAAAGCGCTGAAAACATAGGTGACGGTAACAATGGTATAATCAGCGGCCGAAGGCTGCTTGAAAGAAATGGGTTTTCAGAGCTTTCTTGAAGTGATCTGCATTTAGGGTTTTTCTAAGATTCTGAGGGAGGGCGTTCCAGAGTGAGGGAGCTGCGAAAGTGAACGATCTCTTCTCTGCCATTGATCGAATTCGCGGTACGACAAGGAGACTCTCAGAAGCTGATCTGAGATTCCTCGACGGTGTGTGTACTTTGATGACCTGCTTAAGGTAGATTGGTGCTTTGTCACTATGTAAGATGTTGTGTGTCACCGCCAATACCTTATACTTAATGCGAGACTCAACTGGCAGCCAATGCAGAGATTTCAGGATTGGTGTAATGTGGTCATATTTTTTCGCACCGGTAATGATCTTAGCTGCTGTGTTTTGAATATGCTGAAGCAGGTACATTGATTTCAGAGGAAGGCCGAAATAGAGAGAGTTGCAATAGTCCAAACGGGACAGGACCAAAGACTGAATAACAGTTTTCAGAGTGTTTTGGTCAAGTAGCTTTCTGATTTTGTTGATGTTTCTTATTTCGAGGAAGCAGCTTTTGCTCACTTTTGTGATTTGGTTATGCAGATCAAAGCAATCATTAAAAGTGAAACCGAGGTTTTGGGCAGTTTTACTTGAGCTAACTGCGCTATCGCCTATTTTCAAGCAGTTAATTGGAACTTTGTCTAGCTGATGTTTGACGCCTAACTGTACAAATTCTGTTTTATTATCATTTAATTTCAGAAAGTTTCTCCCCATCCACTGTCAAATATCCTCAATGCATGCCTCCAGTGTTGTTAAGGAGTCATTCATATTGGAAAGATCAGCAGACAGATACAGCTGGGTATCGTCTGCATACAGGTGAAAATTTACAGAGTGCTTCCTTATGAGATCCCCAAGTGGTAGGGTGTAAACTGTGAACAGTAAGGGTCCAAGTACTGAGCCTTGGGGGATGCCATATTTTAGCTCGACAGGCTCTGATAGAGTATCGCATATTTTCACAGATTGCGTTCGGTCACTTAAGTAGGAACGTACCCACTCAAGGGCAGATCCGCGTATTTTGAGTCGTTTTTCTAACCGCGACAAAAGAGTTCGGTGGTCAATCGTATCAAATGCAGCAGACAGGTCGAGCAGCACGAATGATGTTAGCCTACGATCGTCCATCGAATTCAGCACATCGGAGCTGACATGAATTAAGGCTGTTTCAGTGCTGTGCCCGGGTCTGTATGCAGATTGAAATATTTCCAGATTGTTATTATCTGAAATATGCTGAATAATTCTTGAGGCAATAACCTTTTCAAGACATTTAGACAGAAAAGGAAGGTTAGAGACTGGTCTGTAGTTTTTTAGAACGTTGACATCTAGGCTTGGTTTCTTCAGGAGTGGAATAACATGGGCATGCTTAAATGCTGTTGGTACAGTTCCAAGAGCCAGAGATGGGCAAAATATACTAGTAATGGTGGGAAGTAGGTGGTCTAAAACAGAGCTGTTTTTGAGAAACCATGTTGGCAGTGGGTCGAGAGAACAAGATGTGGAGGAGGCTTTCAATATAATTGACTTAACCTCGTCCATTGTGGGAGGCTGAAAGTCGTTAAGGGAGATATCAGAATCTACCGATATGTCTTCATCAATGGTCACTGAATTTAAGGCCAAATTTTCGAGGCCACTACGAATCTTTGAAATTTTATCTCTGAAAAAGTCAGAGAATCTAGATGCGAGCTCGGAAAGATGGGTGTGCTCAGGGAGCTCGCCCTTCCCGTTCACATGTAGAAGGTTGCTGACTATCTCTCTTTAGAATTTCTGCCACATGACCAATGCTATTTTTCACCCAGTCCATTTTAGCTGACTTAATAGATGAGTTTAGCTTGTTACGAAGTGTTTTATACATGTCATTATGAACATGGAGGCCAGATGTAACAAAGCGGCATTCTGCCGCTTTGTTAAACACAAATAAAATCTTAATGTCAAACACAAATAAAATCTAAATTTCTGTACTAAAATAATTAAAGATATAATTAAATAAAAAGTATATACACTTTTCATAACGATAATTTCAACTAAAACGTAAAACAGGTAGTTGGATGTACTTGGTGCTTAGCAAACTTTGAGTAGTATATCAACATACCATATTTAGGTAAAGAACTAAATTGATTTTCTTTCAAAAGTTAAAGAAAATTACTTGGGGCAAGCTAAGACTTGGTTTGATAAGAAGTGCAAGAAAAATTTACCAGACAGTTTGGAAAGTAAACATTGCAAAGAATTTTCAAATTCTGGTCATCACTTTCAAATTCTAAAAAGTAATTTGAAGCATGCATTTACCCCTTCCAGCGATACCATGGATAGTATATGCTACCCAATTACATGTGTCTGTTCTTTGTTTGTTTTGGGGGTTTAATGATACCTTCAACAACCAAAGTTATATTATGTCAGAGAGTTTTACATGTGGAGGAAGCCGGGTACCCAGAGAACAACCAAGTAATGGCAAGTAACAGTCAGACACTCCAGCTTACATAAGCAGAGTTACCAGTTGCCGGTAACTGCCCCATTGGTGTGAAGTATGCCTTTGTACACACAGCCATGACACCACCACATGGCCAATCAGAATTAGAAGAAGACGTAAATGATGCAGGTCAGGATTGAACCACTGATCTTTCAGTTTCAAGTCCAATGCTCTAACCAATTAGCCACTGCAATCCCACGTGTCAGTAACTATGAGAGCTAGGGGGGTTTTGGTTTTTAGATCTAGTTTTGATTCGGTTTCAAGAATAAACCTTGGATTTGATTCAGTTTTTTCTATGTGTTAATAACACTTCAGGATCGTTACCTCAGAAAAAATACTGAATAGTTCATCCTACACCACTCACCACAAAAAGCCCTGTTTGTAAGTATCTTCATTGGGTTCGGCCTCAGTTCCCTTTAATTATTCTTAGGGGTTCTAGAGGATCAGTTGCAAAATCTAGTGAGAAAGATACATAAAGTGGGGTAACAAATTAATAAAGTTCATCTAATCTATGCTGTGTTCTCTTTGTTACATTTTATCCTTTATTGACATCACCCCACCCCCCTCCACATGCCAGATAGACTAACTGACAACAGTCCAACCAATATAGAGGCCACTAGTCCAATTCCCTCTCAGCAAATTAGTTGTATGAAAAAAGTTCAGCGTAAGGGAAAATGTTGGTATGGATGGACGGATGGATGGATGGATGTTCTTACTTGTGGGGTTTTTTCCCATGTTAAACCCCAACCCCACAAGGTAAAATAATTAACCCCTCAGTGCAAAAAATAACCCCACAAGTGGCCACTGCACTAACCCAACCCCACAACTACCACTGACCCTAAATTGTAAACCCCACAATGTACCTCTGCTAAGTCTGGACGGGCATATGGAAAGACAGATGGATGGACCGACGGACAGATGGAGGTCTCCACTAGATGTCCCTTCAACTTTACAAGTTGTTATGCCATGCTATGTTTGAAATATGAGCATAAAACACTTTTAGCCTGAAAGATGAGCATGACCTATATTTATAATTTGTCCACTTTTGTGAGCACTACATTAAACAAGAGGCCCCATGGGGCCTGAGGTGCCCACCTGACCTAAGTTGTTTACAGAAGGATTTAATTACCATCTATGGCTACTTAACACTAAAGAGGAATGAAATTATTTAATCATTTATAACTCTGTTGTCCATACCAGATGATTTTTTCTAGCATTTTGATGCTACAACAGCAATAATGCCCAGATTTCCAGTAATGCAAAACTAGGGAGTCCAAATATCAACCTTGCGACTTAACTTGAATAAACTTGAATCTGTGCCCTCCCCTTCACCCCAAGAATAGATTCTGAATGGTGGAACTGAAAAAATCTAGAGACTTAATTTGAACAAACTTCAATCTGAGCCCAGCTAGAATGTTGTATACCAAGTATCAAAACACTCTGAATGGTGGTTCTCAAGAATATTCCAAAGAATATTCCTCTTTTGCACAAAGTTAAAATTAGGGATCTCATAGTCAGCCCAAATTCAAGAAGCATATTTTTTAAGGCTATTCCTCATATTGGACCAAGTTAAATAACTGGCTCCAATGGGGAGCCCAAATATTAACCCATGGACCTGATGTTAACAAACTTGAATTTGACACCCCTAACAGTGGTGTATACCATGTATTAAAAGATTCTATCTGGGGGTTCGTGAAAAGAACATTTTTAAATAATATTCCTCGTATTGCAACAAGTAACAATATGGGCTTCAATGGAAGCCCAACTATTAACCCAGGGACTTGATTTTCCAAACTTGAATCTGACTCCCCTAAAGAAGGTGTATACCATGTATCAAAAGATTATGCTTGGTGGTTTGGGAGAAGAAAATTTTTTAAACAATATTCCACATACTGCATCAAGTAAAAATTTCGGATCCAACACGGAGCACAAATATTATTCAAAGGACTTGTTACTGAACAAACGGAATCTGAGGGAGGGTGGTGTATACCATTTCTCAAAAGATTCTGACTAGTGGATCTGAAGAAGATTTTTAAAGATTATCCCTGATATTGCACTATGCTAACATTTGGGCTCTAATTGAGAGCCCAATTATTAACCAATGGACTTGATTTGAATAAACTTTGAATCTTACCACCTGTAAGTATTCGGTATACCATATATCAAAAGATTCTGACCAGTAGTTCTGGAGAAGAAGAGTTTAAAGATTATTCCTCACATTGGACTAAGTTAAAATTCAGGTTCCAATAGGGAGCCCAAATATTAACCAGGGACTTGGTTTGAATAAACTTAGACTTGACCTCCCTAAGGATGTTGTGCACCAAATATCAAAAGATTCTGAATGATGGATCTGAGGAAGAGGATTTTTAAAGAATATTCTTGATATTGCACTATGTTAACATTTGGGTTCTAATAGAGAGCCTAATTATTAACTGATGACTTGATGTGACGAAACTTGAATCAGACCCCCTGCAAGTATTCTGTACACCATATATCAAGATTCTGACTAGTAGTTCTGGAGAAGTAGAGTTTTAAAGATTATTCCTCATATTGGACTAAGTTAAAATTCAGGCTTCAATATTAACCAGGGACTTGGTTTGAGCAAACTTAGACTTGACTTAAATTTGTACCAAATATCAAAAGATTCTGAATGGTGGGTCTGAAGAAGAAGATTTTTAAAGATTACTCCTGAATGGTGGGTCTGAAGAAGAAGATTTTTAAAGATTACTCCTCATATTGCACTAAGTTAAAATTCAGGCCCCCATAGGTAGCCTAAATATAAACTGGGGACTTGATTTGAACAAACTTGAATCTGACCCCAGTAAGAATGCTGTATAACCAATAGCAATAGATAATGTTTGGTGGACCTGAAGAAGATTTTCAAAGATTATTCCTGATATTGCATTAAGTTAAAATACAGGCTCCCATAGGGTTCCCAATTATTGACCGATGGACTTCATCTGAACAAACTTGATACTGACCCAAGTAAGAATGATGTTTACTATATATCAAAAGACTCTGACCAGTCATTCTAAAGAAGAGTTGTAAAGATTACTTCCTCATATTGGATGAAGTCAAAATCCAGGCTCCAATAGAGCCCACATATTAACCAGGGACTTGGTTTGAATAAACTTAGATTTGACCTCCCAAGGACACTGTATCAAAAGATTCTGACTGGTGAATCTGAAGAAGATTTTTAAAGATTATTTCCCATACTGCCCTTAGTGAAAATTTGGTCTCTCAAAGAGAACCCAATTAACGGATGGACTTCAGTTGAACAAATCTGATTCCAATGTCAGTAAGGAACCGCATACCAAATATCAAAAGATTCTAACTAGAGGTTCTGGTGAAGAAGCGTTTTAAAGATTATTCCACATAGTGGACCAAGTCAACATTTGGTCTCCAATAGGGATCCCAAATATTAACAGAGGGACTTGACTTGAACAAACATAGATCTGGACCCCCTTAAGATAAAGAATATTCAAAATATAAAAAAATTCTAAAAGGCGGATCTGAAGAAGAAGAATTTTAATGACTAATCCCCCATACAGCACTATTAGACAATCTTGAATCTGCCACTTGCAACAATGATACATACCTAATATTAAGATTCTGACTGGTGGTTCTGAAGAAGAAGTTTTTAAAATATTATTCCCCATATTGCCCAAAGTTAAAATTCAGGCTCCTGTTTTGAGCTCAAATTTGAACTGAGGAACTTAATTTTAACAAATATGGGTGTTTGAATATATTTCTATTTTTAGTTTATGGTTCCCACGGGGATGCAGGAAAAACATTTTGGCATGATTCAAATACTTATGACTCAATAATACCACATACCAAATTTGCTTGAAATCGGCTCATCAGTTCAGAAAATAGAGAATTTGTGTGGGGGCAAAAACCTAGCCCCTCCCTTTACAAAGACAAACATTGCTCCACGAACTTCGTTTGAACAAAGTTGATTCTACACCTCAAAAGGAAGCTCTGTACAAAATATCAAGTCATTGTACCCACTGGTTCATGAAAAGAAGACATTTTTAAAATTTTGGAGCATTTTCAATCACACCCTCCCTATGGAGCTGGGAAAACTGATTTGAACAAAAACAAAATGCAATGTCAGAACATGCAATCACCTCAAATTTAACTGAAATTGGTTCAGCAGGAGAAGGTACAAACACCATGTTCACAGACAGTCGACAGGGGCTGAATGATCACAATAACTCATCCTGACCTTCAGTCAGGTGAGCTAAAAATGAGATTTAGGAATATGTTAGTGGGTCTCCAAATATGATCTCCACAATTTCTGAAAAATGTTCTCAAGGACTCCCAGGTGCCCCCTTTTGACCCTGATCCATATTTTGAAGCCAGTAATTTTTTACTTATTTGGTGTTGGTTCCAAGTCGATATGTTACATCATTGTTATAGCCCTCATATTATATCGAGATTGATATGTCCTTAGTTGATAATTCTACGCAATTGATATTTCCTGAAGGCAGATTCTGGCTGGTGTGACTCATTTGCACTAAGTGACCTTTAAGTGCATGTTTCATCTTTGTTACAAATAACCTATTTTTAAATCATTATAAATATAGCTGTTGATTGTTTAATTGTTTAAGTAGGTCAAGGACCTTGTTTACATCAATTAAGACAGAAACTGATAGAAAACAGAATACTGGAGAACATTCTATCTGAGTACTATATAAAGGTTTGTCAACAGAATTCAAAAACTCTTATTTTCAGAAAGACCAATTTTCAGAAAGACTCATTTCAGTTAAAATAGATATTCTATAACAGAGCAGTTGTTTCCATTGGAGATTATTATTGCTCCAGAATAGTGCATTTATTATAGAAGCAGTGCTTCTTCGTGAATTTGGAAAAGTGACTCCAAAAGAGAATTTTGAAGAGAATTTATTCATCTTGTAAAAGAGAATTTATACTTTCTGTGAAACAGAATATATTTTTGTGGAAAGCCAGGATTCTACTGGATTATTTGGAAATCACCTGTGGCGCAATATTTATTGGATTCTTACACCATTTGAATTTTGCTGAGCATTTTATTATATTTTACTGGAGACTGCTGAAAATTCTAAGTGAACATTTTATTACAAATCTACGGGATACTGTTTCTGAGGACACATTCTTGGATTTAATACTACAAGGTGGAAAGATTCTTCACCACTGGATTATTGGATTCTGTCAAACTGTATTTTGTACTAATTCAATAATTGATAAGTATCATTTATTTATATTAATTTTTTTTAATTAAATTTCAGAATAATTAAATTCATAGTTATTGTTGCTGATTCTCAGATTTCTTTCTGTTACCAATATCATTAATATTTCCACACCATAACAGTCATTGAAACATGACCCACTTTCACTATACTCAAATCTGCCCACAGTGCCTCATTTTTTAAGTCGCAACACCAGGAGCATTTGATGAAAAGGATAATGTCCAATGTTTATGAAAGGGTTTTGAAATAAGACAAGAATTGTGATAATTGAGAATATGTTAATTTATGTTCCCTATCTGCTATGTTTTCAATAACAATAACTTGAGGTGTAGACTGTACTAAAGAATTGAGGCCTGGGTTAATGTGGCCCTCACAGTTAACCCTTTACACAATGTAATGGCCAAAACCGGCCAGCGCTATTCATAAAAATCGCCAATTAATTTTCATTACTTTTTTCATTTTTTGTCTCAAAAACATAGGTTATGACCCCTCTTTGGAACTAGCTCGCTATTAGTTATTCAAGAATTTTGTTTGCAAGTGTTGTCTGTTTTTCATGTTAGGTAAAGGGTTAATGTATGTATACCAAAGTTACCAAGTTATAGTAGAATTATTCCAAAATGACTCTTCCTACCAAGTTACAATGAAATCCCTTCCTAAATATAAATTGTGGTGAAAAGAACAGAATGGCATGCTACAACACTTCACAATGGGACTCGTGTTAGGAAGGTTTGGAAAGAGGCATCCTACCTCATAGGAACAAATGTTAATAGTCAGAGTGTGTGTGATTTATATAGAAATATTCACTCAAATTCTGATTTGAGTGCACAGCAATATACATCTGCACTAGCCAATGGGGAAAATTGGTTAGGGTAATGGGTCCGTTTCACAGACCCCAAAACAATCACGGAAGCCCTTATATGCCTTCAGATTTGGAAAGCATATACAGTACCTCTAGAATTTGGCCTGAATTATTATTATTTATTAATTCTGTGGGAGTTAAATGACACTTTCAACAGCCAGGGTCATATCATGTCTGACAGCATTAAGGGTCAAGAAATTTGGATTACCTAGAGAGAACCACTGAGTAGTGATAAGTAACTGTTGGACTCTTCAACTTACAAGTAAGGTTAGGTTTGGGTGAAGGCATGTGACCATCAACATGCAGTATGCATTAGTATACTTCACCACTAAAACTACATCTCTCATATTGGGTATTTTATGACTAAAATTGTCATTTACAAAATTCCATGCAACACACTGCCTATGACAAATGCAATAAAAACACAAAGCAAAAAGAGAAACCAATCAAGATGATACAAACTATAAAAATAAAATGCCAGTTTTACAGCAATCAATGTGATAAACACTAAATATTTCACATGAAACTCCACAAAAAGTCCATGAATTTGTACAAAACACTTTGTAAAACTGAAATTCACTATTTCCACTTGAAACTAATTTCCAACATTCAATAACTAGCTGAGAGTAAAACACAAGTAGTAAATGTGAACTACAAGTTCCGGGTAGGAATATACCTTCAATACAATGAGTCAACAGTTTGAAAATACCCTAGTAATTTAAAATTAGACACTATCAACCGTGACCTAAAATGTTTGCAAGGCACTTTAACTCCCTTCATGACAGAGAGCTTTTTCTCAGACATCAACATCTGAATTTACAGAACAATGTCCTCCACTCAACAAATGTATGGATTTCAGTCACTGTACTTAGCCTCATTGGTACAAGAAATATTATTACAGAGTAGAGTTCACTTAACTGGTTGAGTGATAGAAGCAACTATCATGGCTTTACTGAAAAGTGTTGAAAGCCACTATAGTGGCTTTAAACTGTATGCATTAGCTCGATGTTTGCTCAGCAGTAGAACAAATGAAAGTGTCAATGACACTGTAGCTTAACTTGTTTGTGTGTTTTGTTTGATGAAAAGGATAATGTTCAATGTTTATGAAAGGATTATGAAACAAGACAAGAATTGTGATAATTGGGAATATGTTTCTTTCTGTTCCCTGTATGCTACGTTTTTCATAAAAATAATATGAGGTGTACACTGCACTAAAGGGCAGAGGGATGGGTTAATATGACCTCACAGTTAATGTATGTGGCCCTCACAGTTAACGTATATCAACAAAAGTTACCAAGTTACAGTGAAATTATTCCAAAACGAGTCATCCTATCAAGTTACATTGAAATCCCTTCATAAATATGGTCTATAGACTGTGCTAAAGGTTTTCAGGCTTCAGGCCTGTGTAGCGTGACGGTTGACCGATTGCTACTAAAAGGGGACGTCCTCATCTTGACATTATACCGAGTCATTCTACTAAGTTACAATGAAATCCCTTCACAGATACGACTTGTAGTCTGTACTAAATTTTTTGGGGTTTTGGGCTCGGGAAGCCATCATGGTTGAATGATCGCGACCAAAAGGGGACGTTGTATTCTGGGCATCATCTGGAGTGATCCTACGAAGTTACAATGAAATCCCTTCATAAATATGACCTGTAGAATGTGCTCAAGGTTATCGGGCTTCGGGCACCTGTAGCTGTCATAGTTGACCAATCACGACGAAAAGAGAATGTCATCATCTAGGCATTATATGGTGTCAACCCAACAAGTTACAATGAAATCCTTACATAAATACGACCTACAGACTGTGCTAAAGGTTTTGGGCTCCGGCAGCCATCAAGGCTGAATGATCGCGACCAAAAGGGGACTTTCTCATCTAGACATTATATGAACTCAACCTACCAAGTTACAATGAAATCCCTTCATAAATATGACCTGTACACTGTGCTAAAGGTTTTTGGGCCTTGGGCTTGGGCAGCCATCATGGTTGAATGATCACAACCAAAAGGGAACATTCTAATCTGGACATCATTTTGACTGATCCTACTAAGTTACAATGAAATCCCTTCATAAATATAACTTGTAGACTGTGCTCAAGGTTTTCATGCTTTGGACCCCTGAAACTGTCACAGATGACCAATCACGACCAAAAGGGGATGTCATCATCTAGGCATTACATGGAGTCAAACTAACAGGTTACAATGAAATTCTTCCATAAATACGACCTATAGACTATGCTAAAGGTTTTGGGCTCGGGCAGCCATCAAGGCTGAATGATCGCGACCAAAAGGGGACGTTCTCATCTAGACATTATTTGGAGTCATCCTACCAGGTTACAATGAAATCCCTTCATAAATATGACCTGTAGACTATGCTAAAGGTGTTCGGGCTTTGGGAGCATGTAGCCATCACAGTTGCCCAATCGCATCCAAAAGGGGACGTTCTCATCTAGACATTATATGAAGTTAACCTACCAAGTTACAATGAAATCACTTCATAAATATGAACTGTAGATTGTGCTAAAGGTTTTTGGGCTTTGGGCTAGGGCAACCATCATGGTTGAATGATCACAACTAAAAGGGGATATTCTCATCTGGACATCATCTGAAGTGATCCCACGAAGTTACAATGAAATCCCTTCATAAATATGACCTGTAGACTGTGCTCAAGGTTTTTGGGCTTCAGGCCCCTATTGCCATCACAGCTGACCAATCACAACCAAAAGGGGTTGTCATCTTCTAGGCATTATATCGAGTCAACCTAACTAGTTACAATGAAATCCTTACCTAAATATGACTATAGACTATGCTAAATGTTTCGGGGCTCGGGCAGCCATCAAGGCTGAATGATCGCGACCAAAAGGGGACGTTCTCATCTAGACATTATTTGGAGTCATCCTACCAAGCTACAATGAAATTCCTTCATATATTTATTTATTTATTTATTTATTGGTGTTTAAGGTCACATATTTCTGCACAATGGCTAATCATGACCTCAACAGTTTTGCACAGGGAGGAAGCCAGAGTACCCGGAGAGAACCACCGAGCAATGGCGAGCAACTGTCAGCTCCCCAACATACTAACACCACACAAGCAGGGTTAGCATTGGTTGAAGACAGTGCACCATCGACGTGCGCTACGCCTTAGTACATAACGTCACCGTTCCCCCACGTGGACAATGGGGGTGAAGTGTCTTGCCCAAGCACACAACACGGTTGCATCAGGTGGGATTCGAACCGAGGACCTCTCGGCTTGCAGCCTGCACCTCTACCTACTGAGCCACCGCACCCACAAATTCCTTCATAAATATGACCTGTTGACTTTTCTAAAGGTTTTCGGGCTTCGGGCCCCTGTAGCCATCACAGTTGCCCAGTCACGTCCAAAAGGGGACTTTCTCATCTAGACAGTATATGGAGTCAACCTACGAGGTTACAATGAAATCCCTTCATAAATATGACCTGTAGACTGTGCTAAATGTTTTCGGGCTTCGGGCCCCTGTAGCCATCACAGTTGACCGATCACAACCAAAAGGGGATGTCATCATCTAGGCATTATATCGAGTCAACCTAACAAGTTACAATGAAATTCTTCCATAAATATGACCTTTTGACTATGCTAAAGGTTTTTGGGCTTGGGTAGCCATAAAAGCTGAATGATCGTGACCAAAGGGGACGATCTCATCTAGACATTATTTGGAGTCATCCTACCAAGCTACTATGAAATCCCTTCATAAATATGACCTGTAGACTGTACTAAAAGTTTTTGGGCTTCGGGCCCCTGTAGCCGTCACAGTTGCCCAATCGTGTCCAAAAGGGGGACATTCTCATCTGGACATTATATGAAGTCAACCTACCAAGTTACAATGAAATCCCTTCATAAATATGACCTGTAAACTGTGCTAAAGGTTTTCGGGCTTCGGGCTCGGGGAGCCATCATGGTTGAATGATCGCAACCAAAAGGGGAATTCTCATCTGGGCATCATCTGGAGTGATCCTACAAAGTTACAATGAAATCCCTTCATAAATATGGCCTGTAGACTGTGCTCAAGGTTTTCGGACTTTGGGCACCTGTAGCCATCACAGTTGACCAATCACAACCAAAAGGGGATGTCATCATCTAGGCATTATATGGAGTCAACCTAACAAGTTACAATGAAATCCTCACATAAATATGACCTATGGACTATGCTAAAGGTTTTTGGGCTCGGGCAGCCCTCAAGGCTGAATGATCGCGACCAAAAGGGGACTTTCCCATCTGGACATTATTTGGAGTCATCCTACCAAGTTACAATGAAATCCCTTCAAAAATATGACCTCTAGACTGTGCTAAAGGTTTTCGGGCTTCAGGCACCTGTAACCGTCACAGTTGCCCAATCACGTCCACAAGGGGACGTTCTCATCTAGACATTATATGAAGTCAACCTACCAAGTTACAATGAAATCCCTCCATAAATATGACCTGCAGACTGTGCTAAAGGTTTTTGGGTTTTGGGATCGGGCAGTCATTACGGTTGACAGATCGTGACCAAATGGGGAAGTTCTCATCTACACATCATCCAGAGTCATCCTACCAAGTTACAATGAAATCCCTCCATATTAAATATGACCTGCAGACTGTGCTAAAATTTTTCTATGAAGTTGCAATGGAATCCCTTCATAAATACAACCTGCAGACTGTGCTAATGGTTTTGGGGTTTTGGGCTCGGGCAGCCATACCGGTTGACCGATCGCGACCAAAAGGGGACGTTCTCATCTAGACATGACCCCAAACCTGCATATGAAATTTTGTGACGATCAGACAAGAACTGCGGGGTGTAGCCTGTGCTAAAGGAAAATGTGAACAGACTCACAGACTAACAGACTTCTGCACGCGTGATGGCAATAGCTTATCTTGACTTTGTCAAGTTAAGCTAAAAATGATTATCTAAAATTGTTCAGTTACAAATTATTGGAGAGTGCCAACAATTTTTAAGAAATCAATTTTTTATGAACAAAATGTTGCTAAATCGAGGCTCCACTTGCTGGGATCAAAAAAAAATTTGGAACTCTACCAGTTAATTGGATATTTCTAAATTGAATAACCATGTTAAATGCATATAACTTCCCATTTCAAATACCAAAACATTTACCATCGAGTCAAGTGAAATTGGTCTAGTTAATTGCATATTCCAACATGATATAATCCTGGCTGTTGAAAATGTCATTAAACCCCAATAACCAAAAAAAAAAAACTGCATACAGCTTATAGCATAATCTGCAGTTAACTGAATAAAATATCATGTGATCTGTCAAATAATTACTCTGATAACCACTGAATGAACCCATGTGTATTTCCCTAATCAGCCTCAGTAATCCAATGTAAGCATTAATCTATTGAAAGTGTTGTTAAGTCCCAATAAAACAAAAAAAAATTATATCTTGTTCACAGAGCTCCAAGAAAAACCAGAACAAATGCTCAGTTTATCACTGGAAAACACGAAAATAAGCAAACTGGTAGAGAGCCACATTAACTTTGGCTGACAGACTTTATTCACCAAGGTTTGCCTTGTAACTATTTACTGAAGCGTGCCTCTGGGCAGTAAATTGTGACTTGGCAAATCCAAATGAACAATATATTTTTGCTTTGGAGAAAATATAAGGCACATCCACAGAAAATGAAGCCTTTTAATTGAAGTCTCAACACTTCTCAACAGAGCCTAAATGTGGGTTTCCAGTACTCAACCACCAGTTACAGGGTCTGTAAAACTAATTTACTATATATGTTCATTTTTAAAGTCATCCAGTTTTGTAGACCATAAATTTATTCTGGTGTCTATATTTGCATAAATGTGGGGGTAGGGGGTCACACTCATTACGACTTGCCATAAACTTCTTGGTCTCATCAGGCAGTAGTCAAACTGAGTACTGTACTATGGCCCAATGTAGGCCATAGACTTCTGCACTGGCATAAAACTTTCACAGGTCATTCCCAGTGATAAATGAGCTGGATGGCACTAGAAATGATGCACAGCATTCAGCAATGCTGTAGTAAAGTTATGGCAGTCTGCCATGGCATTTACCATAACATTACCAATTCTTGTAGGTAATTTTGGTGATTGTGAATGCATTGTTTGAATAGCATGCCAAAAAGCATAGAAATGTGTGTATAAAGCAAATTCAGGTCATGGTCTGGCAAAAAAGGATCACACACAAACCCTCCCCATTCCTATTAATTTATTTATTGGTGTTTAAGGTCACACATTTGTGCACAATAGCTAATCAGGACCGCAACATGGAGATAAAGTCAAGTTTAGTTAATTGTTTATACCCATCTCTTGCTCTTGCCCATTTTAGAAGACTTCCACCCCAGGCATTGGTGACTGGGTACTATTTTACAAATAGAACACATCATGTTTACCACAGTAAACAAGCACTGCATCATTTCCCAGGTCCCCACAAGTCCCCCACCCCATCCCTATCTAAAGATAGTTAACCTTTCAACCAACATACACATCAAAATTCATTTAAAATTCTTTTACCTACTTCTTCACAATATTAAAACAAAACCATGTCACGTGACTCCTCATTAGAACAAACTCAATGAGCTTATTCCAATGAGAGGCCATATAATATGGTTTCTTGAATTTTTTTTTTTTAAACTTGAACTGCTCAATTTGTAAATTGCATGGATGGATGTGGCCAATTCGTTAGCTATAGGACTAAGTTAAGGTCCTGGGTGTCTGTTGAGGTATGTGGCAATCATTGGGTTAACAGGATATATTTTGAATGTGAAATCCATTTTTCACTTTTGATCACATTCATATAGACTGGATTTTTTAATATTATGTCAAGTGATGATTGAAAAGCCTAAGTATTTGAGGAATGACAATAGGGGGATTTTACTGTCCACTGAAAATGGAATAAAAGGAGTATGTTGCTTCATTATAATCTCAGTACAGTGGAACCCTGTTAATTGAATAACCACTTTGCCAATGAAAATTATTCAACTGACAGTAGTATTCAACTGACAGGGATTGTGTTACTTTCCTGTATTCTAGAGATAAACTTAGTATTTATTCTATTACATCTAGTTTGACAAAGCTCCATGAGCTCTGTCAAACAAGATATAATAGATTGAATGCCTGTATTGGATGTACTGAGGCCAAATAGGTCTATAAACAAAGGAAAACTGGGGAGAGTTAGGGTAATTTATCGACAATTTACAAGATTGTTTATTCAATTAACAGGAGTTTACTGTATAACTTATATTCAATTAACAGGTCAAATTTGTATATGGGGTAAGGTAAATGGTTTTATGTTGGGAAATTATATTCAATTAACAGGGCTATTCAGTTAAGAGATATCCAATCAAGTGGGCTCCAATGTATACCAAGATCTTTTTTAGTTAACTGTAGAGTGCTAAATTATTTGTCAATTCCTAAACATGCATGCTTTTTCTGTCAAGAACAGAATTTCTCTTGCCTCTGAAATAAGTATAATTTGGGTACATTTAATCAAATTTTCCCTATGTAAATTGACTTGATTTTTTCACCATTGATTTCTTGAGTTAAATTTAAATGAATTTTTCATTCAAGCCAGTCATGGCTGCTTCACAAGACCCAAGGCAAGATTTGATGAAAAATATCTTGAAAATACTTTGTGTATTACCAGTTATATTTATTTATTGGTGTTTAAGGTAACATACTTATGTACAATGGCTAATGGTGACCATGACAGCTTCACGGGTGAAGGAAGCTGGAATACCCAGTGAGAACAACCAAGCATCAACGAGCAACTGTCAGCTCCTCAACATTCTAACTCTGTTCAAGCTCTGCTCAAGCAGGGTTACAACAGTTGAAGGCATGTGCACCATTGACATGCAGTACGACTTAGTACACAGCATCATCGTGCCCCCATGTAGGGTACCGGGATAAAATGTCTTGCCCAAGGACACAATGTGCGTTGTCCCGGACGGGGATTGAACTCCAGGCCTCTAGCATAGAAGTCCAACAGCCTACCACTGAGTCACCGCACTCCCTGTATTAAGAGTGAAAGATATTTTATAATACAAGCAGTTTTTCTTTCAAAGATAACAATAACAATAATAATAATAAGCAATTACATATATAGTGCAACTAATATTTTGATATACTCAGCTGCGCTTCACAAATAATTAAAATCAATATACAACCACTACATGCTTCCATGAAAAGATGGGTTTCTGAAAGTGTTTTGAATTTATCTTAGCTACCACAATGTCTGATTTCAATATCAAGTTCATTCCATAACTGACACCCAAGGGAAGAGTCCATCATCATACTAATTGCCTTTGGGTTTGGGAACATAGATCTGAAGATGCTCTGAGGATCTAAATCATCATGTTTGACTTTGCGAACTGGGACTAATTTAGAAAGATATGGAGGTACCATATTATGCAGACATTTGAAAGTTATAAGCAATATCTTGAACTTAATTTTTTATCTGATGGGTAACCAATGAAGAGAGTCTAGAACTGGAGAAATGCAGCAGTGCTTTGGCATTTTCATCACTACTCTTACAGCCATATTCTGGATTCTCTGTAATTTAGTTAAATTTTCTCCAGTTTTACCATAGAAAAGTGAACTGCAATAAATCAAGTGACAAGACACATAAGAATGAATGAGAGCTTTTGTATTTTCTTCAGAAAGATGCCAAGCTTTCAATAAGTGGAGCCTTAGTTTTCAAAAAAATCCCCCTCCCCCCCACCCACCCAAAAAAACCCTCACCAATTGGCATCCTCCAATAAACTGTAACAAAACATAATTCGATAAAGAATTTTTTTTACTGCTGAGCAAACAACAAGAAAAGCATACAGTGGCTTTCAGCACTTTTTAAAGGCATCATGATAGTGGCTTCTGGCACCTAACCAGCTTAATTAGGAGGTTTTTTTTTTATTGTTACCTGTTGTTGTTACCAGTTGTTACTGGAATTTATTATACGATATAAGGCCACACAAAATACATTAATTGAATTTAGACAATTTTTTTCAAATCAGAGAGGGAGTGCATAATAGAGGAGATCAGCACTTCCCATCTTAATGACGTATGCCCTCCCACCCACGTGAGTTTTATGTACAAAACAAATCGCACGTGGAATATTCGCAGTGCACAAGCCTCATAAGAAATGGTCGACGTTTGCGCGATAAGGCATAAACTGAATCGGTAATCCGATAAAAAAACGGACATAAATATTGAAACAACTTATAGAAATGGTCAGTTTTAATACAAATAACAAGGTAAATCTGAGCTGAAAATTAAACTGTAGGTGTGCAGGCCTACAGTCTGAATCACCGTGGTGTTGTGTATTTTCGCTGCTTCGCAAAAGTTAAAAACAATACGAAATACCGATATAGCAAACTATTTTTAATGAGGTTTTATTTATTTTTTCTGTTCACACAAATTAGAGTCGGATTGTGGAATACGCAGTACAGCCATTATGGAATGATTCTTACGGAAACGTAAGCATGGCTGCATCTTCTATAAAACCTTGCTTTAATATGAGACCCCTTTCTTACTAGCCTAGGCCCAGGGTACCACAGACATGGCATATTGACCTTACAAGTTAGTCACAACGACCGTGCAATTCCCAATTATTATTTTCAATGACGTAGCCGGTGGTTGGGGTAGATTCTCCAAAAAGTCGTCAAATAATTGCAGAGTCCCTAGACTAAAAAAAACGCCCTCTCTGATTCACTTTCAACAAACTGATTTTTCAAATGTTTCCTGAGATGGATCCCTTGACCACACATGGGGGTAGTGGGCACTTCTGGGTGTTTGATAAAATAAAGGGATAATAAGGCAAGAACTGAACTTTCATCACTTCAACACATTGTAAAAAATGGTATACCGTCATTGTTGCTTGGGTGGAAGTCCTCTAAAAGGGACAACATGTGTATAAACGATTGACTAAACTTGACTATATCCCCACGTTGTGGCCATGCTTAGCCATTGTATATAAATATGTGACCTTAAACACCAATAAGTAAGTACTCCCAAAACAATGATTGAAGCACACGGAGATAAAACTTGTCCCCATTATGCACCCATCCCCATCCTTGACTAACAAATTTCTCATTATGAACTTCTTGATTTCTGAATTATGCACTTGTAGACTCCCGATATATAAAAAGCCTCTTGTATCATGTTTTGAAAAGAAAATAATCATCATCTGAAAAAGACACAAAGATCAGGTGGGGGAGGAGATATGCAGGGGGAGGGGCATAAACTAACTTACCCACCCCCACCCCCTCAGTGGGGGAAGATGAACTTCTTATCCGTGGGCTTGGACCTATTTTGGGGGTCAGAAACTGGCACTCCACTACTGTAAGTAATGATTGGAAATGGAGCTATCCACCTCGATAAATCCCTGCAAGTGCACATGCAAATTTTCACAGGTAAATACTGTTTATGAAACCCAAACGGAATAATTAATATGGAGCGATAACATAATACATAAACTTATCAAAAAGTTAGCTGGGAGTGAGGGAGGGAGTGTTTAACTGCCCCCCCCCCCCCCTCCCTTAAAAAAACGCCAAAAAATATATTGGGATGGGGAGAGCCTACTTTCATCCCATCCCCACTGGGTAATTAAACCCCACCAGGTAATTACAGGGGGGGGGGGGGGAGGCCTGTTTGGGGAGTGGTATAACTCCTTAAAGTTTAGTTATGCATATACCCTGCAGTGCATGAACAATGTGCTGATTTAATCCACGTATCCTTGTGAATCAAAACCCATGCATCATGGGGCATCTCATGAGATTTCTGTGACGGTCTGACTTTAGCTTTAACAAAAGCAAAATCTTTATCTGCTACTGTCACATATAAAGTTTGTTCCCAGCCGTCTTTAAAATACTGGATGGCTTTCAACGATTTTCTTGCTTTGAGCTTTTCATTGTCAAAGTCCCTGGTGTATTTATTAGGTAAATTGTAAATGTCAGAGAAATCATTCTCGGGCATTTTTCTCATGTCGTCCGACCATTTACCAACATTTATTGTGGCAGGGTCTGGCAGAACTGTTCCATTCTCAAGAGTTAGTTTCTCTTTTAGCCTGTCTGTTTTGGTTTTTTTTGTAGTAGTTGTTGTTCGGGGGTTAGGAATGTTGGCAAATTTAGTTTGTCCACCCCAAAAGACCTCTTTAACAATTCTTGCCGTGAACCCGTCATTGGTACACACCGAAGTTTAAAACAATCCTTCATTTGCTGCACTGTCCAGCTTGAAAAAACGCTTGAACTCTCCATACATTCTATACAATTAATATTTAATTAACGACCCCCTCAAACGTAATTTTTTAAAGCGTGATATGTCACATACACGCGACCATTCTCTTGGCAGTCTTGTGAACGAAAGGTGTATTGACACCGTCGCATTCGCAGAGGCCATTTCAGAACTTCGAAGGAACACTGAAATTTTGTGGAAGGCTGGCCGGCATTGATTAAAATTTTATTTCATAGTTAATAAATGCAATGAATATTGTAAAATTTTGATCTCAAAATAACGTATTATCAATAGTAGTCATTTAGGAGTTTGCAAAGTTCAGAAAAACATTCAGAAATGATTTCAAGTGAGTGAAATATGAAGTAACGTTCATCGCTGTCGCTCAAATGTTCTCGCACGTGTGTACTGTTTTGTACACAAACATCACGTGGGTGGGAGGGCATACGTCATTAAGATGGGAGATGCTGATCAAGTCTATTATACAAATTAATTTTAACCCTCAAGGGCCAAATTCCGACTTTGAACACTTTTTATTGCAATGGAACTGGGGAAACTTGCAAATTACATTCTCAGGGCCTTGGCATTCATTTTTAGGGAAGTCTTGTCTGTATAGGCAGCCAAGACTTGCCTAGTTATGCCAGGATTTTGATTGGGGAGGGAGGGAGGGGGGGGGGGGGCTAAGAAAGATATGGGGGCTCCAAGGTCGAGATGCCAAAGGCATCTCCCAAAGGCCAAAGGCCTGAGCTGGGGAAGTTTATAGGAAGGGGTATCCCTCTCCCATTGGTGGGGGTCTGATGATCTCCCACAGGAAAAAATGTTCACATTTGGATGCCCAGATAGCAATATCTCAGCATTTTTACAACACCAGACATGGTCATCAAAGGCCCCCCCCCCCCCTATTGTATCTAAAATTGGGCTCACATCATTATTTATTAATGCTTTCACGATGTATTACAACTAGCAGAATTTTGTCAGGCAGTACATGTCGTTTTTTGGCCATTGCAATATAGGCATATAGGGTATATATAAAAACCAGAGGCCCAAGTGAGCCTAAAATGCTCATCTGGCTCAAGTTGTCAAAAGAGATGAGTGTATCAGTTAGTGACCGGCATACAGAGCCCACATATTAACCCAGGGACTCAATTTGAACAAACTTGAAATTGACACCCCTAGAGATGTCACACACCAAATATGAAAAGATTCTGACTGATGGATCCAAAGAAGATTTTTCAAGAAATTTTCTTACATTGCACCGAGTTAAACTATGGGCCCCAATAAAAAGCCCAAATATTAACCCAAGGGCACGATAACAAACTTGAATCTGACCACCCACCCCCCTCCCCCCCCCACCCCTTAGAGATGTCGTGTACCAAATACGAAAATATTCTGACTGATGGATGTGAAAAGGAAGAATTTTAAAGAAATTCCATCATATGGTACTATATTAGAATTCGGGATCCCATAGGGAGCATAAAAATTAACCCAGGAACTTGATTTGAACAAACTTGAATCTAGCCCCCCCCCTCCCCCCCCCCCCCCCCCCCCCCCCCCCCCACACACACACACACACAGAGATGTTGTATACCAAATATAAAAAGAATCTGATTGGGGAATCTGAAGATTTTTAAACATTATTCCCCATATTGCACTAAGTTAAAACTCGGACTCCCATGGGGAGCCCAAATATTGATCCAGAGACTCGATTTGAAAAAACTTGAATCTGACCCCCAAGAGATGTTGTATACCAAATATGAAAGAATTCTGACTGGTGCATCTGAAGAAGAAGATTTTAAAAGAAATTTTCTCATATTGCACTAAGTTAAACTTTGGGCTCCAATAAAGAGCCCAAATACCAACCCAGGGATCTGATTTGAATCTTGAATCTGATCCCTCTAGATATGTTGAATACCAAATATCAAAAGAATCTGACCGATGGATCTGAAGAAGAAGATGTTTTAGAGCTTATTCCCCATATTGCCCTAAGTTAATTAATTATTCAGGATCCTGTATGGAGCCCAAATATTAACCGAGGGGCTTAATTTGAACACACTTGTATCTGACCCGAAACACCCCCCCCCCCCCCCTTTTTTTTTTGATGTCCCCATACAGAACACCCTGACACAACCGGTGGCAATTTTTTTACGATTCCAATCTACTGGTCCTAAGGATTCTTCATACCAAATAACAGATCTCTTTCCATGTGGTTTGGGAAATGGGCGTTTTAATTTTTTTCCATTTTTAGCCCCTGGGGTTCCCACGGGGCTGTAAAAATTTTTTTACAGGCATCAATCAATTACTTAGGACCCACTTATACTACATGCCAAATTTAGTTCAAATTGGCCCACCGGTTCTTGAAATACAAATTTTTGGGGCGGAGCCCAAAATGGATCTACTCCCACAGAGAGCCCAAATATGGACATACTAACTTCCCTTGAACAAACTTTGATCTTCAACACCATTTGTTCCATATCAAATATTACCAAATATCAAGGCATTCTCTCTGGTGGTTCACGAGAAGAAGATTTTTAGGCTTTTGGGGCATTAACCAGAGCCCGAAAATGGCAGCTGCTTCATTTGAAGAAAATAGAAAGGGTATACTCTATAGATGGTCTGTGCAATATATGTTTGAATTTGGCTTAATGGTTGTGAAGAAGACAAGTTTCCAAAAGTTGATGGACGTTGGACGCCAAGTGATAGCAATAGCTCACACTGACTTAAAATGCATGTTAGACATTGTATAATGATTAACGGGACATGATGTGTATTGTGTGCCATTTGCTTGTTTGTTTGTGTGATATTTGGTGTGAAAACCATGGTCAGATAGCAATTTGAAGTTTGATTGGGGGGGGGGGGGGGGGGTGGCTATGGCACTGCCACTGAATTATGCTCTTCAGATTTCAGTTACACACATCAATCAAAAAATGTAAAGGGTTTTGAGGGTCCCAATTTTGTTATAATATTGGATGTCACTGCAGGACAATAAAAACACCCAATGAATGGTTTTAATTGCAGTGAGGGATTGCCTGAGAATCAAAACAATTTTTTTGCCATAATGTTACACACCCAAGTACCCCTTTAGCCAACACAAACGATAGCAAATTTGTTATTTGTACATATATGTACATAAGAATTATCAAGCAAATTCAAATTAATGACAGTGGGCAAATATGGGACAACTCCCCACCCCCAACTCCAATGCCCAATCTCTGAAAATAGTTGCAGTCCTGATGGGAAATACAATGTGAGGGATTGCCTGAGAATCAAAACTTTTTTTTTCCTGATGCTTCATAGCAGACATGACTAGATTTGATGAAAAATATTTTTAAAAAACTCAGCAGGTTAAGAGTTAACCCCTTACCCAACACAAACAATAGCAAATTTGTTATATGTGCATGTGTGCAAATAAAAATTATCAGGCAAATTCATGTCATAGTTATACAAATATGGGTCACTCCCAATTTCAATGCCCAATCTCTGAAGACAGTTGAAGACTGGCAGTCCTGATGGAAAACATAATGATTTGCTTATCAGCATATGAAAATGCAGGGTTTTTTTAAAAAAAAACAAAAAAAAAACACACAACACATGCCGCACACTTTCTCAGAAAGAGAATGCATTGAATTTCCAGAGTTAAAATATCATTGGCCTCTGAAGGGACAACTATATTGAATGAATAATCTTTTGTACATATACAAACCTCTGATATCATATGAATAGAAATTAATTCAAGGAAACTTGTCCAGGAAGATGGAAAAACCCACTTTTGAATGAATTATCTCAATCATGACATATTGTATATCTATTTGTACATGAACTCATTAAAAAAATAAAACCACTACCTCCATAACAGAAAAAAGTACAAAAATTCAATGCAGATTATTAGAATTAACTCTTCTCTTGTCAATAATTATTATGATAAATGAATTTTAATTGATAAATTGCACCATAACTTGAAAGAAAATCTGTAAAATAATTTACTTCATATTAATTATGGGAATTAGTCAATAGAAGAGACATATTATCTACACACATGGGTCCAAACCATTTACCCTACATGCCATAATTTTATGTTAAATTGAAAGATTTTTATTTCCCATTTATACAGCCTGATTAATGATAAAAAAAATCGCGACATCGACGCCGTAGCTGCGACGGGTGTTGTAATTTCACAAAATTCTAAGTCCATCAAGGGCCATAACTCCAAGAAAATATTTGGAACAACACATGCATTGAACAGTGGCTAGACATCAGTAAGATACACTTACATGCCAAATATAAAGTCATTCCATCACGTATTTCAAAAGTTATTGAGTTTTGAAACTCATTGGTCACAGACAGACCGACCGACATTCTAAGTTCATGAAGGGCCATAACTCCAAGAAAACTATTTGGAACAACACATGCATTGAACAGTGGCTAGACATCAATAAGATACACTTACATGCCAAATATAAAGTCATTCCATCAAGTATTTCAAAAGTTATTGAGTTTTGAAACTCGTTGGTCACAGACAGACCGACCAACCGACAGACAGACAGACCGACAGACAGACTGACAGACCGACATTGCCACTTATAGAGCTGCTAGTCTCAGCTAAAAATCCAGGTAGGTTGTCAGAAATTTTTTTTTCACATAATTTTTTTTTTAAAGATGTGCATACAGTTCTCTCAAAGAGCATCAAAGGCCATAAACCATGATAACTGTTAACTACACACAAAGGGGGCGTAGTGGCGTTGCAGTAACTGGTTCTAATCAGATCACCGAAGTTAAGCAACGTCAAGCCTGGTTAGTCCTCGGATGGGTGACCGTCTGAGTGATCGATTTGGACTCCTGCATTGTGTCCTTGGGCAAGGCACTTAACCCCGATTGTCCACGTGGGGGCACAATGATGCCACGTACTAAGGCGTACTGCACTTTGATGGTGTGCATGTCTTTAACCAATCTAACCCTGCCTGAGCTGTAGTGCGGAGATACGATGTTGGGGAGCTGGCAGCTGCTCATCGTTGGTCGGTGGTTCTCTCCGTGTACTCTGGCTTCCTCCATCCATAAAACTGTCACGGTCATGATTAGCCATTGTGCATAAGTATGTGACCTTAAACACCAATAAATAAATAAATAAATATAACTACCCACAAGGCACATCAGACCTGGAAATAAAGGGCTTACATTGTAACCTGTTGGCAAGTTTTGCCATATGGCATACTCGTAAACTGTGGTGGTGCCAAGGGGGGATCAGGGGAGGGGGGGGGGGTGGTACAGTCCTCCCATCAGAGAGGTCCAGCTCACCCACCCCACCCCCCACCCCCATCAGAGATTTTTAGTTAGTCCGTTGGAGAGTCTCGTAAACCCAACTTCACAAGAAATTTCCGACACTCGAATGTAGATATCTCGTCTTGTGTCGATCAAGAACGAGGTATATGGTTCTTCTTTGTAAGGCATTATGACAGTTGTTATCCAACTGGTGTTCCATTACTTCCATACCAAATCATCGATTATCATCAATTTTTCACTCATTTTTCTTCGTTTGGGAGGTCAAATATTATAGCCCCCTGTCGGAAAGGTCAGCTCCCTGTGTGTTTTTGTGTTTCTCCACCTTCTCTGTTTTTACTATGCCAGTTATGCCTTTTTTAATATCATTAATGGGATTCCTGCCAAAAAATATCGACAAATAACGTCCGATCTCGCCAAAGCCAGATTGCATGTTAGGTGTATTTTTAACAACTGACGTAACCCACACATAACCTGAATGATCGTTCGCAAGTTATTTCCAGGCCTGCACATGCTGACGCTGTATTACAAGCTTGTCAACTGAGTTTCTAACAAGTCAAGTGGAGTCTCAAATTTTCAAAATGGTATAAGTGGGATAAAATATCAATGCAACCTCACTCTGTTTGGGGCAACCTGATTGGTGCATCCCCCACCCCACCCACTTATCCACCCCTATTTAGGGTAATTCTTCTTTTTTTTCACAAGCACCGATGCCTGGGGACAGATTGTTATCCACGATAATGCATAGGCATCCATTATCAGAGGTAGAAGATGTTGATGTGTTATCGCTGATACAGTGGAACTCTGTTAATTGAATAGCCACTTTGCCACTGAATATTATTCAATTAACAGGAATATTCAATTAGCATAATAATCCCTTTCCTATACTCTAGAGATAAACTTAGCATTTATTTTATTATATTTTGTTTTACAGAGCTCCATGAGCTCTGTCAAACAAGATGTAATAGATTAAATGCCTGTATTGGATGTACTGAAGCCAAATAGGTCTATAAACAAAGAAAAGCTGGGAGAGATAGGGTAATTTCTCGACAGGTTACAAGATTTTTTATTCAATTAACAGGAGTTTACTCTATAACCTATATTCAATTAAAAGGTCAAATTTGTACTGGAGGGATGGTAAATGGTTTTGTGTTAGGAAATTATATTCAGTTAACAGGGTTAATGAGTTAAGAGATATCCAATTAAATGGGCTCCACAGTAATAATGTACCCCATGTATACAAATATATAGCCAGCATGTGTCTCCTGTGAACTGTCAGAAATTGGCTTCATTTGGTTTTGTTTAAATTTTTTCAAAAAAATAATTAAAATAACAAATTTTGAGAATGTGTGCATTGGGTAAAGATTTAATCAGGAGTCCACTGCTGAGACAGAATTCAAGGCTGGCCAATATTTTTTTCTGGTAGGTAAACAAACACTTAGATGTGAGTCTTCCATGGAAGACGTGTGTCGCCTGGCGTTTCAGACAGAATTCTAAGTGGAAAAGGGGCATAACTCTGGAAAAAATACAGCGGATCAAAAAATAAAATAGGAGGTGCACAATGCCATTATGTGATAAAGAATGACTGAAAGTTTCATCAAAATCCATTCATAGGTTAAAGAGGAGTGGCGGATAAGAGAAGCCTGGTGTTTCAGACAGAATTCTAAGTGGAAAAGGGGCATAACTCTGGAAAAAATACAGCGGATCAAAAAATAAAATAGGAGGTGCACAATGCCATGATGTGATAAAGAATCACTGAAAGTTTCATCAAAATCCATTCATAGGTTAAAGAGGAGTGGCGGATAAGAGAAAGCGTGACGCGGACGATGCGGACGACGCGGACGACACAAGACGACAAAAGTAATCCCTATATGTCGCTCCCCACTTCGTGGGGCAGCGACACAATGAAACAGGGTATTTTTTTCTCATCATTTACGATTTGTACTCCCCAAGAAAGCTAAAAACCAGGCTGGATGAGAGAAAATGATGAGGCCCAGCTTTGATTGACACTACCTGTACAATTGATTGTTTTGGGCAACAAAGTCCTGAATCCTGCAAGAAGTGAATGGAATGGTTTCACGCGCCGAAGGCGTACAGGGACACTGTGGGGCAAGCCCCTTTCTACCCTATTTAGCTGTTTAAGGTGTTTGACTACGTGTCTTGTCGTGATGAAGGCGGGATAGCATTGGGTGCTCGGCTGATGTCCAGCTTTCGGTGATTTGAGGAGTCATGGTTTGTCATTGTGATGATCATTGTCTGACCCCTCGGGTGAGGACCAGAGCGAGAGGGGGGCCTTTCGCAAAGGTGCTACCTGTTCCCGAGGTGGCTGTGGTGGGGGGCAGTTCAGGCAAGTCAAGTCTGCCGCTTAGGAGGTTCACAATCGTGTGGTGGAGAGCCATCATTGGAAAGTATAGTCTGCCTCAGGCAGTTGATGGAAGCTGGAGTTGATTCACTTTTTCTCGATTACAGTTGGATATATCTTTTGGATCATGAAGAGAGAGCAACAACTGCCCCTTTCAGGGACCACCTATTTAAAGACCCAAACTTCCCTGGTTCGGGGGCAGGCCTGCTTTGTAACCTATTTGGCTGGGTCAAAAATGCATGCTACAGATGCTTACAAAGCGGGGTAAAAGCGGGGCGCAGACCAACACTCACCTCCCTGGAGGTGGGTGACCACTTCTAGGGATGGAGCGGAGGATGTTCAGAGTCCATAGCAGTTACTGTGTTCCATATTGGTTAGTTTCCATAGTGGTTACTGGGGTGTTGGCGATCAAAAACAAAGCATCTTGGGGTACCTGCTAAAAGAAAAAGGCAGAATTAGTTGATTTTTGAAACAGACAAAAATATGTGACTGCATTTTTGGATGGTTGTCGATCACTGGGAGCTGTTAGTACGATTCTTTTATTCAGTTTTTGAATTCCCAGATTGTTTTTTTCCGCTAAGAATTGGAGGGAGGGTGGTGGGCCTTTACCAGAGTACCATACCCGGGGGTGTTTCCTGCCTTTACCTCCTCCTGATTTAGTTGGGTCTGTGAAGATAGCTTCCAGTGTATGTGTGTAGGTGTCATGTAAGCACAGTCTGCTAGCACCAGTGAGACTGGTAAAGGCTACCAGAGCACATAAAACACTTGCACGGTCTGCTAGCACAAGCGTGCCTGGGGGCGTGGTAGCTCAGTAGGTAGAGGTGCAGAATGTAAGCCGAGAGGTCCTCGGTTCGAATCCCACCTGCGGCAACCGCGTTGTGTCCTTGGGTGAGAGGGGGGGGGGGGGGGGAGGGGGGCACGGTGGCATTGTGTACTAAGGCGTACTGCACATCGATGGTGCACCTGTTTTCAACCAATGCTAACCCGGCTTGTATGAAGTTGGTATGTTGGGGAGCTGACAGTTACTCACTGTTGCTCGGTGGTTCTCTCCGGGTACTCCAGCTTTCTCCACCCGTAAAACTGTCATGGTCATGATTAGCCATTGTGCAGAAATATGTGACCTTGAACACCAATAAATAAATAAATAAATAAATATACCAGCAAGCCTAAAACCCTCCCAGTGTATGTGTGTAGGTGTCGTGTATGCACGGTCTGCTAGCACCAGTGGGACTGGTAAAGGCTACCAGTTTTTTTTCGAGTAAAAATACATGTATGAACCTAGGGAATGCATTTTGGGTGGTGGGGGGGGGGGGGGGTATGGTCAAACAATGTGATTTCAAGCAATTCTGAAAACTACACTCAATGAGACCCCCCCCCCCCCCCCCCCCCCTACACACACACACACACAGACAGACTTTGATCCATATTTTGAACCTCCATCAAATTTCAGTTGGCAGGTGCCAATTCAGCCAACTGCACTGAAAAAATTTTCAAATTTCTATTTTGCACTAAGACATCTTTGTTTCGCTAAAATTTTGGCACCAAAAAATATCTGCTCTTGTAATTCGGAAATGTCTCCATAGCAGTAATGAGATCTGTTGCTGATAAAACAAACCTTCAACTTTACAAAAATCACCATTAAATTAGAAAATACTTCACACCATTGGCTTGTTTAGTCCAGTTGGTCAACAGTAACTAAGTAATTAACCTATTATTATCAGGGGGCAGTGGCTTAGTACATAGAGGTGCAGGCTGCAAGCCGAGAGGTCCTCGGTTCGAATCCCACCTGCAGCAACCACGTTGTGTCTTTGGGCAAGACACTTCACACCCATTGCCCACATGGGAGCATGGTGGCGTTGTGTACTAAGGCGTACTGCACGTTGATGGTGCACCTGTCTTCAACCAATGCTAAACCTGCTTGTGTGGCAATGGTATGTTGGGGAGCTGACTGTTGCTCGCCGTTGCTCAGTGGTTCTCTCCAGGTACTCTGGCGTCCTCCACCCGTGAAACTGTCATGGTCATGATTAGCATATTGTGCAGAAATATTTGACCTTAAACACCAATAAATAAATAAATAAATAGCATTATCTGAGCAGTACAGCAACATGTGTTTCCATATTTTAGAAATCTGTTTATCACTTTCTTTTTGGAGTTTAATTGAGTTGGTGGTGCACTCATCATCAACCACTGATAGCTCTGCATGTCATGGCTTAATAAGTTGGGGGGTCTGACAGTTGCTTGCCACCTCTCAGTGGTTCTTTCCGAGTATTCAAGTTTCTTCCACCCGTAAAAGTGTTTGACATAATATGACCATGGCTGTTGAAAGTGTCATTAAAGCCTTTAAACCAAAACAAACAAACATTACTGTCAGCGTATTCTCTCCAGCTATCCAGTTTTCTACACACATTTCTCACCAGCCTCAAGTGAGTAAAACCTATCTACACCATCAGCACATAGTCTTAAAATTGAACAGTAAATGCAAGACTAAAACCAAGATAACCTATCACTTTATTCAGCACATGACACAGAAGTATCCATCCATCCCATCAGGGTTTGGCACCGACACATTGTGTTGAGCTAACAAATATTCAGGCAGGCTAAAAATTGGACACCACACAATTCTAGGCCAGCATGAACACAGCCCAAGTCCATGGGTCATCCATTCTTTAGATATGTGTGTAACCCACTTTCAAAATTTTTGGCCCCACCTGCTTTTTTGAGTTTAAAAATACATGTATGAACCTCAGGAATGCATTAGGGAGCCTTAAAATGTGATTTTCAGCAATTCTGAAAAATGCACTCAATGACCACTGGGGGACCTCAGTGACCTTGACACATATTTTGAACCTCCATTGAGGTTCAACTCATTTTGTGTTGGTCATAGGCCCATAGGTCATACCATACTTGAGATATAAGTGTGACTCACTTTCAAAAACACCCCTCAGGACACACCCAATGCTGTAAGAACTTAAAAAATATAAAAGGCCAAGTACTAGTGACTCTCTATCAGTATACAAAAAAATAGCTACATTGGATAAGTGAGGAGAAGACAAGAAGAATAAGAAGATAAAAGCAACCTGTAGGCTGTGCTGTAGTAAAACAAGATAGCACATGTGGTGTGTATGGCTGATTATGAAAAACATGGGACATTTCCACCTACACATCAAACTAAGTCACCATGTCGAATTTCAAGAAAATTGCTGCATAAATGCAACATGCAGGGCATTCTGAAGAAATCTTAAGATGGCAGCCATGGTGGCCATTATGGGTAGCCAAGTGTGACCAGAATAGGTTGTTCTCATGAACTCATCATACTAAGTCACCCTGCTGAGTTGATGCATAAATGTGACTGCAGTGAACAAATCTCCCCCTTTGAACATCTGAACTGTCACACTGGTAGTTACAAAAGTGCCACACAATGTGTCCATAACCCCCCCCCCCCCCCCCCCCCACACACACACACCCCCCACCCCCACAAAAAAAGGTTTGAAGGTACTGAAAACTTTTTATAATAATTTTAGCAGACTTTAACTCAGGATTACAATGTATGCACATGGAAATCTTTGCAAAATTTTCTAGTGAACAAATATACACTGAAGAAAAAGGTAGGCTGATCAGATTGTTTTGAATTACAATATTCTGGAAAGAGCAACTGCTACAACATTATTTCTTCCCAAAATATACCTAATGTCTAAGCTATATTCTTGCAGGGCTAAGCTCCATTGTGACAATCTTTAATTTTTTGTTTTTTATGTTATTGATGAAAGTCAGGGAATTATAATCAGTATAAACAATAAAAGGCTACTGAGTGGTTCCAGGGTACACATCAAAATGGATTAATGCCAAAATTAAAGCCAAAGTTTCTTTTTCCACTGCAGAGTAATTTTCCTGATGTTTGAGAAATTGTCTGTGGAAATAACCCACAGGGGATCAATGCAATGAATGTCCTGGGCAACATACCCACCTGTTCCACTGTCACTGCCATCTATAAATAATTGGAAGGGCTTTTCATAATTAGGACTGGCCAGGATAGGAGAATTCTTTAATAATATTTTTATTCTGTTGAATGATTTCTGGCATCCTTTGGACCAAACAAACTAAACCCTCTTACTCGATAAATTAGTGAAAGGGGAGACAGCATCTGAGAAATTTAAACTTTTGTGGTATCCATCCATGCCTAAGAACAAGCATGGAAATAAGCAGGGTGAGGTCCCCAGCATTACCAAATTCACCCTCTGTTAACCTCAATCTGAATCAAGGTCTCAGGCCTAAATAGAAAGAGGCACCCAGAAGATAAAATGGAGGCTTGTAGCCCACTGTATGGGATTGCATCAGCAAATTCACCCTCCAGGGGACCTCATTTTGCAAATGACAGATTGCTTATTTCCAGGCTTGCCCAAGAATCTCATGAGCTCTTTTTCAGAGGCTGGTATTGAAAAATTTATAATGGCTTCTACTTTTTCCCTCATCTCTTCTTTCAGAATCTACAATTTTGAGATTACTATCAACCTCAGCTTTCTCTGACATTGTCCGAGTCACAGCACAAACTTCCATGGAAAGGCTAGAGGAAAACATTCCTCCAATTTTTAAATCTTTTATCTGTACTCAGCTTTTCTACTACTTGAGGTGGTTCTACAGTGACTTTGTCACCATCTAAGTCATTTCCCAATAGTAAAGCAATACGTTTTATAGGTAGAGTAGATCTGATGCTGCTGTGACAGTCCCATTTACTAAACTACTTCCTCAATTAGTTTTATGGAGTGGGACATTTAAAGAGCCTGACTCAATACCAGGAACTAAACCTTGTGCCCCTGTGGCACTTTCAGCAGAAAATGGCAAAATGCCTTCTAACATTAAAGACTGAGTAGCCCCTGTGTCTTGCAGTATTTTGATAGGTAAGGAACAGTGCTCATCCCACTCATGGCACTCAAGGGAAAACAAAGCCTTCAGAAATAAATGGCTCATTATTTTCTAAAGCATCTTGCTTAATTACATAATTTTTATTACAAAGAGCACATGTTGGGGCATTCTGGAAAGTAGAAGACTCATTTTTGCTTTTTATCCCCGCATTTTAAAAAATGCAGGGATATTGTCATGATCTCCGTCCGTACGTCCATACGTCCGTACGTCCGTACTTCCGTACGTCCGGTTTTGTAATTCGAAACGCTGTAACTTTCTACAGTTGTTCGATAGGGTCTGTGCAACCCAAAAATACAACTTTTAAATTTTTGTGCCACCAGGTGGCTTCTGTGGAGCCACTTAAAAAATGCGTTATTTTTTCACTTTTTTGCTGAATAGTCCCAACCTATGTAATTCGGAGTTCTAAAATTACACTAGGGTGTTGCTAAATGATCTGTAGATATGTAGGAAGGTTTCGGATTTTTCGGGTGCCACGTGGCTGTGCCACCGTAGCCACTTTTGTGTTTTCTTGAACCGTTTCCAGTGAAAGGCTCGTAGGGTATGTAGTTCGAAATGCTAAAACCATGCTCATATGTTGCAGTAGGGTCTATAGATGCACACGAAGGTTTCAGATTTTTCGGGTGCCACGTGGCTGTGCCACCGTAGCCACTTTCGTGTTTTCTTAGATTGTTTCCGGCGAAAGGCTCGTAGGGAATGTAATTCGAAATGCTAAAACCATGCTCATATCTTGCAGTAGGGACTATAGATGCGCACAAAGGTTTCGGATTTTTCGGGTGCCACGTGGCTGTGCCACCGTAGCCACTTTTGTGTTTTCTTAGACCGTTTCCGGCAAAAGGCTCGTAGGATATGTAATTCGAAATGCTAAAACTATTCTCAGATGTTGCAGTATGGTCTATAGATGCGTACAAAGGTTTTGGATTTTTCGGGTGCCACGTGGCTGTGCCACCGTAGCCACTTTTGTGTTTTCTTGAACCGTTTCCGGCGAAAGGCTCGTAGGGTATGTAATTCGAAATGCTAAAACCATGCTCATATGTTGCAGTAGGGTCTATAGATGCATACGAAGGTTTCGGATTTTTCGGGTGCCACGTGGCTGTGCCACCGTAGCCACTTTCATGTTTTTCTTAGATCGTTTCCGGCGAAAGGCTCGTAGGGAAAGTAATTCGAAATCCTAAAACCATGCTCATATGTTGCAGTAGGGACTATAGATGTGCACAAAGGTTTCGGATTTTTCGAGTGCCACGTGGCTGTGCCACTTTAGCCACTTTTATGTTTTCTTAGACCATTTCCACCGAAAGTCTCGTAGGGTATGTAATTCGAAATGCTAAAACTATTCTCAGATGTTGCAGTATGGTCTATAGATGCGTACGAAGGTTTCGGTTTTTTTGGGTGCCACAGGCTGTGCCACCGTTGCCACTTTTGTGTTTTCTTAGACCTTTTCCGGTGAAAGGCTCATAGGGTATGTAATTCGGAATGCTAAATTGATGCTCAAATGTTGCAGTACGGTCTACAGATGCGTACGAAGGTTTTGGATTTTCCGGGTGCCACGTGGCTATGCCACCGTAGCCACTTTTGTGTTTTCTTAGACCGTTTTCGGCGAAAGGCTCCTAGAGTATGTAATTTGAAATGCTAAAACTATGCTCAAATGTTGCAGTAGGGTCTGTAGATGTGCACGAAGGTTTCGGATTTTTGTGGTGCCACGTGGCTGTGCCACCGTTGCCACTTTCATGTTTTCTTAGACCGTTTCCGGCGAAAGGCTCCCAGGGTACATGTATGTAATTCAAAACGCTAAAGCCATGCTCAAATGTTGCAGTGGAGTCTGTAGGTGCGCACGAAGCTGTGTCACCTGTGCCACTCAATATGATTTTAGTGTGTCATATAATACATTTCATCTTTGTATCAAGCATTCATACAAAGTCAAGGATGCAAATGCGGGGATACACTATAGTGTGCTTTGCACACAAGTGACACCATCTAGTCCTGATTTTCATTTTTACAATAATTTCTAAATCTCTGTAACAAGTTCATGGTTAAGTATATTCTATTTAACAGTGCCATAATTTCAACTTTGCTCAGAAGATAGAGTGGAATAGATTTCTTGGGCTTTCCTTTTTCAAACACTTTGAAATATTAAGTCCAGGTATCCCTTGGCCATTCTAAACTTTCAATTTTTCAAAGTGTGAAAAAATATTTATCAAATGCTTTCCCTTGAAAGGGGACTACACTAACATGTTTTGTTGCTTCAAATTCATTTGTTGGGATGACATGTGAGCCTTGACCCCAAGCTTCCAATTCTTTTAGTCATATTTGTTTTTGAATTTCTAAATTCTTCTAATTTAATTTCATTCTCTTTTTTTTCCTTTTGAGCCTGAATTATTCCCTTTCCTTTTGAGACGAATTTATTCCCCATTCTTTTTGAGCCTGAATTTTGATTTCTCTCAATTTTAATTCACTGTCTTCTTTTTGAGCCTAAATTCTTTTCAATCTTTTAAATTCAAGGACATGAGTTGGTTGTCATTTGGGTGGGGTAACTTCAGACTGAGGCAAAAGACCTTCTTCAATATACTGGTAATAATTATCAATAATCTATTTAAGTTCATATTTGTTCAGACTGGGTGAGGCAGGTAATTTTAGATACTGAGGAAGTTGGAATAAATCTATCTTTGTAAGAAGGTCTAAAAGGGCCAAACTTAGGGAGAACTTTCAATTTCAGAAAAAATTCTGTCACAATAAATACCATGATGAAAAGTTAGCTGGTTCTGATTTTATACAAGTAGTAGTACTGATATTTTCTAAGTAAATTTATGGGGTTGGATATTAAGCCAAAGGAATCAAATTTGGGCTTCCATAGGAAGCCCAAATATTAACCTAGAGACTTACCCTCCCATTACAAAGCCAAATATTGCTTCACGAACTTCGTTTGAACAAATTTGATTCTACACCTCAGAAGGAAACTCCATAACAAATATCAAGTCATTGTACCCACCGGTTCATGAGGAGAAGATTTTAAAAATATTTTGGAGCATTTTCCCCAACCCCCTCCTTATGGGGCTGGGCATGTTAAGTTGAACAAAAATGCAATGCCCCTTCGGGACCATCACTCACACAAACTTTCACTTGAATTGGCCCAGTGGTTTTGGAGGAGAAGACCAAATATAGTGTTGACAGATGACGGACAATGGATGCCGGATGGCAGACGGAGAGTAATGAGATTATCTCAGTTTGACTTTGTCAAGGTGAGCTAAAAATGGACAAAACCTATTACTTGTGAATATCCTTTCCCCGTGGGGTCTATCATCATACTAAAGATCATTTAAATCCAACATCCACTGACTGAGATAAGAAGGTCTAAAGTTATGGATGGATGAACAGACAGATGGATGGACATTCTTACACTTTGTTACTTGTGGATTTTTTCCCATGTTAAACCCTAACCCCACAAGGTCAAGAAATTAATCCCACTGTGCGAAACATAACCCCACAAGTGGCCATTGTACTAACCCAACCCCACAACTACCACTGACCCTAAATTGTAAACCTCACAATGTACCTCTGTTAAGCCTGGGCGGATGGACAGATGGATGAATGGACAGAACCCATTTCTATATCCCCCGCAAAACTTGTTTTGGCAGGGGATAAGCTTTCTCTTTTATCTTTTATTCAATCCTGGACGATCCACACCCACCCCCTCCTTTCACAATCTCTGTTATGGCATACAGTACTAATGAAAATCTGAGATCCAACAGCAGTAACAGAAATTTTAAGGTTTCTTAAATTTAATAAAAAAAAATAACTTGAAAGGAAAATGGTACACAATATTTTACACAGGTGCTTTATAGAAAATATAATATTTTACACAGGTGCTTTACAGAAAATATAACAGAAAATACTTGTCAGTCAGTCCAAAATATAGTTCAATAGAATCCAGTAACAGATATGATGGAGAAACATTTTAGCTGGTATTATAATATTCCAGAATGTTTTGCAGAAACAGTATGCAAACAAGTGCAATGTCAAGGGTGGCTATGCGCCCCCCCCCCCCCACCCCCCCCCCCCCCCCACTCCCTCAACTTCCAGGCATGAGTTTCTAATCATTCATCTTTGTTTATATTGAAGTAATAAATATCTTATCTTATCCCCATTAAACCATAGCACCAATACAACAGGCCACCAAATGTGTCCATGTCTAATGCCCCCGCTTTATGATAAACCTTTGTAAATATAAACTTTGTTTCAGGCTAATCTTCAATTTAATCAAGATGCTCTAAAGACCCTGTAATCGCTCACCTGGCAGAAATAATTTCCCATAGGGTTTCCATGGTAAATATGAGCCGCAGTTATGGGCATGTTTGCAACACAATCAACACTACAAGACGAGCATTGGTAGAGGGTGTCTCCTCAGTCATCATTCATGTGAAGTTTCATAAAATTTGGCTTTGTAGTTTCAGAGAAGATTTTTGAAAATCAACCAATCAGAATCAAAGAATGCCTCAGGTGGCCATGCTTTCCATCCAACAGGAACAAAATGAAGATCGTTTGTAGAGGACCTCCCATAGACCATTCCTGCCAAGTTTGGTTCACATCAGCTTAGTAGTTCCAGAGAAGAAGATGAAAATGTGATTTCCAATAGGGTTTCTATGGCAACTATAAGCCGCAATTGACGCCATGTTTGCAACCCAATCAACATTAAGAGGGGAGGGAGGGGGGGAGGGGTATCACACACTGGGGCATACCCCCATGATGCATACTGCCAAACAATGACAGGAGAATCAAACATAAAGAATCTTCATTCCAAATTTCATTGAGAGCAACTAACCCCAAAGATACAAGGCAAACAGGCAAAAAATTTGCTATTTTACGAGGCAAACAACACACCTATTGTCTTTGTTTTACAACAAGGTAATTCTGAAGACCAGAAACACCTGTTACTGAAGTCTAGTAACGATCAGACCATCCACATAAGATATGTAGAACAAAGATATAATGTCACATGTGGAGAGGTGATTTGCATGTATTTTCTTTGTTTTACTGCAGGGTGATGACTCATTTGAAAGCCTTTCCCATAAACAATCTTCATTCCAAACTTCATTAAAATCTGATAACCCAAACTTTATAGAATAAAGACATAATGCCACATGTGGGGAGGTGATTTGCATGTATTTTCTTTGTTTTACTGCAGGGACATGACCCATTTGCAAGCATTTGCCATAAACATATCTTTATTCCAAATTTGAAGTGGGTGGGGGGGGGGGGGGGGGGGAGGGCAGGCATCAAAGAGCTGCCGGAAGCAACCATGGAGTCTTTGCATTACGTACGAGTTATTCTGTGACCGTTAAGTGTGTTTTTCGCAAAGGACCAGTTCTCGTACTCATTCCAGACAATGATACTTCACTATGTGAACTCCGCCCATATAATAACGGCGTGTAACATGTTTTGTTTGCGACATCACATCATATCAGGTATGCGTAATAAATTGTTGAATGCATGTACTTTACTGATTGTTGTGAATAACACGACTCCAGGGCTATTATTGCTTTCAATAAGTGGATGCTGCCCTATTATTAGGTCGGTACAATGTTTTGCAAGTAAAGTCGTACAGGTTTACATCATGAAATGTGACCGTTCGAAAAGGCCTATCAGTATGTGCTCGCTACATTGTTGGAGATATGCACATTCTAATTATGAGACCCATATTATTGTCCCGGTAAGTAACCGTCACTAATCAAGGGGTTATTATCCCCGAACTGAAAGTCACCAAGCTATATATTTTGTACTTTCTGAGCTTTTGGAGCTTCGAGCTCGAGATAAGAGCTCATTTTAGTGTGGTACATTAAAAGTTGTATTTGCTTCGGTATTGAATGTGTTTGACCTGAAGCCTATAGGTATTTGCCCGGAAGTTAATCCACTATGTATGCCCATCATACGCGACTGATACAATGTGTGGTTTGTGAATTTTGAGTAACCACTGCATTGGCGCGTGCGTTTTTTCACTATGTGAACTCCGCCCATATAATAACGGCATTTAACATGTATTGTTTTCGACATTGCATCATATCAGGCACGCGTAATAGTCGATGGCACTGGTGGAAGACCAAGGGTGAATGGCTTAGCTACCCGTTTCCTCCATCCACCCCTAGACCTCGCTCTAAGGCCCATCTATGCACGCATGCCAAATTGCTGAATGCGTCACTTTACTGATTGTTTAGAACAACATGACGCCAGGGCTATTATTGTTTTCAGTAAATTGATGCTGCCCTATTATTAGGTCGATACAATGTTCATAGAGAATCATATCAGTTTAAGCGTGAAATGTGACCGTTCTAAAAGGCCTATCAATATGTGCTCACTGCATTGTTGGACTTATGCACATTCTCATGAGGCCCATATCTAGGTAAGTAACTGTCACCAATCAAGGGGATATTATCCCCGAACTGAAAGGCACTGAGCTATACATTTTGTACTTTATGAGCTTTGGGAGCTTCGAGCTCGAGATAAGAGCTCATTTTAGTATGGTACATTAAAATTTGTATTTCCTTCGGTATTGATATATTTGACCTGAAGCCTCTTGGTATTTGTCCGGAAGTTAATCCGCTATGTATCATAGCTCGAATTAAGTGATTCAACCATATCTACTCCACCTGAGATATGGCTCACGCAGAATGAACCCAAAATGGACTCTCCTCAACCTATCGAGTCTAACAGTGGTTGGAGTGGAAGGGTTAATACAGCTGCCAAGGCTTTCTCCCCGAACAGCGGAGATGACTGCATTCACTTCTCATACGAATCACAACTTGATTCAATAATGGATCGTGGGGCACATGAAGTCAGACCCCACATCACTGACCCTATTGGACCCCGATCTCCAGGTGAATTTAGTTACGGTTCGAATCCACAAGCTCAGTGGACTGTAAATAATAATCAGGCAACCCAACCCCGAGAAGATATCTCGGTGATGAGTAAATACACTCCGGTTACACAACATGGCTTGCCATTACCTCAACGGGTGCCGCGAATAAGCTCTACTCGCCGCTCGGTTAACCTCAGATGGACACGGGTAATGGGAATGAACCTTCCCCAAACTCACAGGTTCACCACTAGTGCAGAACACCGAGTCAGGAGCTCGCTTTTATCCTAACAGCCAACAGCGCGTAGCACTAGAAAATTGGATGGAGCGACTGAAACACTATAGATGACTAGTGTCGGCCTTGGCTCCCAATCAAGATACGCACGATTCAAAGCTTCTAGAACCTCCTGAACAGAAACACAAAAAGAAGCACCAGAGAACGACTAGAACTCTCAAATGCAAACGAAGTGTGAAACGTAAGAAACGTTTACACTTAACTAGACAATATAACACAATGTCCAAAATCGGGCACAGATTGCATATTGCTCAGCAAGCTGAAGCAGCTGAACAAGACATAGCTAACATGTCGACTCACGATTTGACAGACTATGAGAAAATAGTACTTGGCAAGGGGGTAAAATTCATACCCACACCTGATAAGCCATCCACAAGTCATTTCAACCATGACATCCAACTTTTATACAATAGAATTAGACTCAAAGTAATACACAGTGGGAAAGAGGGCAAATTTATTAACCCTTTCCACGACAAGCTACACACATCTCCTTCTTCAAGTAATAGTGTGTTAGCCGAAATGTATCTATCAAAAACAAGGACAGAATTACATCGTCTTGTGAATGAACATAAACTCCGAAAAGGCCGGAAGAATATGTGCCTAGGCGAAAGGTTGGCTTTAAGAGCCCTCGGAAAGGAAACCACATTTGTCATAAAGTCAGCAGACAAAGGCAGAAGTACGGTCCTAATGAACCGGGAAGCTTACATTGAGGAGGGAAGATGCCAGCTCACATCAGCGGCGCATTACAAAACCATCCAGTATGACCTCTCAATGCAAACTGTTGTTAAAATACAGAACATTCTTAGCACAATGCATAATAAACGGGAAATAGATGATCGGATGCTCACCTCCCTCACACCAAAAGCGGATAAAGTGAGCCTTCCCACATTATATTTACTCCCAAAAATACATAAGAAGCCTCCTACCACTGGCCGCCCAATCATATCAGGCTGTTGCCGCCCTACTGCCAAGATATCAGGCCTTTTGGACTTCTTTTTAGTACCCATAGTGCAAAGGCAACCCACCTACATATGGGATACAACTGATTTCATCCTGAAAATCCAGAACACAACGGTCCCTAAGCGGGCCCTGCTTGTCTCTGCTGATATCGCAAATATGTACACGAACGTGTCGCACGAGGAAGCTATTACTGCTGTACGAGAAGCGTTGGAGGAACATTTAACCCTCCATTATCCACTTCCGAGACCTTCCAATAATTCACTAATAAGCCTCTTAAACATTATTTTGGAGAATAATTGCTTCAGTTTTGATGATCAAATGTATATTCAGACGCTTGGCGCCGCAATGGGAAGCAAATCCAGTCCTGAAATATCGGACATAACCGCCCACGCATGGGAAAAGAAACTTCTTAATATGGACACTCACAAAAACATACATCAGTGGGTTAGGTACAGAGACGACACATTTATTATATGGCTTGGTTTGATTGATGAACTCCATGCATTTATGGCAAAAGCTAACAACTCGCATCCCACCTTCCGATTTGTCTATGAAGTGTCTGACCAGAAAGTCACATTCCTGGACACAGAAATTTATAAGGGGATGAGGTTTCATAATACAGGCATACTTGATATTAAGCTCCACATCAAGCCCACTGAAACCTTTCAATATCTGCACCGATCCTCCGCCCATCCGGAGGCAACATTTCGGGCATTCGTGAAAGGTGAACTTATCCGATTCATCAGGAATAATTCGGATGAAACAATGTACCGACACTACACTGAATTATTCTTATGGAAACTACTACAACGGGGCTATTCCTTAGCAGAAATCATGCCCATTGCCGATAGCATCAATCACAGTGAAAGACCACTGTGTCTCCAGGCTACTGCCACCAAACAAAAGGCCAAAAATACCGAGCCACCACTGGTATTCACAACAATATACAATCCATACATTAGAGGCATTAAAAAGGCACTACTGAAATACTGGTCTCTAATGGGGTGGGGGAGTCGGAGGAACTCAGAAAACTATTCCCCGAACCTCCAATTCTCGCCTTCAAACGCGGAAAAAACCTCTGAGACTTCCTAGTGCGAGCCAAACTTCCCAAACTGCATAGCCAGTCTGACCACAGAGAAGAACAATTATTCAGGAAGTAATTTGCATAACAACACTCCCAACTGAAGACATGATTATTATCACATGGAGACTAACAATTCAATACAGGAAGCCGACCTGTGATAAATTGGCTTCAATATAAGTCCACCTGTGACAAATTGGCTTCAACAGATTAAGCCACTAACAAGAGATCTGTCAAAACATGTTTATACAATCATAACGTGTAAAAACAAACATGGAAAAACTCTAACGGCCCTCTTCAGGGTACTTATACTATCCAAAAAAGTAACTTAATATATACACACACTGTGTACGAGATACGGAGGATTATTCCTCCCCAATCACCCGAAAATAAAATCAAATGTAATTAGTGGACGCTTCCACAATGGGTGTAGGTATGCAACTTACACAGACGGTGCACACAGATTGCACCCCCAAGCCATTACATAGTGGCATACTGACATTTATAATTATAGTCTTATTTACAAACCTATCCGACTGGATTTTATTCTAGCAATTGATCTGGGTGAAAAACACCCGGAAATTGTCTCATCAGCCACTATCCGAATTGGCTACGTACTTACATATATTGGTCCTTTGCAAACAAACTTAAATACACAATGAGGACCGCCTACATGACTCCAGTCATTGGGCTATAATTGTTGACTTGAATGATACAGGAACTAGTCCTACGTGGATTACACTTATCATGGCCATTGACTCCATGGGTTAACATAACAACTCCCACGGTTGCTTCCAGTGACTCTGTGGTGCCTGCCCTCACCTTTACTTACAATCCAAACCCGAAATATGAGGCGAACAGACAAAAAATTGGCTATTTTACGAGGCAAACAATGAATTTTCAAAGTTAAAAAAGGGGATAAGTCTAAAAAGTGAAAAGTAAGAAATATTATTAGACACTCATTTGAAAGCCTTTCCCATAAACAATCTTCATTCCAAATTTCATTGAGATCCAATATGCCAAACCCGAGATACGAGGCGAACAGACAAAAATTAGCCTATTTTTGTCTATTCAAAAGGCCATAACTAACAGAAAAAATATTCCAGCAGCAAAACAGCTGAAGCTACTTAACGACCTCATGATAGTGAACATCTGTATGAAATTTCATTGAAATCTGAGCAGTAATGTTGAAGTTATAATGAGAACAGACATCTGAGTGTGGACAGACAGCCGTATGAACAGATGCACGGACACACAGATGCACAGAAGATGCATGGACGCAGAGACAGGCGCAATCCAGCAAAACCCTTTTTTTGAAAAAAAGTGGGGGTATATTGAGGATCATTGGTAGAGGGATCAAAGAATGCCTCTGGCAGCCATGTTTTTCAACCGACGAGAACAAAATGAAAGTGTCAATGACACTGTAGTTTAACTTTTCTGTGTGATGTGTTTGATGAAAAAGATAATATTCAATGTTTATGAAACGATTATGAAATACAACAAGAATTGTGATAATTGAGAATATATTAATTTCTGTTCCCTGTATGCTATATTTTCAATAAAAATAATTTGAGGGTGTATACTGTACTAAAAAATTGAAGGGTGGGTTGATGTGGCCCTCACATTTAATGTATGTCAACCAAAGTTACCAAGTTACAGTGAAATTATTCCAAAATGAATCATCCTATCAAATCACAATGAAATCCCTTCATAAATATGGCCTGTAGACTGCGCTCAGTGGACTGTAAATAATAATCAGGCAACCCAACCCCGCAAAGATATCTCGGTGATGAGTAAATACACTCCGGTTACACAACATGGCTTGCCATTACCTCAACGGGTGCCGCGAATAAGCTCTACTCGCCGCTCGGTTAACCTCAGATGGACACGGGTAATGGGAATGAACCTTCCCCAAACTCACAGGTTCACGTGATTTATAACTCACCACTAGTGCAGAACACCGAGTCAGGAGCTCGCTTTTATCCTAACAGCCAACAGCGCGTAGCACTAGAAAATTGGATGGAGCGACTGAAACACTATAGATGACTAGTGTCCGCCTTAGCTCCCAATCAAGATATGCACGATTCAAAGCTTCTAGAACCTCCTGAACAGAAACACAAAAAGAAGCGCCAGAGAACGACTAGAACTCTCAAATGCAAACGAAGTGTGAAACGTAAGAAACGTTTACACTTAACTAGACAATATAACACAATGTCCAAAATCGGGCACAGATTGCATATTGCTCAGCAAGCTGAAGCAGCTGAACAAGACATAACTAACATGTCGACTCACGATTTGACAGACTATGAGAAAATAGTACTTGGCAAGGGGGTAAAATTCATACCCACACCCGACAAGCCATCCACAAGTCATTTCAACCATGACATCCAACTTTTATACAATAGAATTAGACTCAAAGTAATACACAGTGGTAAAGAGGGCAAATTTATTAATCCTTTCCACGACAAGCTACACACATCTCCTTCTTCAAGTAATAGTGTGTTAGCCGAAATGTATCTATCAAAAACAAGGACAGAATTACATCGTCTTGTGAATGAACATAAACTCCGAAAAGGCCGGAAGAATATGTGCCTAGGCAAAAGGTTGGCTTTAAGAGCCCTCGGAAAGGAAACCACATTTGTCATAAAGTCAGCAGACAAAGGCAGAAGTACGGTCCTAATGAACCGGGAAGCTTACATTGAGGAGGGAAGATGCCAGCTCACATCAGCGGCGCATTACAAAACCATCCAGCATGACCTCTCAATGCAAACTGTTGTTAAAATACAGAACATTCTTAGCACAATGCATAATAAACGGGAAATAGATGATCGGATGCTCACCTCCCTCACACCGAAAGCGGATAAAGTGAGCCTTCCCACATTATATTTACTCCCAAAAATACATAAGAAGCCTCCTACCACTGGCCGCCCAATCATATCAGGCTGTTGCCGCCCTACTGCCAAGATATCAGGCCTTTTGGACTTCTTTTTAGTACCCATAGTGCAAAGGCAACCCACCTACATATGGGGTACAACTGATTTCATCCTGAAAATCCAGAACACAACGGTTCCTAAGCGGGCCCTGCTTGTCTCTGCTGATATCGCAAATATGTACACGAACGTGTCGCACGAGGAAGCTATTACTGCTGTACGAGAAGCGTTGGAGGAACATTTAACCCTCCATTATCCACTTCCGAGACCTTCCAATAATTCACTAATAAGCCTCCTAAAAATTATTTTGGAGAATAATTGCTTCAGTTTTGATGATCAAATGTATATTCAGACGCTTGGCGCAGCAATGGGAAGCAAATCCAGTCCTGAAATATCGGACATAACCGCCCAAGCATGGGAAAAGAAACTTCTTAATATGGACACTCACAAAAACATACATCAGTGGGTTAGGTAGAGAGACGACACATTTATTATATGGCTTGGTTTGATTGATGAACTCCATGCATTTATGGCAAAAGCTAACAACTCGCATCCCACCTTCCGATTTGTCTATGAAGTGTCAGACCAGAAAGTCACATTCCTGGACACGGAAATTTATAAGGGGATGAGGTTTCATAATACAGGCATACTTGATATTAAGCTCCACATCAAGCCCACCGAAACCTTTCAACATCTGCACCGATCCTCCGCCCATCCGGAGGCAACATTTCGGGCATTCGTGAAAGGTGAACTTATCCGATTCATCAGGAATAATTCGGATGAAACAATGTACCGACACTACACTGAATTATTCTTATGGAAACTACTACAACGGGGCTATTCCTTAGCAGAAATCATGCCCATTGCCGATAGCATCAATCACAGTGAAAGACCACTGTGTCTCCAGGCTACTGCCACCAAACAAAAGGCCAAAAATACCGAGCCACCACTGGTATTCACAACAATATACAATCCATACATTAGAGGCATTAAAAAGGCACTACTGAAATACTGGTCTCTAATGGGGTGGGGGAGTCGGAGGAACTCAGAAAACTATTCCCCGAACCTCCAATTCTCGCCTTCAAACGCGGAAAAAACCTCTGAGACTTCCTAGTGCGAGCCAAACTTCCCAAACTGCATAGCCAGTCTGACCACAGAGAAGAACAATTATTCAGGAAGTAATTTGCATAACAACACTCCCAACTGAAGACATGATTATTATCACATGGAGACTAACAATCCAATACAGGAAGCCGACCTGTGATAAATTGGCTTCAATATAAGTCCACCTGTGACAAATTGGCTTCAACAGATTAAGCCACTAACAAGAGATCTGTCAAAACATGTTTATACAATCATAACGTGTAAAAACAAACGTGGAAAAACTCTAACCGCCCTCTTCAGGGTACTTATACTATCCAAAAAAGTAACTTAATATATACACACACTGTGTACGAGATACGGAGGATTATTCCTCCCCAATCACCCGAAAATAAAATCAAATGTAATTAGTGGACGCTTCCACAATGGGTGTAGGTATGCAACTTACACAGACGGTGCACACAGATTGCACCCCCAAGCCATTACATAGTGGCATACTGACATTTATAATTATAGTCTTATTTACAAACCTATCCGACTGGATTTTATTCTAGCAATTGATCTGGGTGAAAAACACCCGGAAATTGTCTCATCAGCCACTATCCGAATTGGCTACGTACTTACATATATTGGTCCTTTGCAAACAAACTTAAATACACAATGAGGACCGCCTACATGACTCCAGTCATTGGGCTATAATTGTTGACTGGAATGATACAGGAACTAGTCCTACGTGGATTACACTTGGGTTAACATAACAACTCCCACGGTTGCTTCCAGTGACTCTGTGGTGCCTGCCCTCACCTTTACTTACAATCCAAACCCGAAATATGAGGCGAACAGACAAAAAATTGGCTATTTTACGAGGCAAACAATGAATTTTCAAAGTTAAAAAAGGGGATAAGTCTAAAAAGTGAAAAGTAAGAAATATTATTAGACACTCATTTGAAAGCCTTTCCCATAAACAATCTTCATTCCAAATTTCATTGAGATCCAATATGCCAAACCCGAGATACGAGGCGAACAGACAAAAATTAGCCTATTTTTGTCTATTCAAAAGGCCATAACTAACAGAAAAAATATTCCAGCAGCAAAACAGCTGAAGCTACTTAAAGACCTCATGATAGTGAACATCTGTATGAAATTTCATTGAAATCTGAGCAGTAATGTTGAAGTTATAATGAGAACAGACATCTGAGTGTGGACAGACAGCCATATGAACAGATGCACGGACACACAGATGCACAGAAGATGCATGGACGCAGAGACAGGCGCAATCCAGCAAAACTCTTTTTTTGAAAAAAAGTGGGGGTATATTGAGGATCATTGGTAGAGGGATCAAAGAATGCCTCTGGCAGCCATGTTTTTCAACCGACGAGAACAAAATGAAAGTGTCAATGACACTGTAGTTTAACTTTTCTGTGTGATGTGTTTGATGAAAAAGATAATATTCAATGTTTATGAAATGATTATGAAATACAACAAGAATTGTGATAATTGAGAATATATTAATTTCTGTTCCCTGTATGCTATGTTTTCAATAAAAATAATTTGAGGGTGTATACTGTACTAAAAAATTGAAGGGTGGGTTGATGTGGCCCTCACACTTAATGTATGTCAACCAAAGTTACCAAGTTACAGTGAAATTATTCCAAAATGAATCATCCTATCAAATTACAATGAAATCCCTTCATAAATATGGCCTGTAGACTGCGCTAAAGGTTTTTGGGCTCGGGCAGCCATCATGGTTGACCGATTGTGACCAAAAGGGGAGACGTTCTCATCTAGACATGACCTAAAACCTGCATTTGAAATTTCGTGACGATCAGACAAGAACTATGGGGTGTAGCCTGTGCCAAAGGAAAATGTGAACAGACTCACACTCAGACTTCTGAATGTGTGATGGAAATAGCTTATCTTGACTTTGTCAAGTTAAGCTAATGAGGATGGTTTCTGGAGGACCTCCCATAGACCATTCTTGACAAGTTTGGTTCACATGGGCTCAGCTGTTCCAGAGAAGATGAAAATGTGACTTCCCATAGGGTTTCTATGGCAACTATAAGCTGGCCATGTTTGCAACACGATCAACATTAAATGAGGATCATTGATAGAGGGTGTCCCAAGCATCAATCATGTGAAGTTTCAAAACATTTGGCCTTGTGGTTTCAGAGGAGAAGATTTTTTAAATCCACCAACCTGAATCAAAGAATGCCTCTGGCCGTCAAGTTTTTTAACCAACCGGAACAAAATCAGGATTGTTCATAGAGGACTTCCCAAAGACCATTCCTGCCTTTGGTTCACATCAGCTCTGCGGTTTCAGAGAAGAAGACGAAAATGTAAAAAGTTTACGGACGACAATGGATGCCAAGTGATGGCAATAGCTCACATGGCCCTTTGGGCCAGGTGAGCTAAAAAAAAAAGATAAAAATAACAATTGGTTAATCCACCACAGTAAAAAACTGCACATTCCCCATGGAAGGGGAATAACTCTCACCAGACATCGTCGAGTCGGGAAGCCCCGAAACGACAGCGTTCCCCACACCCTGCGGGAGCGGGAGGAGCGGCACATCCTCCACGGAGGGGGTCAAACTCACACCAGGGGAGGGGGGGACGACAGTGCCCCCACCCACCCACCCACCCAGGAGGAGCTGCACATCCCCCACGGAGGGGGTGAACTCACACCAGACGTGGTCGAGTCGAAACGACAGCATTCCACACCACCCGCGGGTGCGGAAGAAACAGCCACGAGAACGCACCAAGGCGAGGGCAAAAGGAATTGCCCTAAAGGAACCGAACTGGAATTAACAGAGGTGAGAGCAGTAGAAGAAATAGGTGAACTCAACAGAAACAGAAAGTAGAAGAACACCCTCAACTACGAGAGAAGGTGGCAGAAAAAAAAAACGGTGGGTACACGACAGAACCCAGAAGGTCGACAGGGACCGAAAAAACAGAAATTCAGCCCTCAACAGAGTGAAGAAATCCTGTCCAAACAGTCCCAGATTGACACCTAACTCCAAAATAATTAATTCATCAACCGAAAATTTCATTGTCGAATCGCGTTATGTCGAAAACAAAACATTCGCGAAAACGGAATAGTAAATAATATACAATGAGAATGTGGTTGAAAATATAAACGAGAATATATAAAACACAGTCCTGTTATTATACGACCTTCAGATCCATAAATCCAGTCACAGGAAAACCATTATCGACGAGTTAAAATATCACTGTTACTGAGCAAAGATGGCACATCAACCACGTGTGCGGATAATCAAAAGAATGACGAATTGACGCATTGCGCACTGTTTTACGGTAGTCGTGGATTTGAACTATGGAAGAGCGTCCCATACTGGGTGTGCACCGATGGCGCTCAACCCAGTTTTGGCTTATTTTTTCGTGGTGTTTTTACACCACTTTTCTTTCCCAAATCTTGGGAAAGATTAAAATAGAGAGTATTTTATCCAAGTTAGGTTCTTCCACTGTAGTGCAAGCCTGTAGTAAACAATTGAGGTAGGTTGATAAGAAATATACTAGCGGAAAAAAGAAACGAAAGTTTTTTCTGTGGTAACTATTTCAAATGTGTTATGAATGATTATTTCATTGTTTGGATTTTGATGTTATTTCTTCATTACTAATTAAATTTTGATGAGTTTTGTTGTCTTAACACAGACAGCGTTTGCATGGATAAAGTTCAAACGTGGGTACCCTATGCCAGATTTGGTGCATGTGTCTGCAGCCATTGTAATCGATGTTGACGTCACCTGGGTGAAAGTTGCAGACCAACGAAGGGACGTTGTGGCCTTAAAGTGAACTCTTGCAACTGATTCCTAACTGTTGTTGGACACATTCGGCGACCATGACTGCCTACAACCTGACTTGGCATCTCCATCACTGTCTGAAATCGGTTACGGAGGTTTGAGAGACATATGCCTCTATCTTGACGTGGTGACATAATATGTGGTTGTGTGCTCCTGGGATGGTCAGCTTATCTTCCTGTGGCTCTGAGATGCCCAACTAAATGAGCTATCGTTTACTCATGGACCCCAAATTGCTGGGCAATGAGACGTTGTGGTTGGCCCTGCATAATTAGAACAATAGCCCTACCCCTATCAATTTCGGACATTTGCAGCATTTTGCTTTTCAATTGAGCTGAAATGAAATGTTGTGCAATCGATGTGAACAGTTCAAAACTTCGATTTGGTATGGTTTTCGAGTCCATAGCTTTGTTAAAATATCAGTTGAAAGCATGCAGCATTGCATGTGGTCAGGGTTGACCAAATTTTAACCAGACTCTTCAGACAGAACACTAAGGTAGCTATGTTTCAAATTTTACTACATACCAGATTATAATATAAAAAAATTATATTAACAAAACTGAACTTGCGTTTCTTTTTTCCATCAGAAAAAAATTTTTTTTTCATTAATCAAGAACATATCGATTCTGATATCATCAATAGGGGTCCATAACACCTCCCCCACCCCCTGCCCCAGCCAATTACACACACATACAACCAAACACCATAGTTTTACATCTATGTACACCATTCTGGTAAGATGGAGCTTGTTTAATTGAATACTTCTTCACTAAATAAACCTGTAAATTGCATATAACTTCAAAACACTAAACCATTTTCCATATCTTTGGTACAAAGTTGATTTGCGTTTAGGTTTCCATTTAGGTTATAGAGTAAATTCCTGTTAGATTGTTAGATAACAGATCCTAAAATCTTCTGAAAAACTCCTCTAGTAATCAATGAATTTCCCACATTTTTAGACCTAGTTGAACCCCAGTACTTCCAATATAAGCTATAATCTATTATACTTTGTTTAACAGAGCCCACCTTTTACTGGCAATTTGACCATTCAGTTAACTGGTTGAGATGGGTTGAGAGCTAAATTATTTTTCAAAGGTGATTTGAAACATGATTATTTTTTCAAAGATACCAAGATACCAGCAAGAGAAACCTTAGTTCTGCAAGACTTTGTTCGTATATAATTGTTTTGTATAATTTATTGGAGAGTGATAACAGGCACTCTCAAATAAATTGTAACCAAACAATTTCATATAATTTTTTTCTTCTGCTGCTGAGCAAACAACAAGGTAATGCATCCAGTGTAAAGCCACTCAAGTGGCTTCTAGCACTTTTCAATACAGCAATGACAGTGGTTTTTAGCACTCAACCAGTTAACAAGGTTCCACTGTATCGGGAATTGAGAGGTTAGGATAACAACTGAAAGGGAGTGTAGTGACTCATGGTTGAAGCATTCGACTTCAAACCAAAAGGTTGACAGTTTGATTTAATTTTTATTTTAGAAAGTGTGTTGTTTGAAAATGAATATTAGAACTATTTTCTGGCTTGTTTGACATATAAATTCATATCTCTTAGGAAACTATGTACTTGACCTTCTCATTCAATCCCCCCCCCCCCCCACCTCCCTCAGGATGTTCCAGGGCAAAAACAAGAGAGCAGCCCTCCAAGAACTAAACATGGTTGCACGAACAAGTGAGTGGAGGATGTTTCTAACTCAGTACTAACCCTTAAACACACTGATTAATTTTAAGTTAATAAATACTGTATATACATGCTCACAGCTGCAAATGACTAAAGAGTGTTTTCACATCACTGTTGGCTGCCTGTACAGGCAGCCACTAATGATGTGAAAACACTGTCAAGATAAAAGCATCTTACCAGCAGAGTTCTCAAAGAAGAATACACTTGTAACAACTTTTTCAGAGCAATATAAAAGGGGCAGGTTTATGACTGTAGCCTGCATGGGACTTGAGGGTTAATGTCAAACCACAATTACATCTGCCTTCTAATGCACAATTCTTTCTGTTAGGCAGACATTCTATCAGAAATGTTCATAATCTAAGGACCTTCAGGGAGCTAAATTTTGTGGGAAAGGATCCAACAATATTTAGCTCCCTGAAGGTCCATACATTAGCCTAATTTTGGGACATTGCAGGCCTGTCAAGTCAGTGAAAGGAAATTTTTTTTTTAAAAATGCAACTATCAAAATGACATATCATCTGTCAATTACACACCAGCACTGACAGTTGTCCAAAAATGATTAATATAACTGAATATAAGAGAATGTAATGGGTCATTCATAATCAAGTCAATTCAAACTCAGTCAAAGCTAATTCAATTCGTAACCAGTTTGTTGATTATGAATTCATCTGAGAAATTTATACCTGGGGCTCGGTTGATTTGGAATTAGTTCTTTATTATACCATTTTGGTTGGAAAATTACAAGCAACTGTGATGTAAAGTCAAAAAATAGGATTTATTTCTTAAATTTACATAAAAGTTATAAGAAGAAAAGTCCTGATAAATTAACAAATATTTTCAAAACGTACATTATACTAAAAATCACACATATTCAGATTTTCATATTTGCTCACATTCATGTTCACTGTGTACATTCAATTTTATAAAAAAAAAACCCATACATTTTACCGTGTACATATATTTTCATTTTATTTTACTTGAATCTTTTTTTAAGATTTTCATAGTTTTTAAGTCACCTGGGGCATATATGGCACCATGTGCATACGGCAACTCCATGGGTCATGCAGCTTGAATATCACAGCCTTCAAAAATATTATCAGACATTTCTCCAATCTTTTTTTGTAACTACTGTGGATAATAATCCTGGGGGCTACTCGGAACATTTCAATGAGGTCCAACAGCTCGCACTGCAAAAACATGACAAGTGGCAGACTATACTTGCCTGAAAACCATTGAACAACTCTGACAGATCACCTCAGTGGGGCTGTGGGCTGGGTCTCAGTGATCATTGTGGCTCCTTTGTTTCCTCTTTTCCAGACTTCTGGATGCAACATGAAATGACATATAATACTGTAAATATACTATAAATGAGGTTATCAAACCATACACCATCCATGCGTGCTGGAGAAACATTTGATTAACAAATTGTTATTTACAAAACTTTTAAAAAGGTAAATGCACTGGAATAAAATAATTTATTTTATTACAAACCGATCTTGACTTGATTACAAATTGACACTAAGTTTCGGTACAAACTGGTCTGAGTATGAAATGACTTGATTACGAATTGAGTCAGTTTTGATTGAGTACAAACTGACTTGATTACAAACTGACACGGTACCTATGCAAATATTTCAATCTCAATCAGCCTCAATGTTCAGTCAACTGAAACTCAAACTGTAATAATCTTTAATCTTTGAGAGCTTGGAGATTTTTGCACATTTTTGCTACAATGTGACAGTTTAAATCTTGTGGCTTTTCAGTTCTTTCTAGGAAAGTCTTGGCTCCATATACAGACAGCCAAGCCCTGTCTAGAAACAACTGCAAAGGTACTTAGAATGTAACTTTCAAATTTAAATTTACTCAGAGACTGCATGTTTGGGCACATGTTCTGCTGCAGTAAGTCAGAATTAGGTTCTTATGGGTTATTTGGTTTGTCGATTTAAGTGCTGCATTCACCTGGGGAAGGACATGCGGTCACTTAGTGAACTGCCTTTCAATGCTCCTTTGAAGTTATTGATTCATGGCTAGAATTTTCTCTTCTTTTTGGGTGGAGGCTGGGAGATATTGTTTTTCTGTTGCCTTGATTATACAGACTACCTTTTGAAATTTTCCTCCTTCTTCTCTATCTCTGTTGGGTGTGGTTTGGAAATTTTTCACATTCTTTTTCAAGTATCAGTTGGCTTTTTGACTGCCTGTGTCTCTGCTGGAAATGCATAAAGTCTCTTGGTCGCTTCATTTTGGGGGTGGGGGGTTGGGGAGTCTTGGCTTACTGCTTTTGTTCATTGACACAGTTCTGGTCTGGAGGAAGGAGTGCATTCAGAGACTAAGGTGTTGTAGAGCTTCCATCTCTGCCTCATTGTCAGTTCATAACTACACTATCCCTATCCTGTGGTTCAAACCAATGGGGTGGGGTGGGGGGGAGGCAGGACTCAGGATAGAAGTGATGGTGGTGGCCATCTCTGTCTTCTTCTTTTCTGCCTTCTTTCTCAAGATCTACTACAAGCAACTGGCATCCGGTCACTTGGTTGATGGGTTCCTTCTCTTTTTAATCTTTTCAGCAGTAGTTGGTCCATTCTCTCTCAATTGAGGATCAGTGTGGGAAGAGGTACTCCCACTAAAGGTACTATCTCTCCTTGAAGGAGGCAGTGGTGGGTTCTGTCTCATGAATTCTGCTATTATCTCTCATCCTCTTAGTCCAGGTAAGTGGACAGGAAGTGCTCAATGCAAACAGGGGTTTCTGAATATATATACTGGTATTTCTGTCTTGGTTATCTAAGCATCCTAATTAGCTGTTGTCACTTTTGGATTAAGTAACCATCTGTAATTTGTTAAGAATTAAATACTCCACACCCAATTGTGTGTGCTTGATTAAATGAAGACAAGTTTTTTTCTTGAGAATAGTATTGTTTTGAATATCATTATGTATGAATGAATGAAACTATTTTGCAGCATACTCATATACAGTTTACATAAATAAAAAATAACAATAAAAAAAGGTGTACACTGCATGGAAATGGCATAGCCAGAGAGGCTGTCTTCCTGCCATTCCCAGACATGATTTATTATCTTGTCCTGGCATCAGAGTCATTTAGTTCTTTGTCCTACCTGATTCACAATATGTGAACCCTTAGAGCGACTTTTTGTGAGGCTTTCCCCATGTTCGGAGGTAATCGGAAAAAACAAATGGTGATTTTAAAAGTCTTAAGTTTGGGATTAATTGTAGCAATAGTGATAGTTGGAAGGATGAGATCACTTTATGGTGGGTCACAATCTGGACAGAATGGATTGGTGCAAGTAATGTCAGAAGAATATCTATTCAAGAATGAATTGATTATTGTCCTTTTAAACAGAGGCCTGTTATATTGCCTTACTTCGATTTATTATGTATAATTATACTGCATTTGTTTAATTTCCCTCACAATCTATTGTAATTTCTCTGGGCCATATCTCATAATGTGGCTCAGAGTCAAGTGAGAACTAGTCGAATATTATAAATATATGTGGCACATGAGACCATCATAATAAGCTGTGATAGTGAAACATCTGAACCTCTTGTGAAATGATTAGTGAAAACCTGTAAGGAAAAAATAGTGGCACTGTTAATTTTATAAAGTAGTGTGATCAGCTAATTTAATTTTTATGATACATTTAACATTCCGAAGGGTGTTTTCAGCCTGTTGAAAGGTATAAAAATTAAAGTAAAAAAAATTATTCCCAAGACAGTAATTTCCTTGCAGAAGTATTAATATATAAATGTATAAAATATGTGTAGCTAAAAAAGTTAGGGGACAACTGACCACTCCTCTCTCCAAATCAGTTCCTATCCTTGTAATCCAGCACTGTTATTTATTTATTAGGACACTGGTGTCATTCAACATTTTATGTTAATAAAACAGTTGACGTAGGGCTTTGATCAGCAGGTTTCTTTTTTTCTAAACTTAGAATGACAGTTATAATGCTTAATATGTGTGGTAAAGGAATATGTTTTTGATTTTAAGTAGTTTGTAACACATATTACATGAGGTTGTGAGCCATATACCTCGAACTATATTTGTTAAATAAATGGCCCCACATCATGGAAGCCTAAATGTACCTCTTGGGTATACATCTGAATAAATATTAATTGTAATCTACCTGATGTGTGCACACACACAAAATGATTACACTGAACAGAATAGTTCGAAGAAATAATTTTTTTTAGGAAAATGGGTACCGTGACCCCAAATGGTCCCCTGTGGGGCAATCAACTGATGTTTTTTTACCAGTTCAATTCACTTAAATTTCTCCTAAGGATGCTCTGTACTAAAACGCAATTCAGAATATAAAGACAGTTGTATTTTTAGCTTAACTTGACATAGTCAAGATAAGCTATTGCCATCATGCGTGCGGAAGTCTGTTAGTCTGTGAGTCTGTTAGTCTGGTGAGTCTGTTAGTCTGTTAGTCTGTGAGTCTGTGAGTCTGTGACGTCTGTTCACATCTCCTTTAGCACGGCTACACCCCGCAGTTCTTGTCTGATTGTCACAAAATTTCATATGCAGGTTTGGGGTCATGTCTAGATGAGAACGTCCCCTTTTGGTCGCGATCGGGCAACCGGTATGGCTGCCCGAGCCCAAAACCCAAAAACCATTAGCACAGGCTACAGGTCGTATTTATGAAGGGATTTAAGTTAAGAAACTTTTTAAGTAACTTGGTAGGATGCCTCTGTATAGTGCCTAGACGAGAACGTCCCCTTTTGGGCATGATCTATCAACCGTGATGGCTGCCCAAGCCCAAAACCCAAGAACTTTTAGCACAGTCTGCAGGTCATGTTTAATGTGGAGGGATTTCATTGTAACTTGGTAGGATGACTCCTTATGATGTCTAGATGCGAATTTCCCCATTTGGGCATGATCTGCCAACCGTGACGACTGCCCGAGCCCAAAACCCGAAAACCTTTAGCACAGTCTACAGGTCATATTTATTGAGGAATTTCATTGTAACTTGGTGGGTTGACTTCATACAATGTCTAGATGAGAAAGTCCCCCTTTGGACGTGATTGGGCAACTGTGACGGCTACAGGAGCCCGAAGCCCAAAAACCTTTAGCACAGTCTAGAGGTCATATTTATGAAATGATTTCATTGTAACTTGGCAGGATGACTCCAAATAATGTCTAGATGAGAACGTCCCATTTTGATCGCGATCATGCAGCCTTGATGAGTGCCCGAGCCCAAAAACCTTTAGCGTAGGCAAAAGGTCATATTTATGGAAGGATTTCATTGTAACCTGTTAGGTTGACTCCATATTATGCCTAGATGATGACATCCCCTTTCGGTCGTGATTGGCCAGTTGTGATGGCTACAAGTGCCCGAAGCCCGAAAACCTTGAGCACAGTCTACAGGTCTTATTTATGAAGGGATTTCATTGTAACTTCTTAGGATCACTCCCGATGATGCTCAGATGAGATTGTCCTCTATGGTTGCGATCATTCACCCATGAGGCTGCCCAAGCCCGAAGCCCGAAAACCTTTAGCACAGTCTACAGGTCATATTTATGAAGGGATTTCATTGTAACTTGGTAGGTTAACTTCATATAATGTCTAGATGAGAACGTGCGATCATTCACCCATGATGGCTGCCCGAGCCCGAAGCCCGAAAACCTTTAGCACAGTCTACAGGTCATATTTATGAAGGGATTTCATTGTAACTTGGTAGGTTAACTTCATATAATGTCTAGATGAGAACGTCCCCTTTTGGACATGATTGGGCAACTGTGACGGCTAAAGGTGCCCGAAGCCCGAAAACCTTTAGCACAGTCTACAGGTCATATTTATGAGGGGATTTCATTGTAACTTGGTAGGATGACTCCAAATAATGTCTAGATGAGAACGTCCCCTTTTGATTGCGATCATTCAGCCTTGATGGGTGCCCGAGCCCAAAAACCTTCAGCATAGGTAAAAGGTCATATTTATGGAAGGATTTCATTGTAACCTGTTAGGTTGACTCCATATAATGCCTAGATGATGACATCCCCTTTTGGTCGTAATTGGTCAGCTGTGTTGGCTACAAGTGCCCGAAGCCCAAAAACCTTTAGCACAGTCTACAGGCCATATTTATGAAGGGATTTCATTGTAACTTCATAGGATCATTCCAGATGATGCCCAGATGAGATTGTCCCCTTTGGTTGCGATTATTCAACCATGATGGCTGCCCGAACCTGAAGCCCGAAAACCTTAAGCACAGTCTACAAGTCATATTTGTGAAGGGATTTCATTGTAACTTGGTAGGCTGACTCCATATAATGCCTAGATGAGAACGTCCCCTTTTGGACATGCTTGGGCAACTTTGACGGCTAAGGGTGCCCGAAGCCCAAAAACCTTTAGCACTGTCTACAGGTCATATTTATGAAGGGATTTCATTGTAACTTGGTAGGTTGACTCCAAGTAAGGTCAAGATGAGAACGTCCCATTTTGGCCGTGATCATTCAGCCTTGATGGGTGCCCGAGCCCAAAAACCTTTAGCATAGGCAAAAGTTTATATTTATAGAAGGATTTCATTGTAACATTGTTAGGTTGACTCCATATAATGCCTAGATGATGACATCCCCTTTTGGTCGTGATTGGTCAACTGTGATGGCTACAGGTGCCCGAAGCCCAAAAACCTTGAACACAGTCTACAGGTCATATTTATGAAGGGATTTCATTGTAACTTCGCAGGATCACTCCAGATGATGCCCAGATGAGATTGTCCCCTTTGGTTGCGATCATTCAACCATGATGGCTGCCCGAGCCCGAAGCCCGAAAAACTTTAGCACAGTCTAAGGTCATATTTATGAAGGGATTTCATTGTAACTTGGTAGGTTGACTTCATATAATGTCTAGATGAGAACGTCCCCTTTTGGACACGAGTGGGCAACTGTGACGGCTTCAGGGGCCCAAAGCCCGAAAACCTTTAGAACAGTCTACAGGTCATAATTATGAAGGGATTTTATTGTAGCTTGGTAGGATGACTCCAAATAGTGTCCAGATGAGAACGTCCCCTTTTGGTCACGATCATTCAGCCTTGATGGCTGCCCGAGCCCAAAAACCTTTAGCATGTCTGTAGGTCGTATTTATGGAAGGATTTCATTGTAACTTGTTAGGTTGACTCCATATAATGCCTAGATGATGACATCCCCTTTTGGTCGTGGTTGGTCAACTGTGATGTCTACAGGTGCCTGAAGCCCAAAAACCTTTAGCACAGTCTACAGGTCGTATTTATGGAGGGATTTCATTGTAACTTGGTAGGTTGACTTCATATAATGTCTAGATGAGAACGTCCCCTTTGGACGCAATTGGGAAACTGACGGCTACAGGGGCCCGAAGCCCGAAAACCTTTAGCACAGTCTACAGGCCATATTTATGAAGGGATTTTAATGTAACTTGATAGGATGACTCATTTTGGAATAATTTCATTGTAATTTTGTTGATATATGTTAACTGTGAGGGCCATATATATTAACTGTGAGGTCATATTAACCCACCCCTCAGATCTTTAGTACAGTGTACACCTCATATTATTTTTATCATAAACATAGCATACAGGGAACAGAAATGAACATATTCCCAATTATCACAATTCTTGTCTTATTTCATAATCCTTTCATAAACATTGAACATTATCCTTTTCATCAAACACAACACACATGTTAAGCTACAGTGTCATTGACACTTTCATTTTATATATTTATAGCCCTTGCAGTACCTCAATTGTTTACGGCAAAGAAGAATATGAACTGGATATCCCCTCCCACCAGCAACAATCTTGCATTCCAAATTTGGTTCAATTCATAAAACTTTAGTGAAAACAGTCAACTGATAAATAGGATGGAGTCATCGAATTTCACCCACCCAAGGAGGTCACACAGATATTGATTGCTCTTTGTTTGAATACTCTTGAATCTACAACACATGAGGAAGTTGCAAACCAAATATCGAATCTTTATAGTCATGGCCAATATCTTGTAAATGACTAGACTTTATGATTCTGGAGAATCATGGCTTTTCCCGATGAGATTCCATGATTTTTCATGACCCCACAGTGTCTGATGAATTGTTTTTAACTGTCTCAGTGAAGTTCCTTCATTGATGTTATGAGAAAGGTGAGTACAGTAGTCTCAAATGACTCAGTTTGATAAAAAAAAAATGTTTAGGTAAAACCCATCATTAACGGTGGAGTTGGTTAATGTCAATATTATCGTCCAACAAGTTAATGACCAACAAAAGGAGTTATGTTTGTTTGACACTTACCCACTCAATGCTGTGTCTATATGAAAATGGTCCATTTTATCTCAAATGTATTCAAAATATTGATGTCTGGCAGCTTGTTGAGGGTTAACAAGTGCTAACAGGAATATTTATTCATGCAACTTGTAATGTCACACCAAGAACTGCGAATGGCCATTTTTTCTTTAAAATCTACAAGATGTTTTCTGAGAAATCCAGGGAGAACATGAATTTTAAGCTTTTGATGGGTATCATTGTTTATACAGCCCAAAACGGGTTAAGTGTTGTTTTTTGAATACTCTTATTACTTCCCAAAATAATTCTCAGTGAATTCTATTTCCACTTATTTTGATCTCTCCTCTCAACTTCAGGTGCTGTGGATACGCAAGCACAGCCCATTTTATCAACATTTTGATGTTTGAGAACGTGAAAAGGGTTAACAAATGCTTACTGGAATATTTTGTACATGCAACTTGTAATGTCACACTAAGATCTGAGAATGGCCAATTTTTCTTGAAAATCTATGTGATGTTTTTAGAGAAATCCTCGGATAACATAAATTTTTAATCTATCGAGGGGTATCACTCTTTAACCAGCCCTAAACGGGTTAAAGCTTGGTTTTGTGAATACCTTCATTACTTACAAAAATGATCATCGGTGAATTCCACTTCCAATAAAGGAGGTTATGTTTATCTCGCAGGTACACATCTGGTGTTATGGTTGCCCAAGAACAGCCCATTTTCTCAAAATGTCTATGCTTGGCAGCCTCTGGAGGGTTAACAAATGCTTACGGAAATATTTTGTCCAAACAACTTGTAATGTCACTCCAAGACCTGCGAATGGTCAATTTTTCTTGAAATTTTTTTTTGAGAAATCCACAGAAAACTGGAATTTTAAGCTTTTCAGGGGTATATCTCCTTAACTAGTCAAAAATGGGTTAAGACCTCGATTTTTGAATACACTTACTACTTACAAAAATGTTTCCCTGTCAGCTTTGCATCCGGTAAAAGAAGTTATTTTTCTCTTTTGCATTCCTATTTGATGTTGTTGTTGTCCAAAAATAGACTATATTTTCAAAATTTGGACATTTAGCAGCTCATGAAGGGTTAACCAATGCTTACCAGAATAATTTATCCATTCAAGTGATAATGTGACACCAAGACCAATCAATGGCCATTTTCTCTTGAAAACTCTACCAGATGTTTGTAAAGAAATCCAGGAAAAACATAAATTTTTAAGCTTTTGATAGGTATCACTATTAACAAATAAAAAAAAAAATTAAAAAAATAACTAGACTTTATGATTCTGGAGAATCATGGCTTTTCCTGATGAGATTCCATGATTCTTCAAGACCCCACAGTGTCTGATGAATTGTTTTTAACTGTCTCACTGAAGTTACTTCATTGATGTTATGAGAAAGGTGAGTATAGTAGTCTCAAATGACTCAGTTTGATAAAAAAATTGTTTAGGTAAAAACCATCATTAACGGTGGAGTGGGTTAATATCAATATCGTCGTCCGACAAGTTAATGACCCACAAAAGGAGTCATGTTTGTTTCACACATACCCACTGAGTGCTCTGTCTATTTGAAAATGGTACATTTTATCTCAAATGTATCCAAAATATTGATGTCCGGCAGCTTGTAGAGGGTTAACAAGTGCTAACAGGAATATTTTTCTATGCAACTTGTAATGCCACACTGAGAACTGCAAATGGCCATTTTTTCTTTAAAATCTTCCAAGATGTTTTCAGAGAAATCCCTGCGCTTAACCTCTTTTCGAATCGGACGTGACGAAATGCGAAATTCATGTCGCTCTTCATGGTAAGTGATGCCACAACTATTCATGAACAAGGAGTGAAAATTTCATGGAAATCTGCCTAGAATTGGCTGAGATATGGCATTTTGGAGAGAGGAGGTAATTGTTTGAATTTGGTCCTTCCTTTTCAAGCCAGTTCGAAAAAAGATCTCGGGAATGGGCACAGAATCCTTCAGTGCACCCTCGCTGGAGTAAGTCCACTTAAATGTTACAATTGTGTGTGACTGGTGGAGAGTTGACTGTAAATGGAAGTTGCTTCTTTAAGACAGCCACCCAGGGATCCCAACACAATCTTTAAACCTACGAGAATCGTCAGAAGTTTAAAGTCAAGAGAAATTGGCGGTGATTGGGTTTCTGGCAGGCAGGAAAAGATTGACGAAGATTTGCATATTGGATATTAAAATAGTACTTCTGACATACACGAACGGTGTTCAGACCACTGGAGGCAGCGACTTGAAATTTTCAGAACTTGTTCTACGAACCCTGGCCGACATTTTGGGATCTGTTTGGAGTGTCCGGACCGCGTGGAAAACACCACGCATCGCTTGGAATGTGATAGTACTATTTGTCCCGACTCTATGAGTTTAGAATGGACATGGGCAGTGTTGTAGACGACTGTAGAGCTGCAATTGAGCATAACGTCCCAGGTTTCGGTGCCACATTGCCTAACCAGCTCCAAGGTATGATCGTTTGTCTCAATATCGTCCTTACTACTTGTAGTTTATACCGTTGCCATACATTAATGTAGCCTCTTGTTATTTTCGAGACTTTTGACCTAGAATGCCGCCAGGGTGGGGAAGTGGAGGGAGGGGGGTGTGGGGGGGGGGGCTGGAGCGGCGGGGGAGGGGTATCCTGACACTATCTTTAAACCTTAGATGATCGTCAGAAGTTGAAGTGAAAAGAAATCGGCGGTGAGTAGGTTTTTTGGCGGGAAACGATTAACGGAAATTTGCCAATTAGACATTAAAATTGCACTTCTCACAAACACGAACCGTGTCCAGACCGCTGAAGGCAGCGACTTCTAATTTTCGGAACTTGTTCTACGCACCCTGGCCGACATTTTGGCATCTGTTGCGAGTGTCCAGGCCGCGTGACGAACATCACGCATCGCGTGGAAAGTGAGAGTACTATTCGTCACGACTCTATCAGTTTGGAATGGATTTGGATACTGTTGTAGACTACTGTAGAGCAGCGATTGAGCATAAAGACGGAGTTTTTTGTGCCAAATTGCCTAACCGGCTCCAAGGTATGATTTTTCGTCTGTATATCGCCCAGATCGCCTGTAGTTTATACCGTTAACATACGTTGAAGTAGCCTTTTGTCATTTTCGCCACTTTCGACCCAGATTTGAGGGTACCTTCCTTCAACCCCATTTTATAGCAAAATCTAGCCATGCTCCCAACCACGCCCTCTCCTCATCTGCTTGGGTGCTTCTAAAGATAGAAAGGTCAATGGGGAGGGGCCCGTTAGCAAACAAACGGGGGCAGGTGGACTTGGTGAACAAACAGTTGCGTGATCATCCCCAGAAGTGAAAACCTATGCTTACTGGCAGTAATCAAGATGTTAATTTAGACTCCCATTGCGGCCAAGATACTACAGAATGCAAATGGGTGGGTGGCAGGCATCATCACTGGATCTAATGTTGTATTTCATGTTTTCTTTTTTTTCTTTATATTCTATTTATTTTTTTGATCTCTCTCTCTCTCTCTCTCTCTCTCAGTTTAATTTGTGTTTGTCTATAATGTTTATAATATTTAGATTTTGCTAGATTCTGTTATTTATGGAATACGTTCTGCCATATTGTAAATTGTTAGTCATTGTACAGGAACGGAGGGGCTTCTAAGTGGTAAGCACTTGTCCTCCAATCCTGATTTGCATTGTCAAATGGCAAATAAAATATGTTTAATCTAATCTAACAGTAGGGGGTGGAGGCATGTATCCTAGGTAAAAAAACAGCAGGGGGCAGGTGTCCTAGGTAAAATAAACAGCGGGGGGGGGGGGGGGGGGGGGGGGGGGGGGGGGGGGGGGGGGGATGTCCCCGCTAATTAATTTTAATAGGAAGCAGTTGTTCATGGGGCAGGAGTCCTATCCCACTGCCCAATATTCCAAATTTTCGATGGTACTTGGCCTTGATGGAAATAACATTTCAACAAGAAACAACGGGAAACCTATTTGCAGTAAAGCTGCAAATATAAACTTGATTTTAGGACCATTCCATGAACAGTTTAAAGCCTACTGTGATATCAGCGTTTCTTACTCTCGTCCTTTCACTACATCACCACAGTATTTCACCCGAGTCGAGTTCTGACGTCATGCAAGTTTGACCGACATGCTTTCAATTTTGTTATTGACAACAACATATTTATAATTTCGTGCTTACTGATCCGAATTTTGAAAACGACACATGCAATCGCAAAAGCGTTTTCTGAAAAACAAGATTCTGCAAAAGGTTTTAGTGAAATCTGATTATTATTTTTTTTTTCAATTTCGATGGCTCTTGTCGAAAAGGTGCTAATCACTGATCGTCCCAAACGAGATCAAAGACACGCCGTAGTTTAATAACAGACAGAGAATCTTCTAAGAATATACATGCGCAATCCTAAAATGCAATAAATCAAGTGTTTTTTCACGTTTTATGAGAGAAATATGTCCAATTGTATTATTGAATCTTTTTAGGTATATGTGGGTGAGAAATTTTCCATACGGACAAAATACAGGCTAAATAAAATATTTGTCATTATTTTCCGCAGACGTATTTTTGTCTTTGCTTCTTGGGGAAATCCATGCTGCTAAATACAAAGAAGGAGTGTTACTTGATGAGGTCAGAACCGTCAGGTGGTCGGGTCCAAAACCGCACCTCGCAGAAGATTTAGTGGGGGTGTCAATTTTACAAGTAATGTAGGCAGCGTACACGGCATGGGCTGTCTGTTTTTAATCCGACAAAACAGGGTTAAGGCTTGGTTTTTTGAATACCCTTAATTATTTATTTATATATTGGTGTTTAAGGTCACATACTTCTGCACAATGGCTAATCGTGACCGTGACAGTTTTAGAGGTGGAGGAAGCCGGAGTACCCGGAGAGAACCACCAAGCATCGACGAGCAACTGTCAGCTCCTCAACATTCTAACTCTGTTCAGGCTCACCTCAGGCAGGGTTACAGAGGTTGAAGACATGTGTACCATCGACGTGTAGTATGTCTTAGTACACGGCGACATCGTGCCCCCATGTCGGCAACCGGGCCAAAGTGCCTTACCCAAGGACACAACGTGAGTCATCCCGGACGGGCATCGAAGTCGGGACCTCTAGCATAGAAGCACAACAGTCTACCACTGAGCCACCGCGCTCCCTTGAATACCCTTAATACTATCATACATTATCCCTTAGAAATTCTGAGTCTGATAAAAGAGGTCATGTTTATCTATTGCATACCCATTTGCTGCCCAAAAACAACCGATTTTATAAAAATGTTGACGTTTAGCAGCCTGTAGAGGGATTAACAAACGACTAAAGGAATATTCTATCTATGCAATTTGTAAGACCTGCCAATGTCCAATTGTTCTTGAAAATCCCCAACAAGCAGTTAGCGAAATCCACGGAAAATGTAAATTTTAAGCGTTTAAGGGGCATCTCTCCTTATCCAGTCCAAAATGGGTTAAGTTTCATTCTTTTAAATACCCTTACTACTTACAAACCTTAAACACCAATAAATAAATAATATCATGCAGTGCAGTGTGTAATATGAAGTGAGGCGGTCCAAAACATTTTAACAAGAAATACGGGAAACCTATTTGCAGTAACGCTGCAAACATGAACTTGATTTTAGGACCATTCCATGGACAGTTTAAAGCCTACTTCGATATCAGCGTTCCTGACTCTCAACCTTTCAGTGCATCACCGCAGTATTTGTATTTCACCCGAATCGAGTTCTGACGTCATGCAAGTATGGCCGACATGCTTTCAATTTTGTTATTGCTAACTACATATTTATAATTTCATTATTTCCGATCGGAATTTTGAAAATGACACACGTAATCGCGACAGAGTTTTCTGAAAAACTCGATTCTGCAAAAGGTTTTAGTGAAATTTGATTATTTTTTTATTTTAAATTTCGATGGCTCTTGTCGAAAAGGTGTTAATTACTGATCGTCCCAAACAAGATCAAAGACTGACGCCGAAGATTAAAAACAGACAGAGAATCTTCTAAAAATATACATGTACAATCCTAAAATGCAATAAATCAAGTCTTTTTCACGTTTTATGCATGTTTTATGAGAGAAATATGTCCAATCGTATCATTGAATCACTTTTAGGTATATGTGGTTGAGAAATTTTGTATACGGACAAAATACACACTAAATAAAACAATTGGCATTATTTTCCGATGACGTATTTTTATCTTTGCTTCTTGGGGAAATCCATGCTGCTAAATACGACGAAGGAGTGTTATCTAATGAGGTCAGGTGGTCGAGTCTGACACCCCACCTCGCAGTAGATTTAATGGGGGTGTCAATTTTACACGCAATGTAGGCAGCATACATGGCATGGGCTGTCTGTCTTTAATCAGGAAAAAACAGGTTAAGGCTTGGTTTTTTGAATACCCTTAATACTATTAAACATTATCCCTCGTGAATTCTGATTCTGATAAAAGAGGCTATGTTTATCTATTACATACGCATTTGGAGACCGATAACAGCCAATTTTATCAAAATTATGACGTTTAGCAGTCTGTAGAGGGGTTAGCAAATGAGTAGCGGAATATTCTATCCATGCAACTTGTAATACCAACCAAGACCTGCCAATGTCCAATTGTTCTTGAAAATCGCCAACAAGCAGTTGGCAAACTCCACAGAAAATGTAAATTTTATGCTTCTAAGGGGTATCTCTCCTTATCCAGTCCAAACTGGGTTAAGCTTCATTCTTTTAAATACCCTTACTACATACAAAACTGATCTGCTGTGAATTCTACGCGCAGTAAAAGAAGTTTTGTTTAGCCTTTACATACCCATTGGATGCTGTTGGTGTCTCAAAGCAGCCCATTTTATCAAACTTTTGATGTTCAGAAGCTGGTGGAGAGCTAACAAATTCTGACCGGAATATTTTGTCCATGCAACTTGTAATGGCACACTAAGACCTATGAATGACCATTTTTTCTTGAAATTTACAAGATGTTTTTAAAGAAATCCAGGGAAAACATGAATTTTTAAGCCTTTGATGGGTATTGCTGTTTAACCAGCCCAAAATGGGTTAAGGCTTGGTTTTTTGAATACCCTTATTATTACAAAAATTATCCTAGGTGATTTTCACTTCCAAGAGAGGAAGTTATGTTTATTTCCCAGCTACAGGTTGGGTGCTGTGGGGGGACTGAAAACAGCCTATTTTATCAAAGTGTTGATATTTGAGAGTCTGTGGAGGGTTAACAAATGCTTATCAGAATATTTTGTCCTTGCAGTTTATAATGTTACACCACGATCTGCGACGGACCAGTTTTTTTTTTAAAATCTACTTGACATTTTTAGAGAAATCCACATAAAACATGATTGTTTAAGCATTTGGGGGAGTCACTCTTAAACCACCCTAAACGGGTTAATACTTGGTTTTTTGAATACCCTTATTACTTACAAAAATGGTCCTCGGTGAATTCCTCCAACAAAGGAGATTATGTTTATTTCTCAGGTACACATTGGGTGCTGTGTGCGTCCGAAAACAGCCCATTTCAACAAAATTACAAAGCTTGGCAGCCTGTGGAGGGTTAATAAATGCTCACCGGAATATTTTGTCCATGCCACTTGTAATGTCACTCAAAGGCCTGCGAGTAGTCAATTTTTCTTGAAAACCTACAAGATGTTTTTAGAGAAATCCACAGAAAATTCGAATTTTAAGATTTTAAGGGGTCTCTCTCTTTAGCCTGCCCAAAAAGGGTTAAGACTTCGACTTTTGAATATCCTTACTACTTACAAAAATGTTTCCGTATAGAGTGTGGGCTCGATAAAAGAAGGCACTTTTCTTTGTGGCGTACCCATTGGGTGCCGTTGGCGTCCAAAAACAGCCCATTTTATCACAATTTTGACATTCAGCAGCCCATGGAGGGTTAACAATGCTCCCCTTAGTATTTTGTCCATGCAACTTCTATTGTCACACCAAGACCTGGGAGTGACAAATTTTTCTTGAAAATCTACATGACTCGTTTAGAGAAATCCACAGAAAACATGAATTTTTTAGCTTTATGGGGGTATTGCTGTTTAACCAGTCCAAAACAGGTTAATGCTTGGTTTTATGAACACCCTTATTACTGACAAAAATGATCCTCGGTGAATTCCACTTCCAATAAAGGAAGTTATGTTTATCTCTCATGTATTGTTTGGGTGCAGTGGGGGCCTGAAACCGACCCATTTCATCAAAATTTCGATGTTTGGCAGCCTGTGGAGGGTTACCATATGCATCGCCGAATATGTTGTGTGTATCAAAGGTCGCGTCACTGGCAGGTCTAGAAATGATGAATGTTTAAAAAAAATCTACAAGACGTGTTTCGAGAAAGTGCCGATAAACCCCAATTTTGACAGTTTTTTGCCAATTCTGACGAAATAAGGGTTAAATAGAAAATTCCGCTTCAGCCCGAAAACCTTAAGCACAGTCTACAAGTCATATTTGTGAAGGGATTTCATTGTAACTTGGTAGGCTGACTCCATATAATGCCTAGATGAGAACGTCCCCTTTTGGACATGCTTGGGCAACTTTGACGGCTAAGGGTGCCCGAAGCCCAAAAACCTTTAGCACTGTCTACAGGTCATATTTATGAAGGGATTTCATTGTAACTTGGTAGGTTGACTCCAAGTAAGGTCAAGATGAGAACGTCCCATTTTGGCCGTGATCATTCAGCCTTGATGGGTGCCCGAGCCCAAAAACCTTTAGCATAGGCAAAAGTTTATATTTATAGAAGGATTTCATTGTAACATTGTTAGGTTGACTCCATATAATGCCTAGATGATGACATCCCCTTTTGGTCGTGATTGGTCAACTGTGATGGCTACAGGTGCCCGAAGCCCAAAAACCTTGAACACAGTCTACAGGTCATATTTATGAAGGGATTTCATTGTAACTTCGCAGGATCACTCCAGATGATGCCCAGATGAGATTGTCCCCTTTGGTTGCGATCATTCAACCATGATGGCTGCCCGAGCCCGAAGCCCGAAAAACTTTAGCACAGTCTAAGGTCATATTTATGAAGGGATTTCATTGTAACTTGGTAGGTTGACTTCATATAATGTCTAGATGAGAACGTCCCCTTTTGGACACGAGTGGGCAACTGTGACGGCTTCAGGGGCCCAAAGCCCGAAAACCTTTAGAACAGTCTACAGGTCATAATTATGAAGGGATTTTATTGTAGCTTGGTAGGATGACTCCAAATAGTGTCCAGATGAGAACGTCCCCTTTTGGTCACGATCATTCAGCCTTGATGGCTGCCCGAGCCCAAAAACCTTTAGCATGTCTGTAGGTCGTATTTATGGAAGGATTTCATTGTAACTTGTTAGGTTGACTCCATATAATGCCTAGATGATGACATCCCCTTTTGGTCGTGGTTGGTCAACTGTGATGTCTATAGGTGCCTGAAGCCCAAAAACCTTTAGCACAGTCTACAGGTCGTATTTATGGAGGGATTTCATTGTAACTTGGTAGGTTGACTTCATATAATGTCTAGATGAGAACGTCCCCTTTGGACGCAATTGGGAAACTGACGGCTACAGGGGCCCGAAGCCCGAAAACCTTTAGCACAGTCTACAGGCCATATTTATGAAGGGATTTTAATGTAACTTGATAGGATGACTCATTTTGGAATAATTTCATTGTAATTTTGTTGATATATGTTAACTGTGAGGGCCACATATATTAACTGTGAGGTCATATTAACCCACCCCTCAGATCTTTAGTACAGTGTACACCTCATATTATTTTTATCATAAACATAGCATACAGGGAACAGAAATGAACATATTCCCAATTATCACAATTCTTGTCTTATTTCATAATCCTTTCATAAACATTGAACATTATCCTTTTCATCAAACACAACACACATGTTAAGCTACAGTGTCATTGACACTTTCATTTTATATATTTATAGCCCTTGCAGTACCTCAATTGTTTACGGCAAAGAAGAATATGAACTGGATATCCCCTCCCACCAGCAACAATCTTGCATTCCAAATTTGGTTCAATTCATAAAACTTTAGTGAAAACAGTCAACTGATAAATAGGATGGAGTCATCGAATTTCACCCACCCAAGGAGGTCACACAGATATTGATTGCTCTTTGTTTGAATACTCTTGAATCTACAACACATGAGGAAGTTGCAAACCAAATATCGAATCTTTATAGTCATGGCCAATATCTTGTAAATGACTAGACTTTATGATTCTGGAGAATCATGGCTTTTCCCGATGAGATTCCATGATTTCTCATGACCCCACAGTGTCTGATGAATTGTTTTTAACTGTCTCACTGAAGTTCCTTCATTGATGTTATGAGAAAGGTGAGTATAGTAGTCTCAAATGACTCAGTTTGATAAAAAAAAAATGTTTAGGTAAAACCCATCATTAACGGTGGAGTTGGTTAATGTCAATATTATCGTCCAACAAGTTAATGACCAACAAAAGGAGTTATGTTTGTTTGACACTTACCCACTCAATGCTGTGTCTATATGAAAATGGTCCATTTTATCTCAAATGTATTCAAAATATTGATGTCTGGCAGCTTGTTGAGGGTTAACAAGTGCTAACAGGAATATTTATTCATGCAACTTGTAATGTCACACCAAGAACTGCGAATGGCCATTTTTTCTTTAAAATCTACAAGATGTTTTCAGAGAAATCCCTGCGCTTAACCTCTTTTCGAATCGGACGTGACGAAATGCGAAATTCATGTCGCTCTTCATGGTAAGTGATGCCACAACTATTCATGAACAAGGAGTGAAAATTTCATGGAAATCTGCCTAGAATTGGCTGAGATATGGCATTTTGGAGAGAGGAGGTAATTGTTTGAATTTGGTCCTTCCTTTTCAAGCCAGTTCGAAAAAAGATCTCGGGAATGGGCACAGAATCCTTCAGTGCACCCTTGCTGGAGTAAGTCCACTTAAATGTTACAATTGTGTGTGACTGGTGGAGAGTTGACTGTAAATGGAAGTTGCTTCTTTAAGACAGCCACCCAGGGATCCCAACACAATCTTTAAACCTACGAGAATCGTCAGAAGTTTAAAGTCAAGAGAAATTGGCGGTGATTGGGTTTCTGGCAGGCAGGAAAAGATTGACGAAGATTTGCATATTGGATATTAAAATAGTACTTCTGACATACACGAACGGTGTTCAGACCACTGGAGGCAGCGACTTGAAATTTTCAGAACTTGTTCTACGAACCCTGGCCGACATTTTGGGATCTGTTTGGAGTGTCCGGACTGCGTGGAAAACACCACGCATCGCTTGGAATGTGATAGTACTATTTGTCCTGACTCTATGAGTTTAGAATGGACATGGGCAGTGTTGTAGACGACTGTAGAGCTGCAATTGAGCATAACGTCCCAGGTTTCGGTGCCACATTGCCTAACCAGCTCCAAGGTATGATCGTTTGTCTCAATATCGTCCTTACTACTTGTAGTTTATACCGTTGCCATACATTAATGTAGCCTCTTGTTATTTTCGAGACTTTTGACCTAGAATGCCGCCAGGGTGGGGAAGTGGAGGGAGGGGGGTGTGGGGGGGGGGGGGGCTGGAGCGGCGGGGGAGGGGTATCCTGACACTATCTTTAAACCTTAGATAATCGTCAGAAGTTGAAGTGAAAAGAAATCGGCGGTGAGTAGGTTTTTTGGCGGGAAACGATTAACGGAAATTTGCCAATTAGACATTAAAATTGCACTTCTCACAAACACGAACCGTGTCCAGACCGCTGAAGGCAGCGACTTCTAATTTTCGGAACTTGTTCTACGCACCCTGGCCGACATTTTGGCATCTGTTGCGAGTGTCCAGGCCGCGTGACGAACATCACGCATCGCGTGGAAAGTGAGAGTACTATTCGTCACGACTCTATCAGTTTGGAATGGATTTGGATACTGTTGTAGACTACTGTAGAGCAGCGATTGAGCATAAAGACGGAGTTTTTTGTGCCAAATTGCCTAACCGGCTCCAAGGTATGATTTTTCGTCTGTATATCGCCCAGATCGCCTGTAGTTTATACCGTTAACATACGTTGAAGTAGCCTTTTGTCATTTTCGCCACTTTCGACCCAGATTTGAGGGTACCTTCCTTCAACCCCATTTTATAGCAAAATCTAGCCATGCTCCCAACCACGCCCTCTCCTCATCTGCTTGGGTGCTTCTAAAGATAGAAAGGTCAATGGGGAGGGGCCCGTTAGCAAACAAACGGGGGCAGGTGGACTTGGTGAACAAACAGTTGCGTGATCATCCCCAGAAGTGAAAACCTATGCTTACTGGCAGTAATCAAGATGTTAATTTAGACTCCCATTGCGGCCAAGATACTACAGAATGCAAATGGGTGGGTGGCAGGCATCATCACTGGATCTAATGTTGTATTTCATGTTTTCTTTTTTTTCTTTATATTCTATTTATTTTTTTGATCTCTCTCTCTCTCTCTCTCTCTCTCTCTCTCTCAGTTTAATTTGTGTTTGTCTATAATGTTTATAATATTTAGATTTTGCTAGATTCTGTTATTTATGGAATACGTTCTGCCATATTGTAAATTGTTAGTCATTGTACAGGAACGGAGGGGCTTCTAAGTGGTAAGCACTTGTCCTCCAATCCTGATTTGCATTGTCAAATGGCAAATAAAATATGTTTAATCTAATCTAACAGTAGGGGGTGGGGGTGGAGGCATGTATCCTAGGTAAAAAAACAGCAGGGGGCAGGTGTCCTAGGTAAAATAAACAGCGGGGGGGGGGGGGGGGGGGGGGGGGGGGGGGGATGTCCCTGCTAATTAATTTTAATAGGAAGCAGTTGTTCATGGGGCAGGAGTCCTATCCCACTGCCCAATATTCCAAATTTTCGATGGTACTTGGCCTTGATGGAAATAACATTTCAACAAGAAACAACGGGAAACCTATTTGCAGTAAAGCTGCAAATATAAACTTGATTTTAGGACCATTCCATGAACAGTTTAAAGCCTACTGTGATATCAGCGTTTCTTACTCTCGTCCTTTCACTACATCACCACAGTATTTCACCCGAGTCGAGTTCTGACGTCATGCAAGTTTGACCGACATGCTTTCAATTTTGTTATTGACAACAACATATTTATAATTTCGTGCTTACTGATCCGAATTTTGAAAACGACACATGCAATCGCAAAAGCGTTTTCTGAAAAACAAGATTCTGCAAAAGGTTTTAGTGAAATCTGATTATTATTTTTTTTTTTCAATTTCGATGGCTCTTGTCGAAAAGGTGCTAATCACTGATCGTCCCAAACGAGATCAAAGACACGCCGTAGTTTAATAACAGACAGAGAATCTTCTAAGAATATACATGCGCAATCCTAAAATGCAATAAATCAAGTGTTTTTTCACGTTTTATGAGAGAAATATGTCCAATTGTATTATTGAATCTTTTTAGGTATATGTGGGTGAGAAATTTTCCATACGGACAAAATACAGGCTAAATAAAATATTTGTCATTATTTTCCGCAGACGTATTTTTGTCTTTGCTTCTTGGGGAAATCCATGCTGCTAAATACAAAGAAGGAGTGTTACTTGATGAGGTCAGAACCGTCAGGTGGTCGGGTCCAAAACCGCACCTCGCAGAAGATTTAGTGGGGGTGTCAATTTTACAAGTAATGTAGGCAGCGTACACGGCATGGGCTGTCTGTTTTTAATCCGACAAAACAGGGTTAAGGCTTGGTTTTTTGAATACCCTTAATTATTTATTTATATATTGGTGTTTACGGTCACATACTTCTGCACAATGGCTAATCGTGACCGTGACAGTTTTAGAGGTGGAGGAAGCCGGAGTACCCGGAGAGAACCACCAAGCATCGACGAGCAACTGTCAGCTCCTCAACATTCTAACTCTGTTCAGGCTCAGCTCAGGCAGGGTTACAGAGGTTGAAGACATGTGTACCATCGACGTGTAGTATGTCTTAGTACACGGCGACATCGTGCCCCCATGTCGGCAACCGGGCCAAAGTGCCTTACCCAAGGACACAACGTGAGTCATCCCGGACGGGCATCGAAGTCGGGACCTCTAGCATAGAAGCACAACAGTCTACCACTGAGCCACCGCGCTCCCTTGAATACCCTTAATACTATCATACATTATCCCTTAGAAATTCTGAGTCTGATAAAAGAGGTCATGTTTATCTATTGCATACCCATTTGCTGCCCAAAAACAACCGATTTTATAAAAATGTTGACGTTTAGCAGCCTGTAGAGAGATTAACAAACGACTAAAGGAATATTCTATCTATGCAATTTGTAAGACCTGCCAATGTCCAATTGTTCTTGAAAATCCCCAACAAGCAGTTAGCGAAATCCACGGAAAATGTAAATTTTAAGCGTTTAAGGGGCATCTCTCCTTATCCAGTCCAAAATGGGTTAAGTTTCATTCTTTTAAATACCCTTACTACTTACAAACCTTAAACACCAATAAATAAATAATATCATGCAGTGCAGTGTGTAATATGAAGTGAGGCGGTCCAAAACATTTTAACAAGAAATACGGGAAACCTATTTGCAGTAACGCTGCAAACATGAACTTGATTTTAGGACCATTCCATGGACAGTTTAAAGCCTACTTCGATATCAGCGTTCCTGACTCTCAACCTTTCAGTGCATCACCGCAGTATTTGTATTTCACCCGAATCAAGTTCTGACGTCATGCAAGTATGGCCGACATGCTTTCAATTTTGTTATTGCTAACTACATATTTATAATTTCATTATTTCCGATCGGAATTTTGAAAATGACACACGTAATCGCGACAGAGTTTTCTGAAAAACTCGATTCTGCAAAAGGTTTTAGTGAAATTTGATTATTTTTTTATTTTAAATTTCGATGGCTCTTGTCGAAAAGGTGTTAATTACTGATCGTCCCAAACAAGATCAAAGACTGACGCCGAAGATTAAAAACAGACAGAGAATCTTCTAAAAATATACATGTACAATCCTAAAATGCAATAAATCAAGTCTTTTTCACGTTTTATGCATGTTTTATGAGAGAAATATGTCCAATCGTATCATTGAATCACTTTTAGGTATATGTGGTTGAGAAATTTTGTATACGGACAAAATACACACTAAATAAAACAATTGGCATTATTTTCCGATGACGTATTTTTATCTTTGCTTCTTGGGGAAATCCATGCTGCTAAATACGACGAAGGAGTGTTATCTAATGAGGTCAGGTGGTCGGGTCTGACACCCCATCTCGCAGTAGATTTAATGGGGGTGTCAATTTTACACGCAATGTAGGCAGCATACATGGCATGGGCTGTCTGTCTTTAATCAGGAAAAAACAGGTTAAGGCTTGGTTTTTTGAATACCCTTAATACTATTAAACATTATCCCTCGTGAATTCTGATTCTGATAAAAGAGGCTATGTTTATCTATTACATACGCATTTGGAGACCGATAACAGCCAATTTTATCAAAATTATGACGTTTAGCAGTCTGTAGAGGGGTTAGCAAATGAGTAGCGGAATATTCTATCCATGCAACTTGTAATACCAACCAAGACCTGCCAATGTCCAATTGTTCTTGAAAATCGCCAACAAGCAGTTGGCAAACTCCACAGAAAATGTAAATTTTATGCTTCTAAGGGGTATCTCTCCTTATCCAGTCCAAACTGGGTTAAGCTTCATTCTTTTAAATACCCTTACTACATACAAAACTGATCTGCTGTGAATTCTACGCGCAGTAAAAGAAGTTTTGTTTAGCCTTTACATACCCATTGGATGCTGTTGGTGTCTCAAAGCAGCCCATTTTATCAAACTTTTGATGTTCAGAAGCTGGTGGAGAGCTAACAAATTCTGACCGGAATATTTTGTCCATGCAACTTGTAATGGCACACTAAGACCTATGAATGACCATTTTTTCTTGAAATTTACAAGATGTTTTTAAAGAAATCCAGGGAAAACATGAATTTTTAAGCCTTTGATGGGTATTGCTGTTTAACCAGCCCAAAATGGGTTAAGGCTTGGTTTTTTGAATACCCTTATTATTACAAAAATTATCCTCGGTGATTTTCACTTCCAAGAGAGGAAGTTATGTTTATTTCCCAGCTACAGGTTGGGTGCTGTGGGGGGACTGAAAACAGCCTATTTTATCAAAGTGTTGATATTTGAGAATCTGTGGAGGGTTAACAAATGCTTATCAGAATATTTTGTCCTTGCAGTTTATAATGTTACACCACGATCTGCGACGGACCAGTTTTTTTTTGAAAATCTACTTGACATTTTTAGAGAAATCCACATAAAACATGATTGTTTAAGCATTTGGGGGAGTCACTCTTAAACCACCCTAAACGGGTTAATACTTGGTTTTTTGAATACCCTTATTACTTACAAAAATGGTCCTCGGTGAATTCCTCCAACAAAGGAGATTATGTTTATTTCTCAGGTACACATTGGGTGCTGTGTGCGTCCGAAAACAGCCCATTTCAACAAAATTACAAAGCTTGGCAGCCTGTGGAGGGTTAATAAATGCTCACCGGAATATTTTGTCCATGCCACTTGTAATGTCACTCAAAGGCCTGCGAGTAGTCAATTTTTCTTGAAAACCTACAAGATGTTTTTAGAGAAATCCACAGAAAATTCGAATTTTAAGATTTTAAGGGGTCTCTCTCTTTAGCCTGCCCAAAAAGGGTTAAGACTTCGACTTTTGAATATCCTTACTACTTACAAAAATGTTTCCGTATAGAGTGTGGGCTCGATAAAAGAAGGCACTTTTCTTTGTGGCGTACCCATTGGGTGCCGTTGGCGTCCAAAAACAGCCCATTTTATCACAATTTTGACATTCAGCAGCCCATGGAGGGTTAACAATGCTCCCCTTAGTATTTTGTCCATGCAACTTCTATTGTCACACCAAGACCTGGGAGTGACAAATTTTTCTTGAAAATCTACATGACTCGTTTAGAGAAATCCACAGAAAACATGAATTTTTTAGCTTTATGGGGGTATTGCTGTTTAACCAGTCCAAAACGGGTTAATGCTTGGTTTTATGAACACCCTTATTACTGACAAAAATGATCCTCGGTGAATTCCACTTCCAATAAAGGAAGTTATGTTTATCTCTCATGTATTGTTTGGGTGCAGTGGGGGCCTGAAACCGACCCATTTCATCAAAATTTCGATGTTTGGCAGCCTGTGGAGGGTTACCATATGCATCGCCGAATATGTTGTGTGTATCAAAGGTCGCGTCACTGGCAGGTCTAGAAATGATGAATGTTTAAAAAAAATCTACAAGACGTGTTTCGAGAAAGTGCCGATAAACCCCAATTTTGACAGTTTTTTGCCAATTCTGACGAAATAAGGGTTAAATAGAAAATTCCGCTTCAGTACATTTTTAGATTTTGTGCCCCTCTATGAGTGTGCAAAATTTTGTGAAAATCGGTTCGAAAATGGCTTCGGAATCGTGCGGACAAAACGTGTAGAAAAAAAAAAAACAAACAAAAAAAAATAACTAGACTTTATGATTCTGGAGAATCATGGCTTTTCCCGACAAGATTCCATGATTTTTTATGACACTGGAGTGTCTGAAGAATTGTTTTTAATTGTATCATTAAAGTATTTTTATTGATGTCTTGACGAAAGTGGGTATAATAGTCTCAAATGACCCAGTGTGATAAAAGAACGTTTTGGCTAAATCATCATTGTTTGTGGAGAGGGTTAATATTAATATCAGCGTCTGAGAATCAGCGTCTAATGCAAATAGTCCATTGTATCTCAAATTTATCTAAAATTTCGATATTTGACGGTTTGTGGAGGGTTAATGAAGGCTTGCGAGAATAATTCTTCTCCAGGGTTTATTTGTTCTTGAAAATCTGTAAGAACCACTTAAGATATCCACAGAAAATGTGAACTTTAAATTCTTAAGCATGTCATGTATAGTCCCTGTATCAATTAACTCCTATTAGACCACAGTTGTTATGCATGATTATGTCATTTTTTCACACCTTGTAGAGCTCACCTATCACCTGTCTGTTAATAGCAGAAGTAAATTTCTCTCCAATTGGTTTTTCCCCGTAGGATTAGTTTTATTTATTACAATGAAGATATCCATACATACAACAACAAACATGAAGTTATAGACTACAAAATTACATACGTAAATAGGAAGTGTTGTTTGTACATATGTGTAGATAAAATATACCCTGGGACGGAGAAGGGGAGTATAGCCGTCTTACAAACTAGTATATATCTAGCCCCACTGCCGGGGAAATCTTGGCGCCATGCACCACTGCATTTGATAACCGCCTTACAGAGTAGTAAATATACCTGCCCCCCTTCCCATGTTAGGGACCCCCACCTTTTATTGTAAGGTTCCTTAGGCACAACATAGCATCAGTAAGATGGATATATTTTGCCACATCGCCACCCTGGGGCGCAGGAGGGGCAGTGTATAGCCGTTTTACAGACTAGTATATACCTGGACCCACTGTCGGGGAAATGCTATAGTGTCAACACTATTTGATATTATAAGTAACTGATCCCATTGTAGCTAAAGTTATTTACTGCTTTCTTATCATGCAGTGGCGGGGCGCGGTGGCATTGTTGTAGCCGGTTCTCGTCAGATCACCGAAGTTAAGCAACGTCGAGCCTGGTTAATCATTGGATGGGTGGCCGTCTGAGCGAACAATTCGGACTCCCATGCTGTGGCCTTGGGCAAGGCACTTAACTCTGATTGTCCATACTAAGGCGTACTGCACGTCGACGGTACGCATGTATTCAACCAATCTAACCCTGCCTGTGCTGCAGTTCGGAGTTACGATGTTGGGAAGCTGGCAGCTGCTCGTCGTTGCTCGGTGGTTCTCTCCAGGTACTGTGGCTTCCTCCGCCCGTAGAACTGTCACGGTCATGATTAGCCATTGTGCATAAGTATATGCCCTTAAACACCAATAAATAAATAATAAATAATATCATGCAGGGCAGTGTGAAATATGAGGTGAGGCGTACCTTTCAATGTGTGTTTGGTTGCAGAAAGAGGCAGGGAGGAGGTGGTAACCTTGGTAATTTTGTTTGGATAAATCGACCGTTGGCGTGGGACACCGTGGAATTGACCGATGAAGCGGGACACAGTGAGAGTGGAACTTATGGGCGGTTATTCTTGATAATAAATAAATATACACTTACTTTTGAGTTCATACAAGGTGCGTATAGTAGTCTCAAATGAAAATGGCCAATATTTGTTTTGAAAACCTACGAGAGGCTTTTAGAGAAATCCTCGGAAAATATGAATTTTTAACCTTTTGAGGGGTATCGCTCTGTAACCAGCCCTAAACGGATTAATGCTTGGTTTTGTGAATATCTTCATTACTTACAAAAATGATCCTCAGTGAATTTCACTTCCAATGAGGAAGGTTATGTTTATCACGCAGGTACACATTGGGTGTTATGGGTGCCCAAAAACAGCCCATTTTCTCAAAATGTCTATACTTTGCAGGCTCTGGGGGGTTAATAATTGCTTACCGGAATATTTTGTCCATGCAACTGGTAATGTCACTCAAAGACCTGCAAATGGTCAATTTTTCTTGAAAACGTACTAGATTTTTTTGGAGAAATCCACAGAAAATGGGAATTTTAAGCTTTTGAGGGGTATATCGCCTTAACCAGTTGACAATGGGTTAAGACCTCGATTTTTGAATATCCTTACTACTTACAAAAATGTTTTCCTGTCAGTTTTGCGACCGGTAAGAGAAGTTATGCATCTCTGTTGCATTCCCATTTGATGTTGTTGGTGTCCAAAAACAGATTATTTTTTCAAAATTTTCACATTTAGTAGCCCATGGAGGGTTAACAAATGCTTCCTGGAATAATTTATCCTATCAACTGGTAATGTGACACCTAGACCTATCTGTGGCCATTTTCTCTTGAAAACTCTACCAGATGTTTGTAAAGAAATCCAGGGAAAACATAATTTTTTAAGCTTTTGATGGGTATCACTATTGACAACCACAAAAGGGGTTAACGCTTGGTTTTTTGAATACTCTTATTACTTACAAAAATGGTCCTCGATGAATTCCACTTCCAACAAAGGAGATTATGTTTATTTCTCAGGTACACATTGGGTGCTGTGCGTATCCAAAAACAGCCCATTTCAACAAAATTACGATGCTTGGCAGCCTCTAGAGGGTTAATAAACGCTCACCGGAATATTTTGTCCATGCAACTTGTAATATCACACAAAGACCTGCGAGTAGTCAATTTTTCTTGAAAACCTACAGGATGTTTTTAGAGAAATCCACAGAAAATGGGAATTTTAAGACTTTAAGGGGTCTCTCTCTTTAGCCTGTCCAAAATGGGTTAAGACTTCGACTTTTGAATACCCTTACTACTTATAAAAATGTTTCCGTATAGATTGTGCGCTCGATAAAAGAAGGCTCCCTTCCTTTTTTGGTACCCATTGGGTGCTGTTGGCGTCCAAAACCAGCCCATTTTTATCACAATTTTGACTTTTAGCAGCCTGTGAAGGGTTAACAAATGCTCACCGCAGTATTTTGTCCATACAACGTCTATTGTCACACCAAGGCCTGGGAGTTACAAATTTTTCTTGAAAATCTACAAGACTCGTTTAGAGAAATCCACGAAAAACATGAATTTTTTAGCTTTATGGGGGGGTATTGCTGTTTAACCAGCCCAAAATGGGTTAACGCTTGGTTTTTGGAATACTCTTATTACTTACAAAAATGATCCTCGGTGAATTCCACTTCCAATAAAGGAAGTTATGTTTACCTCTCGGGTATCGTTTGGGTGCTGTGGTGGCCTGAAACCGGCCCATTTCATCAAAATTGCGATGTTTGGCAGCCTGAGGAGGGTTACCAAATGCATCGCCTAATATGTCGGGTGTATCAAAGGTCATGTCATAGGCAGGTCTAACAATGATGAACATTTAAAAAAAATCTACAAGACGTGTTTCGAGAAAGTGCCAATAAACCCCAATTTTGGCAGTTTTTTGCCAATTCTGACGAAATAAGGGTTAAATTGAAAAATCCGCTTCGGCACATTTTTAGATTTTGTGCTCCTCTATGCGTGTGCAAAATTTTGTGAAAATCGGTTTGAAAATAGCTTCTGAATTGTACGGACAAAATGTGTGGAAAAAAAACAAAAACAAAACAAACCCCCCCCCCCCCCCCCAAAAATAATAATCCGTAGAAAAACAATAGTCTTTTCCAGAGGGAAAAGCCTAATAATAATCTGTAGAAAAACAATAGTCTTTTCCAGAGGGAAAAGCCTAATAATCCGTAGAAAAACAATAGCCTTTTCCAGAACGGAAAAGCCTAATAAGAGAAGAAAAAGAAAAACTCACCAGCTGTCCGTCTGTACAAAAGTAAATATTCAAGAAAATCACTCAGTGTTCTGCATTCAACCTGTAAAACGTGCAGATAAATTGCAATGCAATCAGTAATAAAATAATCCTTTTAACAATTCTAGGAAGTGAGCACACAGTTAAACATAAATTTCACTCTTAACCCTTTACCTAACATGAAAAGCAGATGACACTTGCTAACAAAATTATTGAATAACTATTCGTTGTCATTTTTGGCATGAGAGACATAGCTAATGATCCCTCATGGGAACAAGCTCAATGAGCTTGTTCCAATGAGGGGTCATAAGCTATATTTTTGAGGCAAAATATGAAAAAAATAATGAAAATTGGGTGGCAATTTTTGTGAATAATGCTGGCTGCTTTTTGCCATCACATTGGGTAAAGGGTTAACATTTCAACTGTTTCAATGTTTCAACAGAGCTCTATTCAAAATCCCTACTCTTTTTTTAACCTTTTGGTGGTTATTTATTTATTTATTGGGGTTTTACGACACTTTGAACAGCAAGGGTCACCTCGTGTCGGACATTTTTTGGAGGAGAAAACCGGAGTACCCAGAAAGAACCACCAAGCAATGGTGAGCAACTGTCACACTCTCCAACATAGTAATTCCACACAAGCGGGATTAGCACTGGTTGAAGACAAGTGCACCAATGACATGTAGTATGCCTTAGTACACAACACCCTGCCCCCACGTGGGCAATGAGGGTGAAGTGTCTTGGCAGGGACACAACACAGTTGCCACAGGTGGGATTTGAACCGAGGACCTCTCGGCTTGCAGCCTTCACCTCTACCTACTGAGCAACCACGCCCCCTACCCTGTGGTGATGCATTATAAAAATCCACAGTGCTGTGCCTTTTTTGTTAATTTATGTAATTTTCATTTTTTATATCCAAAGGTTGGGAGCATGGTGGCTCAGTGATATTAGACCATTCGACTTCAAAAGCAATGGGCCCACAGTCTTATCTTTACCAGTAGTAACTGTGTTGCAGGCCTGGCATTCTCAACACGGGTTGGAGGGCTGTCCTCCTAGAGCCCTCGCAAATTTTTTTAGGAGGGCTATTTTTAGCCTTCCTGCATCTAGCCAAACACTTCACAAATTGTTTTGAAGTACTACTTCCATTTTATGTGCACAATTTCTATGGCTCACTTTATCCATATGACAAAAAGGAATATATAATTCGCTCAAAAATAAAATTCAACTGCACCACTGGGCTTCATGTTCAAACATTTTGTCACATTCATGGTACTGGTGGTATGTGACTCTCTGGTAATGCTGTCAGGTAGATGTAGAATAATATTTGAACATTGTTGGGGAATGTACAATTCTAACTTAAGATGTTGTTAACTTACTGTATGAAGCAAACTTTCCTTAAACATGTTGTCACCTGAGTTCCATTCTGTTTGATCTCCCTACTGGGAGATAGAACAGAATGGAACTCAAGTGACAGCATTTGCCCTCCTGGGAGGATTTAGGAGGGCAATTTTTAGCCCTCCTGTGTTTTTCATACTACCAGGCCTGGAGATGGGTCCTTGTTCAAGACTCTTCATCCCAATTGCCAGTGTGTTGATGGTGTACTTTCCATCAATGCCTGCTAATCCTGCTTGTGCAGAGTTTAAGCAAGCTCGGGACCTTGACAATCATTTGCCTCCACTCAGTGGTTCTCTGCAGCTTACCTATAAAACTATCCAACATGATGTAACCCTGACTGTTGAAATTGTTAACCCCCCAAAAAAACTTCCAAAACAGACTGTGCTCAACCATTTACCTAATGAATAATCAAACCATCGCATCCACCATTGTAATACACAAACTGAACAGTTGAAGACACATTTTTTCAAACTATTTCAATGAAACAAAACCATGTGACCTCTCTTTGGATCAAGCCCATTGAGCTTGTTCCAAGGAAGGGTCACATAATATGGTTTTGTTAAAATTTTATGAATAAATGGAGAACTACTCAAAATACAAAATTTTGATACTGGGTGCATAAAGTAAAGGGTTAATTTGCTCGCTCCCAAGAAGCATCAAAAGCAGACATATAATTATCTTCAGATGGTGGCAGTCTGCCCCATGTTTGCATGACCATGGCATGTATTTACATTATTTATGTATTGGTGTTCAGCATCTATGTTCAGCATCTATGGCTGTCTCATGACCATAATACAGGTATGATATCAAGTTTAGCCAATTGTTTACACCTATGTTGTCCACTTTAGAGGACCTTCAAATTGAACGTTATCAGGTCCTATTTTCCCAGTAAAGCACAAATTGTTTACCTTAGTAAACAAACACTGCACCACTTTCCCATGTTCCCACGAGGGGGGAGCAGAGATGACAGGATTTATGCCCCCGGTCATAAGCTAATTTTTCAAAGAAAAAGGGAATTTTTTTTAGCTATTCAGGAAACTAAATTGGAAGTTAACTACTTGATGGATTAACTCACAAAGTTTCAAATCATATCTGAACAATCTCATGGCCAAAGAGCAGGTTTTCTATGGGTAGTACAGTGGAACCCTGTTTATTCATTTATTTATTTATTTATTGGTGTTTAAGGTCACATATTTCTGCACAATGGCTAACCATGACCGTGACAGTTTTACGGGTGGAGGAAGCCGGAGTACCCGGAGAGAACCACCGAGCAATGGCGAGAAACTGTCAGCTCCCCAACATACCAACTCCACACAAGCAGGGTTAGCATTGTTGAAGACAGGTTCACCATCGACGTGCGGTATGCCTTAGTACACAACGTCACCGTGCCCCCACGTGGGCAATGGGGGTGAAGTGTCTTGCCCAAGGACACAACGCGGTTGCCGCAGGTGGGATTCGAACCGAGGATCTCGCGGCTTGCAGCCTGCACCTCTACCAACTGATCCACCGCGCCCCAGGAACCCTGTTAATTGAATAGCCACTTTGCCAATAAAAATTATATTCAATTAATAGGAGTATTCAATTAACTGGGATTGTGTCACTTTCCTGTATTCTAGAGATAAAATTAGCATTTATTCTATTATATCTTGTTTGACAGAGAGCTCCATGAGTTATGTCAAACAGGCTATAATAGATTTAGATTAAATGCCTGTATTGGATGTACTGAGGCCAAATAGGTTTATAAACAAAGGAAAACTGGGGCGAGTTAGGGTAATTTCTTGACAGGTTACAATATTTTTTATTCAATTGACAGGAGTTTACTCTATAACCTATATTCAATTAACAGGTCAAATTTATAGTGGAGGTATGGTAAATGGCTTTGAGTTGGGAAATTATATTCAATTAACAAGGTTTTTCAGTTAAGAGATATCCTATTAAGTGGGCTCCACTGAATAATATGATAAAAATGAATTTCATGGAAAAATGTCAGCATCTGTCACAGAAATCAAGTAGCTGGAGAAAAGGTGTTGCAGTGCAGTGACAAAAAGCCCTGTAAATAGTATTTGGTGTAACAGTACAGTACTAAATATTTCCCCATAGGTTATAATGATGTGGACCAGAATGCTTGTTCTGGTCCACTCCATATACCAATTCAACAATGTTGCAAGAACAGTGAGAGAACTATGATTTTATATGCTTGTCATTACCAGACTTGTGTGTGTATTCTAAAGTTGGCAAATTCAAAGCAACTGGTATCGGTCCGCATCTCTAAAAGTTGACCATTATAATGTTCGTGTTTAAAAAAAATATGATCGCATCATTTTAATTTGGGTTCAAATAAAAGACAGCTCTGTACTAATTGTTGTCTACAAAACAACAGAATGTGATCAACTTTCAGATGAATTCAAAGAATTAGAATGACCATTCATATTCATTTCCAACCCTGGATGCGCCCCACCTTCCTGTGCTTTTTGTCACCTTGAGAATCACAAACCAAGCTCAATTACGTTTGCCAGTGATATCATAAGAGAAAGTTTGAGTCTCAGGCCAAATTCATTATCAAGATAACTTTCTATTTCTTCCAGCTAGCATCTTCATCTACAACATTCTATTTGCATTTGTAGGTCTTCTGAATTGATCGAACAGCACTCCTCATGAGTTGAGGGGAAAATGCATGCATATATATCGTTTCAATTTATTTCACACCATTCTGGATGAAATGAAATAGTTCTGTTATTAGAGGTTTTTGGAGGTGGGGTTGTCTGTTTGTTTTTTATGTATGTATCTAACCCATTTTGAGTGCAAACTGAAAATCAGTATTTGTACTGAATATGAACATCTTTTTTCAAATCCCATGTGAATAGACTACATTTCAAATCATTTTACCTGTCATGAGCTCTGAAAGTAAGTCTGTTTGGAACCTTGGAATTTTGGTTAGCCCTTTCAAAAATCTCTCATTGGTGAAGATTTCAGGTTTTTAAAAGGATCTATGTTTGTAAAATTTGCATTCACTTAAAATACCTGAGCTTCAAGTTCATTTTGAACAAGATGTAACAGATATATACACAAGAAGCTGAATAGCTTGCACTTAAATCACTTTTGGTGAGACTGGATCGCTTTGGACCAGTCCACTCTGCTGCACTGGAATGTTAGTGGCTGGATCATACCAGACAGGATAATCAGCAGACCGGACCATCCTAGGTGATCCGGTCTGGTCCATATCACTAACAGGTGACCATTATAATATTCGTGTGAAAATAAATATGATCACATTTGGGCATTCAATTATCTTTGTCAAGTATAGTCTTTCATTTTCAGTCCTTGAAACAGGGGGGGTCATACAACGAATAAAAGAGAAAAATTGACAGGATGGAAACAACTGGTAACAGGCAGATTTTTTTCCAGCAACACCCCAATAGTCAATTGGATTTTTTAGGATCCAAAATTCATCAAATCACTCTTCTTTTTTATTTGCAATATTCAGCTATGATGCAAGATTTCAGTACAATACTTCAATGTTTTTTTTTAAATCAATTTTTTCTTCTCAAGGCTGCTTAGTTTCGGTGAATGCATCATTTCCGAGTTCCACTTTTAAAGCTGGGTAACTCTAATTCAAATATTTAGTACTGTGATACCATTTATATGCTGGAAAAAATATTTTCAAATTGCGAGAGCTGCTTATTCTTTGGAAAGGTCCAACACAGTCAATCAGAATTGTATTGAATGGCTCCTTAGAAGAAGGGATTCTTTGAAGATGGCTGAGAAACTCTTCTGGTTGGGTTTTCCAAGAGGTGTGGCAGGTGTCATATTCTGCAACTTTCTGTCAAAGCTCTGGCCAATAAAAATTCTATGAACACATGATTTTCTCACTTCTAAGTGTTTATCCAAAGGACTTTCATGAGCCAAGCTAAAAAAAAAGCATTTCAATATTTAGTGGGGACAACTATTTGACAATTAACGACCCCTTCACTGGTGGTGGTTGTTATCATCTCGTGAGAACACCATATTTCTTTATGATGGGTTGATTTTTGTTTTATCTTTGGATAAAGTTTCCATGAATAGTCCAGGCTCACTTTCCAGTTCCTTAATTAGCCATTTTACCCAACGTAATGGCCAAAACCAGTCAGAACTATTCTCAAAAACTGCCAATTAATTTTCATTATTTTTTCATTTTTTGTCTCAAAAATATAGGTTATGACCCCTCATTCCAATGAGGGGTCATAACCTATGTTTTTGAGATAAAAATGAAAACAATTATTTATTCAAGAATTTTTTTTACAAGTGTCGTCTGCTTTTCATGTTAGGTAAATGGTTAACAAGTTCCAGAATATGTCAGAAAGGAACTCCCAAAATCACTTTCAGATGTAATGGGCCTCTTGCAATGTCGAAATGAGTCACTATTTCCTGGCTCAAAAAAGTCTTCAACAAATCAAGTTCTTCAGAATCAACAATCTTCTTCTTGTTATTAATCTCGCCATTCTTCTTTGACATAAACTGAGTGAAAACACACAATGGAATGCTCTACCACTGAAGAGCTATACAATGATCCATCACCAGTTTAGGTCATTTCTGAATAATATTGAAATACCCAGCAGAGTAGGTTATGCCTTCAGCTATAGTCTGGTGTACTAACTGTATTGCACTTACTCAATTTGTTAAGATGGGAATCTAACCATTTTGACTCAAAACTGAAACTACAACTTGTGCCTCTGTAGCACTTTCTTGAGATAATGGCAAAATGTCTTTCAAAATTAACGACTGAGTAAACTCCAAAGGGGAGACAAAATCTTCAGAAATAGATGGCTTGTAATTTTTCAAGGCATACTGCTTAATAACTTTTTTTTAGGGCATGGACAGGGATGTGGCAACAGGTGGGTGTGGGGAGTGTGTCACCCCCCCCCCCCCCCCCCCTCAATCCAGGCCATAATTTCCTTTCCTATAGTTGGAAATTCGGAGGGCAAGTCATGAGTAGTTGGAAATTCCATCTATCTGGATTTTAGAGTTTGTTTGGTGATGTTGATGTCTCCTTTACTTCCCAAAATTCAATCTCGGTTTCAAATCAGCAAAAATTCCAACTGTTACTTTTTACAACTACAGTGTGCGCAATATCGAACTTCATAAGCATGCATGATGTCAATCAGTACAAGATTTCTACAGTACGTAGAAATCTAATAAAAATTATCGTAATAAAAAAAATCCTCGAAATGCACTTCAAGAAAATCGCATCATGTAAAATCGTTATCCTGAGTTACCGTAATTCCATCATTCACAGTTACAAAATGATGAAACATCGAAAATTTATGATTCCTGCATAAGATCTCATTCAATGTCAGGAGAGTGTGAATTGCTCAAAGTTCTCAGCTTAGGCATTTGTTTAGCACATATTCAATTCCCAGAATAATACCAAATAATAATAACAACCTGATAATTCTATCATAAATGTGTTGGCATTTCAGTAACAAGAATCAATTTTATGCCCCCTTTCATGGCTTCATTTTCAAAATTTTTCTCAGTAGTGAATTTCCAACTAGGGGGAGGGACCAGGAGGTGGAACCCCCTCCCAGTCCCTCCCCCTAGTTGGAAATTCACTTCCCTACAACCCACAGACACACAATCGGAAACCTCTAGCCAAGTCACTGGGCATGGAATGCATGTGAGACTGCAGGATGATGTACTTGAAGATGACTCCTTTCTCTTTGTCCTTTTCTGTGCTAACAGTCAAATATTAAATGCTTGGTTTCCTACAATGAGCACATACATGTAGAAAGGTACAGTAGAGCTGTGAGGTTTAGGTTGAACAGAGCTTATATTAGATGACCTATTTTCAGAGGGTTTCTTTATTAAACTTGGGCTATGAAAAGTGGTGCACTGAAATGGTGACTTTTACCTGTATTTGGTTCTGTTCTATTGGGAAGGAGCTCTCCAGAATACAAGGCAAAGGACAGGAGTCATTTTGTGAGTTATGGAATTACCATCGGTAGACACAGCTGCTCTGTTTAAAGTATCAAACTTTTGTTCAACCAGGTGGGCCTTCATGTCTAAATGAATTTCTTCTTTAACCCTTTACCTAACATGAAAAGCAGACGACACTTACAAAAAAAAATTCTTGAATAACTAATTTCTTTCATTTTTTTGTCTTAAAAACATAGGTTATGACCACTCGTTGGAACGATCATTCCAACGAGGGGGCATAACCTATGTTTTTGAGACAAAACATGAAAAAATAATGAAAATGAATTGTCAATTTTTTAGAATAGCGCTGGCTGGTTTTGGCCATTATGTTGGGTAAATGTTGGGTAAAGGGTTAAACATTTAGATAATAATAATCCATTCAGTTTTCTAAAATCCTTCCAATTTCTTTTGCGTGACTTCTTTAACAAGTATGCATTTTGTCCTTACCATACATTCTATCTTGAACAAGCTCATAGGCCTAAAGTTTAGCCTCTTTCACAATTACATATTTACTACTTAGTCCATGAAATGGGGCAGGATAGATTTCTTTGAACTTTCAGTTGAGAATGCAGTAGAACCCTGTTAATTGAATAGCCACTTTGCCAATGAAAATTATTCAATTAACAGGAATATTTAATTAACAGGGATTGTGTCACTTTCCAGTATTCCAGAGATAAACTTAGCATTTATTCTATTTTATCTTGTTTGACAGAGCTCCTCGAGTTCTGTCAAACAAGATAGAATAGATTAAATGCCTGTATTGGATGTACTGAGGCCAAATAGGTCTACAGCCAAAGGAAGACTGGGGAGAGTCAGGGTATTTCTCGACATGTTATAAGATTTTTTAATCAATTAACAGGTCAAATTTGTACTGGAGATATTAAAATTTTTTAGTAAATTTTGTTTCTTGACATATCTACCACAATTGTTTACAATTGGCTGTAACGTAAGTGCAAGCCCTATTTCGGAACTAACTCAAGCTTTTAGAAACTTTTCCAAACATTAACAAGCTGGAAAAGTAATAGAGTGCAAAAGCACGAAAAAGATCGAAAAAGGGTCGAGCGAGACCAGCGTTCGAAATTACAGGTACTCTCTCTGCACACCTCTTGCATTTACAGAGCGCATGCGCAACAACCGTGACGTCAATTCCATATTTCCGCCAACGAGAAGTTTGTGATTTAGTGGGGAGGCATCGATATCAAGGATATACCCAAGGAGGGTGGGTCACCAGTAAAAAATTGTGGTAGGTATGTTAAGAAACAAAATTTACTAAAAAATTTTAATTTCTTTTCAACCTACTCACAATTGTTTACAATTGGCTGAATAAACAATAGGAGGAGGTGAATCACATAACCAATACCAACAAGAGCAGCAGAAAGAAAATCAAGGAGGGCAGAGAACAATGGCAAAACCTGTAACGAAGATAGAGAGAAGGCACCTGAAAAGAACAAGGCTGAGCGAAGCACAACCTCGATAAGAACAATTTTAACGAGGGTGCACAACAGCCTGAGCAGCAACGAGAGGGCCTAAAGAATAAAGGTCCTCAGATTGCTGCTGTATAGGTGGCAGAGATAAAAGGAGGAGAAGGTAGAAGCATTCCTTCAGTAAGCTGCATTCATAACATCCCGGAGCAAAACAGAATTGGAGAACGCTCAGGATGCAGAAATGGCACGAACCTCATGAGCATTAAACCGGTTCGAAACAAGATCAGATGCAGACAAGCGGGAATAAGCCAGCCTGATTGCAAGACAGATCCACCTGGAAATAGAATGAGAAGAGATAGATTGCCTCTTAGGAATGAGAGACAGAAAGAATCTCTTCCGACCCATCCTAATGAACTGAGTGCGAGTAATGTAAGTCTTGATCGCACGAACAGGACAAAGAAGAGGTCTCGGACCATCAACAGCGGGGAGAGCCCGAATGCAGATGGGAGGAGGTACCGAATCAGGAAGTTGATTCTTAGCCAGAAAAGAGCAATCAGTAGTGAATGTGACACTGTTAGCCTCATTTCTGAAGAAAGCAGAATCAACAGATAGCGTATGAAGCTCACTGACTCGTCGAGCAGAAGCAAACGCTAGAAGGAAAGCTGTCTTATAGGTGAGAAAATGCATATCGGTCTCAGATAAAGGCTCGAATGGTGCCCCCTCCAAACAGTGCAACACCCATGCCAATTTCCACTTGGGTGTAAGATGCAAAACTCGAGGCCTCTTCAAAGAAAAGTGTTGAATGAGTATGGAGAGAAAAAGATTACGACCGATGCACCGCTTTCCCACATAAAAGAAAGTATCAGACAGCATAGACCGATAGCCCTTAATCGTAATAGGCTGTAGGCCCTTGGAGTCAAAAAGATATACCAGAAAATCCGCAATTTGAGCGATTGACGGTTCATGGTAATCCACATTGTGATCTGCACACCAGCGGCAGAAAACCTTCCACTTGGCAGCATAAGTCATGCCAGTGGAATGTCGCCATGATGCAGAAATGCACTCCACTGTTCGTCTCGAAAAACCTCTACGTCAGAGACTGGACCTGATAAAAGACAGGCATGAAGGGACAGGCTCGCCAGGTTGTTGTGATACTTCCTGGGATGACCCTGGCAAAGAAAATCGTGACGTAGAGGTAGATGAATCGGCCGATCTGCCAACAGAGGCCGCAGCAGATTGATCCACACCCTCTGTGGAGATAGAGGTGCGATCAGAATGATCCTGCAACTGCAAGCACGAATCTTCGCTAATACTTGAGGAAGAATCGGTGCAGGAGGGAACGCATAGTCGATCCAACCTGTCCAGTCCAGGGACAGAGCGTCTACCGCAAATGCCAGAGGATCTGGAAAAGGGGAGACAAAGGTCTCTACCTGATGATTCCAGCGAGTAGCGAAAAGGTCGACCTGAGGACGGCCCCACTGCTCGCAAATCGCCTGAAACAACGACCGATGTTGCATCCATTCGGTTGGAATGACACTGTCGCGTCAGGACAGGGAGTCTGCTAGGACGTTGAGACGCTCGGGAATGTGCCAAATGGACACCCGAGCATTTACATCCCATGCCAACAGAAGAAGATCCCGAGATAGCCGATACATGGGAATCGAATGTGTGCCTCCCTGATTCCGTATGTAGGCCACTACTGTCGAATTGTCCGAAAGAAGTAGGACAATATGGTCCGACAGGTGAGGGATCCAAAGCCAAAAACTCAACAGAAGAGCAAGGAGCTCCTTCTGGTTGATATGAAGGCCCACCTGCTCGCTGTCCCACTCGCCGTGAGTGGACAGACCGAGAGGATCCAACGTCGCACTCCAGCCCCAGGATGCGATCGGCCAAACGGAAGATCCAACGGAAAACCCTGTGTCAGCCATGGAACATCGGCCCAAGGGTGGAGGTGACAAAGCAGGGACCGAGGAATAGGAAGTTCCAGGTCCAGCGGATCTATATTCTGACGCCAATGATCCAACAGAAAGTGTTGGAGAGGTCGGACAAACAAGCGACCAAGCGGAATGAGATCTGTCACCGAACTGCAAAGGCCCAGCATCCGAAGGAAAGTCCTGGCCGAGACCGAGGAAGATTGAAGCAGGTTCCAAGTCAAGGCGGAAAGAATCGTCGCCCAAGCATGGGGGACCGACACTACATTGTGAAGAGTGTCGAAATCCATCCCCAAATGACGGAATCGCTGAGAAGGAAGGAGATCCAACTTCTCGCGATTGAATCTGAAACCCAGCGACGCTAGCAGGCAAAGAAACTACCGGACATCTAACTCCAGAACAGCAGCATTGTGGTGCCGTTGGAGGATGTCGTCCAGGTAGGCAGACGAAATCACAGGCGACTGAGTACGGTGGAAAGCAAGCACATGTGACATCAGTCGGGTGAAGGCCCAAGAAGCAAGGTTCAAACCGAACGGGAGAGCTCTGAATTGATAGACTCGACCCCGAAACGAGAACCAAAAGTATTTCTGTGACGCCAGATGAATGGGTACATGGAAGCAGGCATCCTTCACGTCGATACTGGCAGCAAAAGTCGTGCTGATGAACTGAATGTCAAACCGACCGAAAAGTCTCCATACTGAAACGAGGCACTATTATGTACTCGTTCAGGATACTCAGATCGATGACAGGATAAAATTGGCCGTTTTTCTTCGGCACCAAGAAAAGTCTTGAATAAAACCCCGGTGAAAGGGTGTTCCTGACCACCTCAATTGCCCCTTTGGAGAGGAGATTTTCGATCTCCTGCACCAGAAGGTCCCGAGGTAGAGAATCGGAAGGGACCCGAGTCGGGAGGGGCACCCGAGATAAACTGGGCTGCCGATAGAAGGACAGTCGCAGACCGGATTGTATGACGTCAAGAACCCAAGTGTCCGACGTTACCTCTGTCCAACGGTCGTAAAACAGCGACAGCCTTCCCCCGAGTGGAGGCGAATCGAGGTGAGAACCTTCACTTGCGGCCTCGACGAGGCCCCCCGAGAGGAGATACCACCACCTCGGGAAGTGACAGAGTCCTAAGACTTTCCTGCCTGAGGCTGCCAGCGAGCCTGGCCGCGTCAGCGCTTCTTCTGAGCAGAAGAAGTAGACGGAGCCGAAGGCGTAGCCAACGTCGCCGACGAGGCAGACGCAGCAGTACGCTTGGCGGGCCTGGAACGACCACCACCCACAGCAGCAGGTTGGTCCAGCTGTCACAGCAAAAGCTGGTCCTTCGAATGACAAAAGAACTTCGCCACGGACAGCTTCCATGGAACCATGGAACAACTGAGGTCCAACCAAAGAGGCAGACCTCAGAACAGCACACTGCTCAGAAGGAAGGGACGGAAAAGAACCCAACACCACATCCTGGCATGCCAGCTCCAAATTAGCCGTGTTACAGGCGTGAGTGTGTGTCAAGTTCATGAGAGCCTGTGACAAAATGCGAAAAGGTGCCTGAGCATTATCAAACTCCCCTGGAGGAAAATATTCAGCCAGGGCAGCCACGACATGGTCCGCGAGAGATAACATACCCAGCATCTCTCAGGACAGGCCCACCATACATTCAACTACCGACATCGGGAGAACTGCCGACTTAGGCTTAGTTAACCCGGGGGAAGAAGAATCCTCATCCACAGTAGTCATCCCTTGGAAGACTGGTGGACGGACGGAATCGTAAACACGAAACCGCGATGGAGGCAGAAAGGCATCAGCTCTAGAGAAGAAAGAACCCTTGAGGGCCTTAGAACGCAATTTGGCGTCTAAGCCCTGGAAGGACTCAACAACCTGAGCCGATTACAGAGGATGCAAAGCCCCAGAGCTAGAAGGCTCAACAGGGTTATGGTGCTTCACAGAAGACCGCAGCCGGAGGGTCACAGATGGCTGGTCTGAAGGTTGAATGTCCAGCAATAAACCAAAGACGAAATCCAAAGCCTGCCCCAAGACTGATGAGGGGGGCCCCATCACCTTCCAGAAAATCGTCATCCTCTGTTGCAGAGGAGACGTAGCTCAATTTGGGCTGACCAGCAGAAACCTCCTGGGAAGACTGAGCAATATCCAAGGGGCCAGGCGAGACATCTCGGCGACCGACCAAAGGAGGTTGTGTCTCAGGAGGCACAGGGAGGCCAACTTGAGGGTTGCCAGAAAGCAACCACGTGAGCGCCAAAACGGCCTGACGCAGGTCACCCTGAGAATCCATCGCAGCAGCATCGCCTGACGGAGTGTCCTCCCAATGGACCCTTCTGGTAGAACCCAAATCCTCAGAAAAGACCAATGTCGAACGTCGATCAGCAGACAGAATAGGGAGACGGTGAGAAGACACCGGAGGATAGTCCTGATTGTGATGCCCAGGGGCCATCACTGACCTCTGAGGAACAGAAGGTCCTGCCTGCAAATTCTCTAAAGAGACCGACGACGCACGTCGGTCGGTAGCTGGACCTGGGACACGGTGAGATGACACTGGAGGATTGTCCCAAGAATGACAGGAACCTGTCATTGGCCTCTGTGCAGCAGACGGCCCCAACTGCCCATCCTCTGAGACCGACGGCAAGCATCGATCGACATCCAGACTCGGAACACAGTGAGGAATCACCAGAGGAAGGTTCCGAGAGTGACAGTTAACCGGGGCTGTCACTGACCTCTGCCGAACAGCAGGCCCTGGATGCCAATGTCCCAACCCCATCCTGCTAGTCGGCACACTAGCAGGGGAAGGAGGCACAACAAACAATTTGTTTGAGGGGCGAGGAATCGCTGCTGAAGCAACCGAACGGCTCAACCAACTAGGAGCAAACCTAGCCAGATGAGGCGGAGCAGACAGCAAACCCGCACAGCTTCGCCGCGAAGCCAGGGGAGGCTGAGAGCTCACAGACACACCAGCAGATACAGCCTCGGTCCCCCGAGACTGTATACCATCCCCAGAGGAGATGGAAGAGCCACCATCATACAGAATAGGATCTGTAGTAACAACTTCCTCAGCAACTGTCGACGGCGTAGGAGGCAAATCGGAGAGGGTCACCGAGCTGACCTCGGAGAAGCTCTCTATGAAAACAGACGCCTCAAGAGTGACATCAGAAGACAAAGAGACCACGGTCTCCACATCAGGTATCACTGAACTAGCACCGTCAACAGTTGCAGAGGAACTCGCCACAGAAAAAGACAGATCAGAATCCTGTATGACAGAGATGTCTGCTACGGCACGGCTACCCTTACCCTGAGAACGCGGGATTCTAGCTCTGGACAGAAACACCTTGTTAACAGCAGGCCAGAATTTTGAGGACCAAACCCCACAAATACCACATGATTGGGCCTGAGTGCAATTGTTGCAAGTGACAGATGTGGAATGAGAGTCGTCCACATGTTTCACTTGCAAGCAAGAGGTACAAGGAATAGTCTTTGGTATAATATGAATGAGATTAATGGAATCAAGCTTCCTGCCGACGGAAAACAGAACAAAGGTAGTGTTCACACGTGGGGGAAAAACAAGACTAAGTGTGAAGAAACAAGCAACAATGATCAAAAATAACATTAATTAATAACAATTTTGAAAGCTTGAAAAAGGATACAATCCACTTGCACACAATTAAATGCAGATAGCACATACAATAAGTTGTTCACGAAGATAACAGCTAAGTATAGCACGAGTCACAAAAATTTCCGACCATGTACAAATGGCGGAAATAAAAGGAATTGACGTCGCGGTTGTTGCACATGCGCTCGGTAAACGCAAGAGGTGTGCAGAGAGAGTACCTGTAATTTCGAGCGCTGGTCTCGCTCGACCCTTTTGCGATCTTTTTCGTGCTTTTGCACTCTATTACTTTTCCAGCTTGTTTGGAAAATTTTCTAAAAGCTTGAGTTAGTTCCAAAGTAGGGCTTGCACTTACGTTACAGCCAATTGTAAACAACTGTGAGTAGGTTGAAAAGAAATGGTAAATGGTTTTGTGTTGGGAAATTATATTCAATTAACAGGGATATACAATTGAGAGACATCTAATTAAGTGGGCTCCACTGTACTTTGTAATTACAAAGTCTAAGCATCTCTTGGCCATTGGTGGTGAACAATGCGCAACTTTTTATAAAAAAAAAAAACCCTAAAAACTTGGTGGTTTTTGACCTTGGTGATGTAGTGCTGTGATGTAGTGAAAAATTTTAAGACCATGTAATGTTTCAGCCAAATATCCTCTAGGTGACCCTTGAAGATTCTTCAGCTGAAAGTGTGCGTGTACTTTTTATGCTTTTTCCCATAATTTGAGTTGACTAAGTAAAAACTCCAATCCATGGATATTCAGTGGTAATCCATGCTCCACAAACTGTATATTTGGCCACTTATCTATAGGCAGTGATAACAGGCCCCAGTTAGGTCATTCATTCTCTGTTTAAGTTACTGAGGCCCTCTTCAGAAATCTATAATATTGAGTAAATTGGTGCCCATTTACTTCCATATCTCTTAATTGAATAACCCTGTTAACTGAATTTAAATGCCAAACAAAATCATTTACCATACCTTCAGTACAAATTAGATCTTTAATTGCATACAAATTACAGTGTAAACTCCTGTTAATTGAATAAAAAACCTGTAATATATTGAGAAATTACCCTGACAGTCACTGAATTCCCCTACCTTACAGACCTATTTGGCCTCGTTCCATACAATACAGGCATTTAATAAGCTTCATGAGCTCTGTCAAACAATATATAATTGAATAGAACCCAATTTATCTCCACAATACAGGTGAGTTACCAAATCCCTGTAAACTAAATACTCCTATTAACTGAATAATTTTCACTGGCAAAGTGGCTATTCAATTAAGTGGGTTCCACTGTTTTCCACAAATGATTTTCACACTCTGTCTCCATTTGTACATGTGCTAAACTCTGCATTTTCAAAATCTGCTCACACTCCACATGCTATAAATGAGACCTCACACTGTTTTCCATTTGTACCCTTTAAGCCTTAAATGCCTGGTGTTTCAATACATTTTTGCTACACTTTGACAATCCACATACTGTGGCTTTGGAGTTGTTTCTAGGCACATTTTGGCTGCCTTTTTAGGCAGCCAACACTTGCCAAGAAACAACTTCCATGTTACTTAGAAGGCAAATGTACCGAGAGACTGCTGTTTTGTTGCATTAAAAATGATCTAAGTCAAAGCTCAGGGTATTTGATGACTGGATACCCATCGCAAAATGCTATACAAAAATGTCCAAATGCCAACCATTTTTCTTTCATATTGGCATTATATTCACTGTTTATCATCACTTTTTGAAACCAAGATGGAAACTGCTAATCAAATTTTTAAAAACAAAAAATATCCTGAAGCTGAAATTCTTTCTTTAAGGGTTAACAGATGAAAATGATCATGCACATCATGCATGGGTTGTGGAACATCACCAGACACAACAGATAATAATGTGTATGCCTTGATCTGTATATTCTGTAAATTTAAATTTTCCAATAGAGCATGATTGCAACATGCTCCATGTTGCCATTATTTTTTGCATGGTCCCGTAACACACCCTCTAAGAACTCGACACATCATCGACTCAATGAATGAATTTCATGAAATAAGCTGTGCACAGTATTATTAGTTGCTTATCTCAGCCTTTACCCTTATACTGTATGCTAAGCATATAAATACTTATGCTTAGCCTTTCTCTTGGCGAGACAACTCAGAAATGAAGGTGTCAATGACACTGCAACTTAACTTGACTGTGTTTAGTGTTTGATGAAAAGGATAATGTTCAATGTTTATGAAAGGATTATGAAATAATAATAATGGAGAATATGCTATGTTCTGTACCCTACATGCTATGTTTTCAACAAAAATAATCTGAGGTGTAGACTGTACTAAAGAATTGAGGCCTGGGTTGATATGGCCCTCTCAGTTAACGTATGTCAACCAATGTTACCAAGTTACAATAAATCATTCCAAAACGAGTCATCCTACCAAGTTACAATGAAATCCCTTCATAAATATGATTCAAAGACTTTGCTAAAGGAATCTAGGTCATGTGATGATTTGGTGGTCACGGCTGACTGATCATGACCAAAATAGGAGTCTCATCTAGATAAACCATGTTATCTTACCAAGTTACAATGAAATCTCATAAAAACAACCTGCACACAGTGCTAAAGGAAGCTAGGTCACATGGCCATGCAGTGGTAACAGCTGACCGATCGTGACCAAAATAGGAAAGTCTCATCTAGACATCATACCGAGTTATCCTTCCAAGTTAGAATGAAATTGCTTCAAAAATATGAACTGTAGACTGTGAACAAATCTAGGTCATGCCTGTGCGGCCATCATGGTTGACAGCTCACACCAAAATAGGACATTCTCATCTAGACATAATACTTAGTCATCCTACAAATTTGCAATGAAATCCCTTCATAAATGCAAGCTGTAGACTGTGATAAAGGAATCAAGTGCCTGTCCGGTGGTCACAGTTGACCGATAGAGACCAAAATAGGACAGTCTCATCTGGATACCATATCAAGTCATCCTACCACGTTACAACAAAATCCATTCATGAATATGACCTGTAGACAGTGCTAAAGGACTCTAGGTCACAAGCCCAAACGTTGGTAACGAAACGATCATGACCAAAATAGGACAGTCTTCTTATCTGGACATCATATCGAGTCATCCTACCACGTTACAATGAAATTTCTTCATAAATGTAAACTGTAGACTGTGTTAAACAAATCTAGGTCATGTGCCCGTTGTTATGGCCCCCTGTTATAATATCAGAATTGATATGTCTTTAGTTAATAATTATACACAATTAATATTTTTATGAAAGTATTTTTTATTTGGAATAAGCAGACTCTGGCTTGTGTGAGCACTTTTTTGCACTGAATGACCATTGAATGTACTCATCAACATGTTTATAGATACTGTTACACAGAATCTGTTTTAGCTCACCTGTTGTTTAAGTGGGTCACACTTGTTTACATGAAATTAAGACAGAATCATCTAGAAGCTTAATGAGGTGACTTTAATCAACAAATCAAAAATTAATAGAAAATAGAACATTGGAAACATTTCTTATTCTGGAACCTTCCATCTGAAGACTATATAAACTAGATAGAGTTATTTGTTTGCAAAGCACACAATGGTGTATCCCCACATTTCCGCTGAAACACATTAGAATATTTTAAATGTTTCAAATTAAATACCCTAGGAGCCTTTCGATGAAAACTAATTTTCCAACTATAACAGTGGTTCCACTGGAACCACTTGGGGCCATATCAAAATTCTGTAACCTTCATGTACATCTAGAGATGCTACCTGAATACATCAGCATAGTTTAAATATTTTGAATTAAATAACCTAGGAGCCTTTTGGTGAAAACTGATTTTATAATGATAAAAGTGGTTTCACCACCTGGGGCGAAATCAAAATTCTGAAACCTTCATGCACATCTAGAGATGTTACCCGAACAGCTTAGCATAGTTTAAATGTTTCGAATGAAATACCCTAGGAGCCTTTCGAGGAAAACCGATTTTCTAACGATAAAAGTAGTTCAACTGGAACCACCTGAGGCCAACTCAAAATTCCGCAAACCTTCATGTACATCTAGAGATGTTACCTAACACCTTAGCATAGTTTAAAAGTTTCAAATTAAATACTCTAGGAGCCTTTCAATGAAAATTGATTTTCTAACGATAAAAGTGGTTTCACTGGAACCACCTGGGGCCAAATCAAAATTCCAAAATGTTCATGCACATCTAGAGATGCTACCTGAGCACCTTAGCATAGTTTAAACGTTTCAAATTAAATACACTGGGAGCCTTTTGAGGAAAACTGATTTTCTAAAGATAAAAGTGGTTCCACGGGTACTACTTGGGGCCAAATCAAAATTCCAAAATGTTCATGCACATCTAGAGATGTTACCTGAACACATTAGCATAGTTTAAATGTTCCGAATGAAATACCCTAAGAGCCTTTCGAGGAAAACTGATTTTCTAACGATAAAAGTAGATCCACTGGAACCATCTGGGGCCAAATCAAAATTCCGAAACCTTCATGCACATCTAGAGTTGTTACCTGAACACATTAGCATAGTTTAAACATTTCGAATTAAATTCTCTAGGAGCCTTTCGATGAAAACTGATTTTCAAACGATAAAAGTGGTTCCACTGGAACCACCTGGGGCCAAATCAAAATTCCAAAACATTCATGCACATCTAGAGATGCTACCTGAGCACCTTAGCATAGTTTAAATGTTTCAAATTAAATACCCTAGGAGCCTTTTGGGGAAAACTGATTTTCTGAAGATAAAAGTGTTTCCACGGGAACCACTTGGGGCCAAATCAAAATTCCGAAACGTTCATGCACAACTAGAGATGTTACCTGAACACCTTAGCATAGTTTTAACATTTCGAATTAAATACCCCAGGAGCCTTTCACTGAAAACTGATTTTCTAACAATAAAAGTGGTTCCACTGGAACCACCTGGGGCCAAATCAAAATTCCAAACCTTCATGCACATCTAGAGATGTTACCTGAACACATTAGCATAGTTTAAACATTTCGAATTAAATACCTTAGGAGCCTTTCGATGAAAACTGATTTTCTAATGATAAAAGTGGTTCCACTGGGGCCAAATCAAAATTCCAAAATCTTCATGCACATTTAGAGTTCCTACCTGAACACCTTAGAATAGTTTAAAAGTTTTGAATTGAACACCCTAGGAGCCTTTCGATGAAAAGTGATTTTCTAGCGATAAAAGTGGTTCCACTGGAACCACTTGGACCCAAATCAAAATTCCGAAACCTTTATGCACATCGAGAGATGTTACCTGAACACCTTAGCATAGTTTTAACGTTTTGAATTAAATACCCTTGGAGCCTTTCGATGGAAAGTGATTTTCTAATGATAAAAGTGGTTCCACTGGAACCAGCTGGGGCCAAATCAAAATTCCGAAACTGTCATGCACATCTAGAGATGTTACCTAAACACATTAGCATAGTTTAAACGTTTCAAATTAAATACCCTAGGAGTCTTTCGATGAAAATTGATTTTCCAACGATAAAAGTGGTTCCACGGGTACTACTTGGGGCCAAATCAAAATTCCAAAATGTTCATGCACATCTAGAGATGCTACCTGAGCACCTTAACTGATTTTCTAACGATAAAAGTGGTCCCATGGGAACCACTTGGGGCCAAATCAAAATTTCAAAACCTTCATGCACATCCAGAGTTGCTACCTGAATACCTTAGCATAGTTTAAACATTTCGAACTGAATACCCTAGGAGCCTTTCAGGGTGTGACGTACGGATGTACGGACTTACGGATGGACGTACGGACAGACATCATGACTACATCCCCGCATTTTTTTAAAATGCGAGGATAATAACCTCTGTCAACAGATTCAGGCATTCTATTCATCTCACAGGGCATTCTTTTCATATTGACAGCATTTGTTTACATTCAGCATTAATTGAATATTGGAGATTATTAATACAGGACAGTTTTTATGGAAGCAGCTGAGTTTTACATATATATTCTATGGAATATCTTTGTGCACATGTACTGGGAAAGTGTTTCCAAAAGAGAATTTTCAAGAGAATTTATTCTTCTTGTGAAAGAGAATTTACTTTTGAGAAAGGCCATGTAAAACTACCTGTGGCACCAATGCTTATTGGATATTAATTCTATCTGAATTTTGTTTAGTGCTTTTTTGGAATTTATTGGAGACTGCTGAAAATTTTGAGTGAATATTTCATTACATTTTATTGGATACTGTTTCTGCAGACACATTCTTGTACATTATAATACCAGCTGGAAAGTTTCTTCATCACTGGATTACTGGATTCTATTGAACTTTATTTTGGACTAATTGATAAGTATTTCTGTTTTCATTTTTCTGAAAACCAAATAGTTTAAAAGATTTCTGTATCATTTTCTTTTCATATTTTTTTTTTATTAAATTTCAGAATAGTTAAATTTGAGTTATGGTTGATTCTCAGATTACTTTCTGTTTCCAATATCTTCTTTTTTTTTACACTGTCACACTCATGCGGCTGTCACAGTTGACTGATCATGACCAAAGTAGGATGTTCTCATCTGGACATCATTCCAAGTCATCCTACCAATTTACAATGAAATCCCTTCATAAATGCAATCTGTAGACTGTGCTAAAGGAATCTAGGTCACTTGTCCCTGCAGCCATCATGGATGACCGAACCCGACCAAAATAACACTTTCTCATCTAGATATTGTATGGAGTCATCCTACCAAGTTACCATGAAATCCCTTCATAAATACGACCTGTAGACTGTGCTAAAGGTTTTCGGGTTTCGAACATGTGCAGCCCTCACGGTTGACCAATCACGACCGAAATGTTTTGTTCTCATCTATACATCATACGGAGTCATTCTACCAAGTTACAATGAAATCCCTTCTTAATTACGACCTGTAGACTGTGCTAAAGGTTTTTGGGTTTCAAACCTGCACAGCTGTCTCTGTTGACTGATCACGACCAAAATGCGTCACTCCCATCTAGACATGACCTCAAACCTGCACATGAAATTTAGTGATGATCGGACAAGAACTACAGGGTGGAGCCTGTGCTAAAGAAAATGTGAACAGACTTTCAGTCTTACAGACTCACAGACTAATAGACTCACAGACTTCCGCATGTGTGATGGCAATAGCTTATCTTGAATTTGTTAAGCTAAACGGAGTTATCTACAAAGGGCAATACAAAAATTACGCTAACACCTTTTAGGTTTGTTTGTTTGCTGGGGTTTAATGACATTTTAACCAGAGAGACAGATTTATGGTTGGAGGAAGCCGGAGTACCTGGAGAAAACCACCAAGCAAAAGTGAGCAACAGTAAGACTCTCCAACTTACTAAAACTGCATAAGCAGATTTAGCAGCAGTTGAACGAAAGTGCAAAATTGACAGTTAATGTATGTGGCCCTTACCAAGTGACAGTGAAATTATTCCAAAACGAGTCATCCTATCAAGTTACATTGAAATCCCTTCATAAATCTGGCCTGTAGACTGTGCTAAAGGTTTTTTGGCTTCGGGCCCCTGTAGCCATCAGTTTCCCAATTGCGTCCAAAGGGCCGTTCTCATCTAGACATTATATGAAGTCAGCCTACCAAGTTACAATGAAATCCCTTCATAAATATGACCTGTAGACTGTGCTGAAGGTTTTTGGGCTTTGGGCTCGAGCAGCCATCATGGTTGAATGATCGCAACCAAAAGGGGACATTCTCATCTGGGCATCATCTGGAGTGATCCTACGAAGTTACAATGAAATCTGTTCATAAGTATGACCTGTAGACTGTGCTCAAGGTTTTCGGGCTTCGGGCCCCTGAAGCTGTCACAGTTGACCAATCACGACCAAAAGGGGATGTCATCATCTTGGCATTATATGGAGTCAAACTAACAGGTTACAATGAAATCCTTCCATAAATATGACCTATAGACTATGTTAAAGGTTTTGGGGTTTTGGGCTCGGGCAGCCACCAAGGCTGAATGATCGCGATCAAAAGAGGACATTCTCATCTAGACATTATTTGGAGTCATCCTACCAAGGTACAATGAAATCCCTTCATAAATATCACCTGTAGACTGTGCTAAAGGTTTTTCGGGCTTCAGGCCCCTGTAGCTGTCACAGTTGCCTAATGGTGTCCAAAAGGAGCTGTTCTCATCTAGACATTATATGAAGTAAACCTACCAAGTTACAATGAAATCCCTTCATAAATATGACCTGTAGACTGTGCTAAAGGTTTTCAGGCTTTGGGCTCAGGCAGCCATAATGGTTGAATGATTGCAAACAAAAGGGGACATTCTCATCTGCTAAAGGTCTTTGGGCCCGGGCAGTCATAAAGGCTGAATGATCGCGACCAAAAAGGGGATGTTCTCATCTAGATATTATTTGGAGTCATCGTACCAAACTACAATGAAATCCCTTCATAATTATGAACTGTAGACTGTTCTAAAGGTTTTCGGGCTTCGGGCCCCTGTAGCCGTCACAGTAGCCCAATCGTGTCCAAAAGAGGACGTTCTCATCTAGACATTATATTAAGTCAACCTACCAAGTTACACTGAAATCCCTTTATAAATATGACCTGTAAACTGTGCTCAAGGTTTTCAGGCTTCGGGCACCTGTAGCCATCACAGCTGACCAATCACGACCAAAAGGGGATGTCATCAACTAGGCATTATATGTTGTCAACCTAACAGGTTACAATGAAATCCTTCCATAAATATGAACTTTTGCCTATGTTAAAGGCTTTTAGGCTTGGGCACCCATCAAGGCTGAATGATTGTGATCAAAATGGGACGTTCTCATCTAGACATTATTTGGAGTCATCCTACCAAGTTACAATGAAGTCCCTTCATAAATATGACCTGTAGACTGTGCTAAAGGTTTTCGGGCTTCGGGCCCCTGTAGCCGTCACAGTTGCCCAATCAGGACCAAAAGGGGACTTTCTCATCTAGACATTATATGAAGTCAACCCACCAAGTTACAATGAAATTCCTCAATAAATATGACCTGTAGACTGTGCTAAAGGTTTTCGGGTTTTGGGCTCGGGCAGTCGTCACGGTTGGCAGATCATGCCCAAATGGGGAAATTCTCATGTAGACATCATAAGGAGTCATCCTACCAAGTTACAATGAAATCCCGCCATATTAAACATGACCTGCAGACTGTGCTAAACGTTTTTGGGTTTCGGGCTTGGGCAGCCATCACGGTTGACAGATCATGACCAAAATGGGACGTTCTCATCTAGGCATTATACAGAGGCATCCTACCAAGTTACAATGAAATCCCTTCATAAATACGACCTGTAGTCTGTGCTAATGGTTTTCGGGTTTTGGGCTCGGGCAGCCATACAGGTTGACCGATCGTGACCAAAAGGGGACGTTCTCATCTAGACATGACCCCAAACCTGTATATGAAATTTTGTGATGATCAAACAAGAACTGCGGGGTGTAGCCCGTGCTAAAGGAAAATGTGAACAGACAAACAGACTTCCGCACGCGTGATGGCAATAGCTTATCTTGACTATGTCAAGTCAAGGTAAAAAATTCAGCAAAACCATATCGTGTGACCTCTCAATGGAACAAGCTCGATGAGCTCGTTTCAATGAGTGGTCACATGATATGGTTTTGTTGAAATATTTGGAAAAATTAATTTTTTTCAACTGCTCAATTTGCAAATTATGTGGTTGGATGCAGGCGACTCGTTAGGTAAAGGGTTAAGTATTTATTTATTGGTGTTTAAGGTCACATACTTATGCACAATAGTTAATTGTAACCGTGACAGTTTTACGGGTGGAGGAGGCTGGAGTACCCAGAGAGAACCACCGAGCATCGACGAGCAACTGTCAGCTCCTCAACATTCTAACTCTGTTCAAGCTTCACTCAAGCAGGGTTAGAGCGATTGAAGACATGTGCACCATCGACGTGCAGTACGCCTTAGTACACAGCATCATCGTGCCCCCATGTAGGCAACCGGGATAAAGTGCCTTGCCCAAGGACACGTCGTCCCAGACGGGGATCGAACTCGGGACATCTAGCATAGAAGTCCAACAGTCTACCACTGAGCCACTGTGCTCCAAAGGGTTAAGTTTCAATTCTCTGACCACACTCCCAGTTTCCTAAATTTTCAATTTGACAAGGCTTTAGATCCATTAGATGAATTCAAAATGCCAGTTCACAAAATTTGAAAGTAATTGTGTAGAGGCTTAAGTTCACTCTGTTGGTGGTTTTCAGTGCTGACACAAATACTTTAATATACATTTGTGGAAGGGCAGGCAACATTGGAATATTAAATTGATATTTGACTTTTCTTCACCACCTCTACAATTTCTCTCCATTTCCTATTGAACAAACATATAAATTTTCTAGTAAATTTCCTTTCTTATTATACCTACCGCAATTGTTTACTACAGGCTTGCACTACAGTGGAAGAACCTAACTCGGATAAAATACTCTCTATTTTAATCTTTCCCAAGAGATTTGGGAACGAAAAGTGGTGTAAAAACACCACGAAAAAATAAGCCAAAACTGGGTCGAGCGCCATCGGCGCACATCCAGTATGGGACGCTCTTCCATAGTACAAACCCACGACTACCGTAAAACAGTGCGCAGTGCATCAATTCGTCATTCTTTTGATTCCGACATCACGCAGGTGTTATGTGATCAGCGGGGAGAAAGGCTTCTTACCCGAATAAGAAGACGAGAGGGCCTCCATGTAAACAATTGCGGTAGGTATAATAAGAAAAGAAATTTACTATAAAATTTATATTTCTTATCAACCTACCTCAATTGTTTACTACAGGCTGAATAGACAAAAGGATGGAGGGAATCACATAACCAACCCACACATAACTCAATAGCACTGGAACCGTGGACAGAGGAAGAGATCCCTAGGCCTATCAAACCATAGCATCACAAACATTAGAAAAGACAATGAAAGATGAGGCATATGATGAAGTGCGACGCACAGACAGAAAGGGCAGTAACAGCACAGAGCTGAAACTGACCCTGAAAAAAGCTGAAAGGCTGGGATAGACAACAGTCTGAGCTGAAGAAAGAGGGCCCCTAGGACCAAGGTCCTCTATCGGCTCCTGCAACTGTCGCAGATAAAAGGAGAATGTAGCATTTCTCCAGTAGCCTGCCAGTATAACGTCCGTCATCCGACAACATGACAGAGTTATGAAAAGAGGAAGACAATGCACGCACCTCGTGGCAGAAAAAACAATTGGTAATACAATCACCAGTAGCTAGACGAACGGAAGCTGCACGAATAGCAAGACAAATCCATCGAGAAATGGATGCAGGAGAGATCTGGCATGTGAGAAAACGCATATTCATCCAGGATAAAGGCGCGAATGCCCCCACCCCCAAGCAGAGCAGCGCCCAAGAAAGTGACCATCTTGGAGTAAACTGCAAAGTCCTAGGCCTTTTCAAGGAAAAGAGCTGAACAAGCTTGGAGAGGCATGGATGAGTGCCGAAACAATGCGGTACCACATATGAAAAAAGGTTTCCGAAGCATGGATTTGTACCCATTGCTGGAGACCCCCAGAAACAAACATAAACCAGAAACTCTGCAAGCGGGGTGATCGAAGGAGTGACAGAAGCAACAGAGTGATCGCACACCATCGACAGAAGAACCTTCCACTTAGCCACAGAGGCTAAACCAGTGGAGTGAGTGCCTCCTTGAAGAAGAAAAGCAACTCCACTGCGTGTCTCGAAAAACCACTATGGAGGAGACAGGACCCGATAAAAGACATGTGTGAAGGCACAATGAAGTCGAGTCAACTTGAAACCTCCTCGGGCGACTTTGGCAAAGAAAGTCGCGATGTAGAGGGAGACATGCCGGAACAGCTGCTAACTGAGAGTGGAGCAGATTGACCCACACCCACCGAGGCGACGGGTGTGATCGAAAGGATTCGACGACTGCAGGTTCATATCTGGAGAGAACCTGAGGCGGAATCGGAACCGGCAGAGAGAGATCGATGGAACCCGCCATGTGGAGCATCCACTCGGTGGAAAAGAACCTGCCCTGCCGGGACAGGGAATCGGCTAGGATGTTCAGACGACCGGAAATGTGATGAACAACCACCCCGGCATTGACATCCTGAGCGAGCAGTAGAAGATCCCGAGCCAATTCGTACATTGGAACCAAGTGCGTGCCGCCCAGGTCCCGAATGTAAGCAACCACTGTCAAATTGTCAAACAACAGAAGGACCTGATGATTCGACAGGTGAGGGATCCACTGCCTTTAACTCAGAAGAGCAAGAAGCTCTGCTGGCTGATGTATAGAGACGCCTGATCCTGGTCTCACACCCAGTGAAGGAAAAGACCTAGAGGATCCAACGTTGCACCCCATCCGAGATCGCTGACATCTGCCATCAGAACGCTATCTGACGTGGGTAAGTTCAACAGGACACCCTGCGTGATCCACTGAACATTCGTCCAGTGGAGAAGGTGAGGATAAGAGAATCTGGTAATCGAAGCACCAGATCCAGAGAATCGACATTCGGCCTCCAACGACTGAGCAGAAAGTGTTGGAGAGGTCTGACACGCAGCCGGCCTAGAGGAATGAGATCCGTCACCGAACCACAGAGACCGATCAGCCGGAGAATACTCCATGCCGTCGCGGATGTGGACTGGGACAGAGTCAGACCGAAAGCTGAGAGAATCACAGCCTTGGCCTGGGGGACCGCCACCAAATTGAATGGGGTGCGGAAAGCCATCCCCAGATGACAAAACAACTGAGAAGGGACCAGGTCCAACCTCTCCTCGTTGACTCTGAATCCTAGCGACGTGAGCAAGCTCAAGAGTGGTGACATCCGACTCCAGTAAGGCAGCATTGGAATGCCTCTGGAGGATATCGTCCAGATATGCCGAAGTAGTCACCCTGGACTGTGTGCGATGGAAAGCTATCACATGCAACATCAGACTGGTGAAGGCTCAAGGAGCCAGGTTGAGGCCGAAAGGCATGGCCTTGAACTGGTAAACTCGCCCCAGAAAAGCGAACCTGAGATACTTCCGTGACGTCCGGAATCAGAACGTGAAAGTAAGCGTCTCGCAGGTTGAAGCTGGAAGTGAAATCTCCCTGGTGAATTGAACAGCGAACCCACCTGAAAGTCTCCATGCTGAAATTGGGAGCAAGGATAGACTGGTTCAGGATACTCAGATCGATAACCGGTCGGAATCGGCCGTCCGTCTTCGGCACCAAGAACAGGCGGGAATAGAACCACACTGACTGAATGTTCTTGACGACCTCGATCGCCCCCTTTGTCAGGAGATTGTCTATCTCCGTGGACAAAAGTTCCCGACGTAAAACGTCAGAAGGAACTGTGGTTGGAAGAGGCACCCTGGACAGAGTGGGGTGCCTTCGGAAGGATATTTGCAGCCCGGACCGAACAACATCTAACACCCAAGGATTGGATGTGATGGTGGCCCAACAGTCTGCGAACTCTGCTATGCTTCCTCCAACCTGGGACGAGTCGAGGTGAGGACCTTCATTTCGAGCCCCGACGAGGCCCGCGAGAGGAGAAACCACCTCCTCAACTGAATGAAGAATTCTGATACTTCCCTCTAGTCTGCCGACGCTTACCCTTACCCCTTGAGTAAGAAGTAGAAGCGGTGGTAGAAGGATCAGCCTTTTGCTTCGCAGAGGAAGCAGAAGGGTACTTGTTAGGCTTGGAAAGGCCCCTGCCTCCCCTAGAAGGCTGATCAAGCTGAAGAAACAGCAGCTGATCTTTGGAATGACGTAGGACGTCATCCCGGACCGTCGACACGGAACTACGGAAAAGTTGCGGACCTGCCAAAGAAGCAGATCGAAGAGTAGCGCGCTGCTCCTCAGGAAGGGATCCAGATTAGCCGTGTTACAGGCATGCGTGTGAGTAAGATGCATGAGCGCCTTGGACAGCACACACAAAGGAGCCTGTACCTCGTCAAAACTTATCTGGAGGCAGATAAGCAGCTAAAGCTGAGACGACGTGATCTGAGAGAGAAAGCATACCAAGCATCTCTCTCAATAAGCCCATCGTGGACTCCAGAGTCGTCATCGGAATGACGGCAGACTTGGGCTTGAAAAGCCCGAGGGAACTGGAGTCCTGATCCAAAACTGTCAAAGTCTGGCAGACTGACGGATTGGCGGAATCGTAGTAATGATAACGCGCCAGAGGCAAAAAGGTATCAACCCTGGTGAAGAACGGAGCCTTCATAGCCTTGGAAAGCAGCTTAGAGTCAAAGGCTGAAAATGCTTCAACCAACTGTACCGACTGGCACGGTCGAAGACGCCCAGAAGCGGGTTGCTCCATAGGCTGTTGGTGCTCAACCAATGATCGCGGCCTGGCTGACACTGTCGGCTGGTTTGATGGTTTGAGATCCGGAAGGAACCCAAACACAAAATCAAGAGCTGCCCCCAAGTCTGAAGAATGCTGGCTCTCGACAAAAACAAGACACATAGCCCATCGTGGGCAAACCAGCCGACGCCTCCCATGGTGTCGGAACACCAGGGGGATCAGAAAGCGGCCTGTTTCCAATCCCGGGAGGCAGCACCATAGGGGGCGCCTGTAAACCACTCGCTGCCTCGCTGGAAGCAACAGGAAGGCTCTTTGACAGAACCTGAGTAAGGAGAGGGCCTCCCTTAGCTCACTGCCCGTACTGGCCAGTTCGACAGGGAAACAAGCCGGCAAAGTGGCTTCACCTCTGACCCTCTTAACCTGCGAAGGGTCACGATCCTCCAAAACATCCGACGTGGGACGACGGGCGGCAGCCGAAACGTCTGAAGGCAGACATGTATAGGGGTACAACACACCCCGAGGATCAACATAGCGGGAACTCATGAGAGTCACCGTGGACCTCTGCGGGGCAGAAGGTCCAGGCTGCACATAAGACGTTGGTCCCCCAAAACTGGTTGTGTGGTCAGAATGAGTGGACAGAAATGACACGGAGTTCATAGTGTCCCCACTAAGAACATCCGAATCCAATAACACAACTGTGGTGCTCGAGACCACAGTAGAGGGTCCGGCCGGCAGCCACTTCCAACTTTGCCGAGTTGAAGTTAGGGAAGGCTGAGGCCGATACCCCCACGTCTACACTCCCAGACACCGCAGCAGACCACTGCAGGTATAAAACTACTGTGCTCAACGGCTGAGAGGACACAGTAGGGGGTTCAGTCGGCAGCCACTTCCGACTTCGCCGAGTTGAAGTCGGGGAAGGCTGAGGCCGATACCCCACAACCACACTACAGACATCCCTGCAGACCTTGCAGGGATAAGCCAAGGCCGTCTAAAAACGGTGCCCAATGACGTAGACAGAACAGCAGTAGCAGCAGATACGACGGGAGCTGTTGGAACTGGCGGAAAAGTGGAGAGATCCACCTAGCTCGGCCTCCAAAGGAGGAGTCACAACCCTAGTGACAGCCTTAGATGTCGACTGGAGAGGGCGCATAGTCCCGAAACCAGGCATCTCTTCACCAGAAATCCAACAGCTCCCGCAGTATCCACCACGGTAAAAAACTGCACATTCCCTACAGAAGGGGAATAACTCTCACCAGACATGGTCGAGTCGGGAAGCCCCAAAACAACAGCGTTCCCTACCCCCACCCCCGCACATCCCCCACAGAGGGGGAGCAATTCTCACCAGACGGGCGGCCCTGAAACGACACCATTCCCCCCCCCCTGCATGAGTGGGAGGAGCTGCACATCCCCCACAGAGGGGGTAAAACTCACACCAGGCGTGGTCGAGTCGGGAGGCTCCCGAAACGACAGCGTTCCACACCACCCACGGGTGCGGAAGAAACGGCCACGAGAACGCACCAAGGCGAGAGCAAAAGGAATTGCCCTAAAGGAACCGAACTGGAAATAACAGAGGTGAGAGCAGTAGAAGAAAAAGGTGAACTCAACAGAAACAGAAAGTAGAGAACACCCTCAACTACGAGAGAAGGTGGCAGAAAAAAAAACGTGGGTACACGACAGAACACAGACGGTCGACAGGGACCGAAAAAAACAGAAATTCAGCCCTCAACAGAGTGAAGAAATCCTGTCCAGACAGTCCCTGATTGACACCTAACTCCAATAACAATTAAATTCATCAACCGAAAAATTCATTGTCGAAACGCGTTGACACGATGTCGGAAACAAAACATTCGTGAAAACAGAATAGTAAATAATATACAATGAGAATGTGGTTGAAAATATAAACGAGAATATATAAAACACAGTCCTGTTATTATACGATCTTCAGATCCATAATTCCAGTCACAGGAAAACCATTATCGACGAGTTAAAATATCACTGTTACGGAGCAAAATGGCACACATCCACAACGTGGACGGATAATCAAAAGAATGATGAATTGACGCACTGCACACTGTTTTACGGTAGTCGTGGATTTGTAATATGGAAAAGCGTCCCATACTGGGTGTGCGCCGATGGCGCTCGACCCAGTTTTGGCTTATTTTTTCGTGGTGTTTTTACACCACTTTTCGTTCCCAAATCTCTTGGGAAAGATTAAAATAGAGAGTATTTTATCCGAGTTAGCTTCTTCCACTGTAGTGCAAGCCTGTAGTAAACAATTGAGGTAGGTTGATAAGAAAGTTGTGGCTGCAGATTCTTAAGAAAGCAAATGTAACTAGATTATTTTGAAATCACAAGCTAATTTCCAGAAGTCATCCAATGAAACATGTTCATCACTGAGTGGGCCCACAGAGAGATTAAGGCATCTGTATCTTGAGTACTACAATGTCTATTAATTTCAGCTGTTTCTACTGAAATTTATTACAGATGCTTTCCGACCTTTGACGGCCAATAACATCATAGCATTAACAATTTCTTGACAATCTGGATGAAACTGCGCAATGCCTACCCTCAACTATTCCTCTTGTGGCGTGTCATATTATTAAATTCCTCATTTTGAATTAAGTTATCATTCAGGCTCCCACAGTGAACCCAAATATGAACCAAGGGACTTGGCTTGAACAAACTTGAATCTCACCCCCTAAGGATGCTGCATGCCAAAAATCAAAACATTCTGACTGCAGAATCTGAAGAAGACTTTTAAAGGAAAATTCCTAATATTGACTAAGTTAAAATTCCTCATTTCGAACTAAGTTACAAATCAAGCCCCCACAGTGAGCCCAAATATGGACCTAGGGTTATGGCTTGAACAAACTTGAACCCCCCCTCCCCCCCCCCCCCCCCCCCCCCCCACCCAGGATGCTGCATACCAAATATCAAAACATTCCGACTGCTGGATCTGAAGAAGAAGATTTTTAAAGAAAATTCCTCATTTTGTACAAAGTTATCATTTGGGCTCCCACAATGAGCCAAAATATGGACCTAGGCACATGGTTTGAACAAACTTGAATCTCACCCCCCTAAAGATGCTGCATACCAAATATCAAAACATTCCGACTGCTGGATCTGAAGAAGAAGATTTTTAAAGAAAATTCCTCATTTTGTACTAAGTTATCATTTGGGCTCCCACAGTGAGCCCAAATATGAACCCAGGGACTTGGCTTGAACAAATTTGAATCTCACCCCCCTAAGCATGCTGCATACCCAATATCAAAAGATTCTGCCTGCTGGATCTTGAGAAGAAGATTTTTAAAGAAATTTGCTTGAAATGCACTAAGTTCAAATTTGGGCTCCTATAGTATACTGAGCCCAAATATGAACCCAGGGGGCCAATTTGAACAAACTTGAATCAGATCCACCCCACAATGTTGCATACCAAATATCAAAAGATTCTGCCTGCTGGATCTGGAGAAGAAGATTTTTTAAGAAATTTGCCTGAAATGCACTAAGTTCGAATTTTGGGCTTCTATAGTGAGCCCAAATATGAATCCAGGGGGCCGATTTGAACAAACTTGAATCAGACCCATACCAAGATGCTGCATACCAAGTATCAAAAGATTCTGCCCACTGGTTCTGGAGAAGAAGATTTTTTAATAATTTTTCTATAATTCATATGGTGCTATCAGAGTTATGCTCCATACAGAGCCCCCATGGGTCGTGGCCATTTCATTTGAACAAACATGAATTGCCATATAGTAATGAACATCCACATGAAGTTTCGTGAAAATCGGACCAGTGGTTTGAGAGGAGAAGTCGTTTGAAAAATCTTCACGACAACGGACGACGACGGACGACGACAGACGGCGGAAGCAGGAAGACGGCCGGCCAGTGATAAGATAAGCTCCCTTCGGTGAGCTAAAAAAGCTGCTGATCGTTCCTTCATGGCGACGTTCAAGGTGACGTCATGTGCCGAAGCATAACATCATTTAGGAAACTACTGAAAAAATTCATCGTGTGGACCAGAAAATATTTTTCACTCGCACAAGCACTCATGAAAAATAAAACTTTCAGGTCCACCCACACTCATAAGATAATTCCAGATACTGACTAAAATAGAGTAGATTTTCTTTCTTATTATATGCTACAAGACATTTTATTACACAATATTCAGCCTAATTCGATGAGAAATGCACACGTTTCAAAACAATAACAAAGAGCAGCTGATTGTTTGTTCAAGGTGACGTGATGCAGCGCGACATCATTTAGGAAGCTACTGAGGGATATTCCTCGATATACAGTGGGTTGATGGATATCAAGAAATATCTTTTAGATAATTTGCGATAATTCACAGGCTAACATATAATAAATACGTTATATGTCAGGTATTTGATATAGGATTTTAAAAATGCTTACAAGTTTTTATTTGGGATGATGAGTAGTAGAAGTTTCACTGATTTCAACATTATGCAGTAAAATCTTATTCTAATGTTTTCCAACCCTCGATAGCCTATAACATGATAGTGTTAACAATTTGCCAACAGTTTAGATGAAACTGCACAATGCTGGCCCTCAACTATTACTCTTGCCGTCTGCCGTATTTTTATAGTGCTATGGTATGTAATTTGTGGGGATAGGGCTGTCATGTCATATATGCAGTATTTGAAGTTGGATTTTAAAATGAAAGTGTCAATGACACTGTAGCTCAACTTGACAAACTTGAACTTGGCAAGTTATAAATGAAATGGCAAAATTGAAGATCATTGGTACCAAAGTAATTTTTTTGCCAGTGGCAACATTTTTTGACAGAAACCGAAGAAAATCGATAGCTCCCATCTAGAGGCCTCCCCAAACAAGCATACCAGGTTTCAAAGCAATCAAATCATAAATGTGCCCTGTAGGTTGTGCCAAAGGGAAATATTGTGGTCTGACTAAACTGAGTTCTAAGAACGTTGGCCGCGGCAACATTTTTTGATGGAAATTGAAGAAAATCGACAGCTCCCATCTAGAGGTCTCCCCAAACAAGCATGCCAGGTTTCAAAGCAATCAAGTCATAAATGTGCCCTGTAGGGTGTGCCAAAGGGAAATATTGTGGTCTGACTAAACTGAGTTCTAAAAACGTTGGCCGTGGCAACATTTTTTGCCGGAAATTGAAGAAAATCGATAGCTCCCATCTAGAGGTCACCCCAAACAAGCATGCCAGGTTTCAAAGCAATCCGATCATAAATGTACCCTGTAGGGTGTGCCAAAGGAAAATATTGAGTCTTCTGACTGAACTAAGTTCTAAGAACGTTGGCCGCGGCAACATTTTTTGACAGAAATTGAAGAAAATCGATAGCTCCCATCTAGAGGTCTCCCCAAACAAGCATACCAGGTTTCAAAGCAATCTGATCATAAATGGGCCCTGTAGGGTGTGCCAAAGGGAAATATTGAAGTCTGACTAAACTAAGTTCTACGAACGTTGGCCGTGGCAACATTTTTTGCCGGAAATTGAAAAAAATCGATAGCTCCCATCTAGAGGTCACCCTAAATAAGCATACCAGGTTTCAAAGCAATCAAATCATAAATGTGCCCTGTAGGATGTGCCAAAGGGAAATATTGTGGTTTGACTAAACTAAGTTCTAAGAACGTTGGCTGCGGCAACATTTTTTGACGGAAATTGAAGAAAATCGATTGCTCCCATCTAGAGGCCACCCCAAACAAGCATGCCAGGTCTCAAAGCAATCCGATCATAAATGTACCCTGTAGGGTGTGCCAAAGGGAAATATTGAGTCTTCTGACTAAACTAAGTTCTAAGAACATTGGCCGCGGCAACATTTTTTGACAGAAATTGAAGAAAATCGATAGCTCCCATCTAGAGGTCTCCCCAAACAAGCATACCAGGTTTCAAAGCAATCTAATCATAAATGTGCCATGTAGGGTGTGCCAAAGGGAAATATTGAGGTCTGACTAAACTAAGTTCTACGAACGTTGGCCGTGGCAACATTTTTTGCCGGAAATTGAAGAAAATCGATAGCTCCCATCTAGAGGTCACCCTAAATAAGCATACCAGGTTTCAAAGCAATCAAATCATAAATGTGCCCTGTAGGGTGTGCCAAAGGGAAATACTGTGGTTTGACTAAACTAAGTTCTAAGAACATTGGCCGCGGCAACATTTTTTGACGGAAATTGAAGAAAATCGATAGCTCCCATCTAGAGGTCACCCCAAACAAGCATACCAAGTTTCAAAGTAATCTGATCATAAATGCGACCTGTGAGGTGTGCCAAAGGAAATTGTGGACGTACGTACTAACGTACTAACGTACGTACGCCGACGGACGAGAAGTGATGGCAATAGCTCAGCTTGACTTTGTCAAGTTGAGCTAAAAAATTTAAACTTGTTATTCGGCATAGTGAGTCGTAAAATTTTCCTTGATTTCAACTTTATGTTGGAAAATTTAACTTCGACATTTTTCGACCTTGAATAGCCAAAAACAACATAATATAAACAATTTTGTGACAGTTTGGATGAAACAAGATAATGTTTGAGCTCAACTATTTGTCCAGCAGCCTGGAATATTATTATAGTGGTATGGTATATGTTATGTAGTTTGTGGGGTCTGGCCGTCACAAAATTGAATGGGGTAATGCCTGCCGGTATTGACATCATATCGTGGGTATTTCAGATGGTATTTTTTTTTTTTTTCAACTTGTTATTTGGACCATGAGTACTACAAGTTCCCTTGATTTAAGGTTTATGCAGTGAAATTTATGTTTGAAGTTTTCTTACCTTCGGTTGCCAATAATGTCATGGCCCGGCCTGACAATCTAGAAAATCAAGGAGTGCAAAACAGTTGCCTCCTCAGATTGCTTGGGGTGTAATTGCACCTGAAATTCTCAATGCAAAAACTTGTACGCTATTTTGGTTATATTCACTTCAAGGTATTAATATTGAGGCTAAAAAAATGGTACTGCATTCAGCTACATTGAGTAAAAATTGGCACACACATCTCATTATTCAAAATGTTGCATTCAATTCTTATGTTACTGTCTTCTACACTCAAAATCTATCGAAATGCGACACAGAATGGACCATGAATTATAGGGTTGTCACTAGACTGGAAGGGGTAATGACTCTCAGTATTGATATCATATCTTGGGAATTTGACATCTGATTTTCAGACATTTTTCAACTTCTTATTGGAGACCATGAGCAGTGGAAGTTCCCTTGATTTCTACTATAAGCATCAAAATTTAATTTTGACGATTTTGAGCATTTGATTGCCAATAAGGTCAAAGTGTTAATTTTCTGACAATTTGGATGAAAACTGCATAATGCTTGAGTTCAACTACTCCTCTTTCTGTCTTTTAGTGCTATGCAATGCAATTTTGGGAGTAGGGTTGTCACCGAATGGGAGGGGGTAACGTCTATCAGTATTCCAGGCCTGACATTCTTAAAAATGAGGGCTAAAAATCGCTCCCCTCACATGGCCTAGGGGAGCGATTAGCTCTCCTCAAGCTTGCAAAAGCTAAAAGTGGCAAAATGAAGTTTTACTATTAATGAATTCTGCCTTGTGGGCTTTGTAAATTTTATTTGGTACTGCTAATAAGGCAGTCTCTGTGAGATGGCTACACTGCCCCTCCCACACCTCTGGGCCTAGGCAAGGCCCAGAGGTGTGGGAGGGACAGTGTGGCCATCTTACAGAGATCACTAACATAGCAGAGACCTGAAAAGATGCGGGTTTTAGGAATAGGCTATTATGGTCATCATTATTTTCTAAGGCCAGGTGGCTCGTTTTTTCCTCCATAATTTTTTTATGGCGAGCAGTAGGCGAGCGAATGAATCGCTCTTCCGAAAATGTCAGGCCTGGTATTCACATCATATCTCAGGTATTTGACAGATTTTCAAAATTTCTGAGTGAAATTAAATTTTGACATTTCTTGACCTTCATATTTATTTATTTATTGGTGTTTAAGGTCATATACTTATGCACAATGGCTAATCATGACCGTGACAGTTTTACGGGTGGAGGAAGCCGGAGTACCCGGAGAGAACCACCGAGCAACGACGAGCAGCTGCCAGCTCCCCAACATCGTAACTCTGCACTGCAGCACAGGCAGGGTAAGATTGTTTGAAGACATGCATACCATCGACGTGCAGTACGCCTTAGTACACGGCGTCATCGTGCTCCCATGTGGACAATAGGGGTTAAGTGCCTTGCCCAAGGACACAATGCGGTTGCCGCAAGTGGGATTCGAACCGAGGACCTCTCGGCTTGCAGCCTGCACCTCTACCTACTGAGCCACAGCACCCCCTTCTCGACCTTCAATTGCCATAGTCATGGCATTAACAATTTTCTGACAGTTTGGATGAAACTGCACAATGTTTGAGCTAATCTTTTCCTCTTGACGTCTAGCATTTTATTATAGTGTTATGGTACCTGTATGTAGCTTTGGGGGTAGGGATGCCACCAGATAGGGGTTGGGGGGGGGGGAGGGGCTAATGCCTGCTGGCACTTACATCATACCTCTGGTGTTTGATGTCAGATTTTAAAATGTTTTAAACTTGTTACAATTATTTGGGACGGTGAGCACTAAAAGTTCCCTTGATTTCAACTTTATGCAGTGAAATCAAATTCTGATGTTTTCCGACCTTCGATTGCCAATAACATTGCAGCGTTAACAATTTGGATGAAACCACACAATACTTGAGCTCAACTATTTTTCTTGCCATTGAGGATATTATTATAGTGCTATGTCATGTAGTTTTGGGGATGGGGCAGTCACCAGATGGGGGGGTAACATCTGTGTGTATTGATGTCATTTCTCAGGTATTTGATGTCTCATTTTCACAATTTTTTCTTCAACTTCTTATTGGGGACAATGAGCAGTAGATGTTACCCTGATTTCAACTGTATGCACTGAAATTTAATTTTCAATGTTTTCTGACTTTGATCACCAATAACATCATAGCGTTAACAATTTTCTGGCAATTTGGATGAAAGTACACAATGCTCAAGTTCAAATATTTGTTTTCCAGTCTGTGTTATTTGTGTAGTGTTTTGTTTTGCAGTTTGGAGTATATGGCTGTCACCAGAGGGGTGTGGTGGGATAAAAACTTGAAATGAAGTTAAAACCTTGGAAATGACATTATTTGAAAAATGCAAAAACATGTACATTTTTTTTTAAGTTGTACAACATACAAAAATTTCATTAAAGCCAGACAAAATTGAAGTTTTTGTGATGTTGGTGTGAAAAGGTCACCTGAAAAATCAACGATAACCGTTGAGAATTTCCCAAATTGGTATCACAATTTTTGATATGGTTTTTGTCAGTGTTGGGATATACAAAGTTTGAAAAAGGGAGACTTGATACAGGCAGTCATATTAAAAGTAAAAGAAAAACAGGTCAGTTGAGTATTGTTTTGGATAAAGGTCGAAATTTTAAAAACGAAAAAAAAGGCCTGGAAATATGATGACTGTCTACAAATGTTCCGAATATGGTGAAGGGGAAGTACCTTAAAAATGTTTCTGATGGAAAATAAAGACAAGAGGCCCCAGGGGGCCTGAGGGCGCTCACCTGACATGGTAGCCTAAATAGCAACCCAGAGAATTGATTTCCACAAGTTGCATCTGCTCCTCCTAAGAAAAGCTGAAACCAAATATCCAAATATTCTGACCAGTGGATCTAAAAAAAGATTTTTAAAGAATATTCCTCATACTGAACTAAGTCATAATTCGGGCTCCCACAGGAAGCCCATATATGAACCCAGGGACTTGGCTTTAACAAACCTGAATCTCACACCCCTAAGGATTCTGCACACCAAATATCAAAACATTCCGACTGCTGGATCTGAAGAAGAAGATTTTTAAAGAAAATTCCTCATTTTGAACCAAGTTACAATTCGAGCTCCCACAATCAGCCCAAATATGGACCTAGGGACATGGCTTGAACAAACTTGAATCTTACCCCCCTAAGGATGCTGCATAAAAAATATCAAAAGCATTCGTCTGCTGGATCTGAAGATTTTTAAATAAAATTCCTCATTTTGAACTAAGTTGTCATTCAGGCTCCCATAGTGAGCCTAAATATGAACCAAGGGACTTGGCTTGAACAAACTTGAATCTCAGCCCCCTAAGGTTGCTCCATGCCAAATATCAAAACATTCCAACTGCTGAATCTGAAGAAGAAGATTTTTAAAGAAAAATTCCTCATATTGACTAAGTTATAATTAGGGCTCCCACAGGGAGCCCAAATATGGACCCATGGACTTGGCTTTAAAACACTGGAATCCCCCTCCCCACCCCCCCCCCCCCCCCAAGGATGCTACTCACCACATATCAAACCATTCCGACTGCTGGATCTGAAGAAGAAGATTTTTTAAGAAAATTCCTCATTTTGAACAAAGTTACAATTCAAGCTCCCACATTGAGCCCAAATATGGACCTAGGGACATGGCTTGAACAAACTTGAATCTCACCCCCCTAAGGATGCTGCATACCAAATATCACAAGATTCTGCCTGCTGGATCTTGAGAAGAAGATTTTCAAAGAAATTTGCCTGAAATGCACTAAGTTCGAATTTGGGCTTCTAAAGTGAGCCCAAATATGAATCCAGGTGGCCGATTTGAACAAACTGGAATCAGATCCACCCCACAATGTTGCATACCAAATATCAAAAGATTCTGCCTGCAGGATCTGGAGAAGAAGATTTTTGAAGAAATTTGCCTGAAATGCACTAAGTTCAAATTCGAGCTTCTATAGTGAGCCCAAATATGAATCTAGGGAGCCGATTTGAACAAAATAGAATCAGATCCACCCCACAATGTTGCATACCAAATATCAAAAGATTCTGTCTGCTGGATCTGGAGAAGAAGATTTTTTAAGAAATTTGCCTGTAATGCACTAAGTTCAAATTTTGGCTCCTATACTGAGCCCAAATATAAACCCAAGGGGCCAATTTGAACAAACTTGAATCAGATCCACCCCACAATGTTGCATACCCAATATCAAAAGATTCTGCCTGCTGGATCTTGAGAAGAAGATTTTCAAAGCAATTTGCCTGAAATGCACTAAGTTCAAATTTGGGCTCCTATACAGAGCCCAAATATAAACCCAAGGGGCCGATTTGAACAAACTTGAATCAGATCCACCCCACAATGTTGCATACCAAATATCAAAAGATTCTGCCTGCTGGATCTGGAAAAGAAGATTTTCAAAGAAATTTGCCTGAAATGCAGTAAGTTCAAATTTGGGCTCCTATACTGAGCCCAAATATAAACCCAGGGAGCCGATTTGAACAAACTTGAATCAGATCCACCCCACAATGTTGCATACCAAATATCAAAAGATTCTGCCTGCTGGATCTGGAGAAGAAGATTTTTTAAGAAATTTGCCTGAAATGCACTAAGTTCGAAATCGGGCTCCTATACTGAGCCCAAATATGAACCCAGGGGGCCGGTTTGAACAAACCTGAATCAGATCCACCCTCCAATGTTGCATACCAAATATCAAAAGATTCTGCCTGCTGGATCTGGAGAAGAAGATTTTTTAATGTTTTTCCCATTGCCTACAGTGTTAAAAAGTGCTGACTCAGCACTTTTTCAATGTCCCGAAACTGTACCCTATGATAAAACCGATAGCAATTTTTTTTTACCAATTCTTTCTGTTGGTCCTAAGGAAGCTTCACACCAAATAAAAATTCTCGGTGCCGTGCAGTTTTGGAGATATGGGCGTTTTAATTTTTTTCTATTTTTAGCTCCTATGGTTCCCATGGGGCTACGGGAAAAAAAAAATCAGCATAAATTAGTTACTTATGACCCAATAAGCCCTCACATAAAATTTGGTTCAAATCAGCCTCTCGGTTTGGAAAATAGAAATTTTGGGCGGGGCCAAAAATTTTGCCCCTCCCATAACGACGCCAAGTATAGCCCCACAAACTTCTCTTGAACAAATCTGAGTCTACACCTCAAAAGGAAGCTGCACACCAAATATCAAGTCTCTGCTACTGCTGGTTCATGAGAAGAAGATTTTTTAAGATTTCAGCACACTTTTTGGGTGTGGCCCTACCCACGGGCGGGGCAACTTGATTTGAACAAAATCAAATTGCGATGTCATAACAAACTATTATCTCAAATATCAATTAAATTGGTTCAGCGGTTTGGGAGGAGAAGACGCAAACACCATGTTCACGGACGACGGACGACGGACGACGGACGCAGGACGACGGACGACGGACGGTGAGTGATCACTATAGCTCTCCTGACTGAAAGTCAGGTGAGCTAAAAAACAAGAGGCCCCACGGGGCCTGAAGCACTCACCTTGAACAGAACACGATATAAACAGAGTCCAAGAATAAGTCTACATTAAGCAATCCATCTCCATAGGATACACTGTCAGTCCTTGAGCCCCCAGGAGTGACAAAAATAGTCCAAGCATCATGCCTTTTCTTCAGTTGATCATAATGTAAAATGTGGCGCTCCCCTATGAAGCCCCTTGATACAACCTTCATGGATTAATCTTAGTTACACACCTCAAGAGGGTACTGAATATAAAATTTCTAATTCTTCAGCTACATGGACAATTCTGGCTTCCATAGAGAGCCCAAATATTAACCCAGGCTCTCGACTTGAACAAAGTTGAATCTGACCTTCCTAGAGATGCTGTATACCAAACATGAAAGCATTCTGACTGTTGGATCTGAAGAAGAAACTTTTTAAGGAAATTTCTTCATATTGCATTAAGTTAAAATTTGGGCTACCATAGCGAACCCAAATATTAACCTATGGACCAGATTTGAACAAACTTGAATCTGACACCTCTAGAGATGTTGTATACCAAATATGAAAGCATTCTGACTAGTGGATCTGAAGAAGAAAATTTTTAAAGAAATTTCCTCATATTGCACTAAGTTAAAATTTGGGTTATCATAGGGAGCCCAAATATTAACCCAGGGAACTAATTTGAACAAACTTGAATCTGACTCCCCTAGAGATGTTGTAAACCAAATATGAAAGGATGCTGACAGGTGAATTTGAAGAAGATTTTTTCCCTCATATTGTAGTTAAATTTCAGGTTCCCATATGGAGCCCAAATATTAAACCAGGCACTCAAATTCAACAAACTTGAAACTGACCTCCCTAGAGATGTTGTATACAAATATAAAAGCATTCCGACTGGTGGATCTGAAGAAGAAGATTTTTTAAGAAATTATCTCAGATTGCACTATGTTCAAATTTGGACTACTATAGTGAGCCCAAATATATACCTAGGGATCCAATTTAAACAAACTTGAATCTGACCCCCTAGAGATGTTGTATACCAAATATGAAAGTATTCTGACTGGTGAATCTGAAGAAGAAGATTTTTAAAAATTATCCCCCATATTGAACTAAGTTAAAATGTGGGCTTCCATAGGAAGCCCAAATATTAACCTAGGGACTTGGTTTGAACAATCTTGACTCTGCCCTCATAACAATGATGTATACCAAACATTAAAAGATTCTGACTGGTAGTTCTGAAGAAGAAGATTTTTAAAGAATATTCCCCATATTGCCCTAAGTTAAAAATTTGGTCTCTTGTATTGAGACCAAATATGAACCAATGGGCTTTATTTTAACAAATTTGTATCTGACCCCCCCCCCCCCCCCCCCCCCCCCCCCCCTATGCCTGTATACCGAATATCAAAAGATCCTGACCATTAGTTCGGGAGAAAAGAATTTTTTTAATTTTTGCAAATATGCTGACTCAGCATTCATTCGATGTCCTCTACAGAACACCCTAACATAACCGATGGCAATTTTTTTTAACCATTCAATCCTACTGGTCCTAAGAATGCTTCATACCAATAACAGTTCTCTGTTCCGTGTGGTTTGGGAAAAATGGGTGGGGGGGAGGGGGGGGGGGGGTGTATGCACGAGTCAAGTACTTATGACCCAATAATACCACCTACCAAATTTGGTTCAAATTGGACCACCGGTTCACCTGCCATTACAAAGCCAAATATTGTTTCACGAACTTCATTTGAACAAACTTGAATCTACACCTCAAAAGGAAGCTCCGTAAATATCAAGCCATTGTACCCACTGGTTCATGAGAAGAAGATTATAAAAATATTATGGAGCATTTTCCCCCACCCCCTCCCTATGGGGCTGGGCATGTTGAGTTGAACAAAAATGCAATACCCCATCGGGACCATCACTCACACATACTTTCACTTGAATTGGCCCAGTGATTTTGGAGAAGACCACAACATGGTGTTGACAGACGATGGATGGACGGACGATGGACACCGGTCGACGGACGGAGAGCAATGGGATTAGCTCAGCTTGACTTTGTCAAGGTGAGCAAAACAGACTGATGATCACTTCAAGTCATTTCAACTTCAACGAAGTTGAAATGACTTATAGCAACCGTAAGCATATTTAATCTTTTCCTTTTTTCTTTCTTTTATGTCACACCAAAATTTTGAATACTTTCCCTAAACCCAAAACTCATGACATTTGGCACACTAATCAGAAATATGAAATACATGCTTTTGTTAACTGAAATTCTATACACAATGACTGACACTGGTGCGGTTTTAAATTTTTTTTCAATATCTTTTAATATCAATGCCTGTATCAAGCCCCTCTTTCAAACTTTGCATATATAATCAATACAGAAAACCATATCTAAAAATGCTCCCCACTAGAGATATTGTGTACCAAATATCAAAAGATTCTAATTGATGGTTCTGGAGAAAAAGATTTTTAAAAAAACAATTTTTCAAATGTATGGGTACTATCAGAGTTATGTCCCCTTGCAGTGCACCCTGTGGGTGTGACAACTATATTTGAACAAACTTGAAATGACATATGATAAGGAACAAGTATATCAAATTTGGTTCAATTCAGCCCAGTGGTTTATGAGGAAAAGTCAATAATGTAAAATTCTCACTGGATGGACGAATGGAAATACAGATGGACAGATGGAAAGTGATTAATAAACCTCACCCTGAGCTTTGCTCAGGTGAGCTAAAAGCCGTTCACCCACATGCAATTTTACAAAAAATGGCCTGAGAAACAGAAGATCTTCTTTGTGGAACCTAAGCACTTTTCAATGAATTTGACAATGCTTTTTTAAGGACTGTCAATGCTGCACAAATTGGGTAAAAATCGGTCTGTTTGCCTGCCATTCGCCAAAAAAGAAATAAGGTGGCAGATTTTTCATTCAGCTATAATACTAGATCTTTGACAAATATCTTTACTCAAATCTCCATTGTATTCATTTGTTGACTTCCAGAATCATGATCTATTTTATAACGCGGTGAAAATCGTTTTGTTTGCCTGCCATTCGCCTAAAAAGAAATAAAGTGGCAGATTTTTCATTCAGTTACATTACTAGATCTTACAAATATCTTTACTGAAATCTCTATTGTATTCATTTGCTGACACTTCCAGAACTATGATTTTATCATTTACTTCATAATTATGTTAAAACCTAGTGTTATGATGACATGAAAATGAAATGCTGTGATCAGATTGAGGTGATTTATCAACTTCTTGTCTCTGAGGTTATAGGTAAACTGAATTCAAGTAATTTTCAAGGGAGGTTTTAAAAAATCAGGTATTGTTCAAGGAAGGAAAAAATTTCAAGCACTTCTCAAGGAAGAGTACAAAAATTCAAGGATTTTCATTTGAGAAGGAATCCTGGCATTTTCACAAGTGGGTTAATATTTAACAAATAAAATATTGTGATATTTAAAGATCTGCATCAAGAGAAACAAACAATGAAAGTGTCATTGACACTACAACTTAACTTGACTGTGTGTAGTGTCTCATGAAAAGGATAATGTTCAGTGTTTATGAATGGATTATGAAATAAGACAAGAATTCTGAAAATTGAGAACATGTTAAGTTCTGTACCCTACATGCTATGTTTTCAACAAGAATAATTTTGAGGTGAAGATGTACTAAATAATTGAGGCCTGGGTTGATGTGGCCCTCACAATTAAAGTATGTCAACTAAAGTTACTATTTTACAGTAAAATCATTCCAAAACAAGTCATCCTACCAAGTTACAATGAAATCCCTTCATAAATGCAACCCGTAGACAGTGCTAAAGGAATCTAGGTCACCTGCTCAAGCTCAGTAACGACTGACCTATCGTGACCAAAATATGAGTCTCATCTAGACATCCTATCAAGTCATCCTACCAAGTTACAATGAAATCACTTCATAAATATGAACTGTAGCTGTGCTAAACAAATCTAGGTTGCGTGCCCGTGCAGCCATCACAGTTGACTGATCATGACCAATAAGACATTCTCATCTGGACATTATACTGAGTCATCCTACCACTTTACAATGAAATCCCTTCATAAATGCAACCTGTAGACTGCTAAAGGAATCTAGGTAACAGAACCCTTTTGCAGTCATGTTTGACGAACCTTACCAAAATAGGACATTCTCATCTAGACATTATACGTCATCTTACCAAGTTACAATGAAATCCCTTCAAAATATGACCTGTAGACTAGACTGTGCTAAAGGTTTTGGGGTTTCAAACCCATCACGGTTGACTGATTGCGACCAAAATGTGTCATTCTCATCTAGACCTTGAACCTGCACATGAAATTTAGTGATGATCGGACAAGAACTACAGGGTGTAGCCTGTGCTAAAGAATAGGTGAACAGACTCAAAGACTAACAGACAAGTTAAGCTAAAAACAGCACCTCAAGAGTTATTTTTCTCACATTTGTTTTTTGTTAGGTGAGATTCTAGTGATTCAGGGTGAAAAGTTGCATTGAAATTCTCCGGCCAGTGTTGAGATCGCAGTAAGTACTGTATAAACATTGCCTTATGGTAGAGAGAATTACTAGTTTGCAATATGGCTGGTGCTCAGAAATGTATATTTAATTAAATACGAGGATAGGAAATCCACCTCCAATGTGTTTTAGAGGCATTCACTCTTCTCTCCCTGTACACTCGCTGTTCTTTAGTGACTGTTGAGTTGAATATCACCCCTGTGACTTTAATTAAATAAACAAGTAGCTCAATGCATCAGATATATTTCATATGAAAATAAAGAAGTACAGTGCACACAGGATAACTTCATACACGATTATTCAATAAGTTGACATCTAGTTTCCAAAACAATTACCAGTGCTTCTTTTCTGGGGGTGTGCTATCGCTCCCAGTCCTCCATGCTAGTACTGGAATGGTTAGAAGGATAACCGGTTTGAAACCAGTTGCCTACCTAACCAATTAGAATGAAAGTGTCAATGACACTGTAGCTTAACTTGTGTGTTGTGTTTGATGAAAAGGATAATGTTCAATGTTTATGAAAGGATTATGAAATGACAAGAATTGTGATAATTGGGAATATGTTCATTTCTGTTCCCTGTATGCTATGTTTTTGATAAAAATAATATGAGGTGTACACTGTATTAAAGAGCTGAGGGGTGGGTTAATATGACCTCACAGTTAATGTATGTGGCCCTCACAGTTAACGTATATCAATGAAAGTTACCAAGTTACAGTGAAATTATTCCAAAACGAGTCATCCTATCAAGTTACATTGAAATCCCTTCATAAATATGGCCTGCAGACTGTGCTAAAGGTTTTTGGGCTTCAGGCCCCTGTAGCCGTCGTTTCCCAATTGCGTCCAAAGGGGAAGTTCTCATCTAGACATTATATGAAGTCAGCCGACCAAGTTACAATGAAATCCCTTCATAAATATGACCTGTAGACTGTGCTAAAGGTTTTTGGGCTTTGGGCTCAGGCAGCCATCATGGTTGAATGATCGCAACCAAAAGGGGACATTCTCATCTGGGCATCATCTGGAGTGATCCTACGATGTTACATTGAAATCCCTTCATAAATATGACCTGTAGACTGTGCTCAAGGTTTTCGGGCTTCAGGCCCCTGAAGCTGTCACAGTTCTGTTCCCTTTAACAGAATCCCCCAGAAACTAATAGAACATTGCAGAAACTTCCTCTTCTGGGACATTCTATCTGGTTACTATATAAAGGTTTGTCAACAAAATTCAAAAACTCATTTTTTAGAAAGCCATTTCAGAAAGACTCACTTCAGTTAAAACACAGCAGTTGTTTCCATTGGAGATTATTATTGTTCTAGGACAGTGCATTAATTATAGAAGCAGTGCTTCTTTGTGATTTTGGAAGATTGATTCCAAAAGAGAATTTTGAAGAGAATTTGTTCGTCTTGGAAAAGAGAATTTATACTTTCTGTGAAACAGAATAATATTTTGTGAAAAGCCAGGATTCTACTGGATTGTTTGGAAATTACCTGTGGCACCAACTCTTCTTGGATTTTTCACATCTGGGCATCATCTGGAGTGATCCTACGATGTTACATTGAAATCCCTTCATAAATATGACCTGTAGACTGTGCTCAAGGTTTTCGGGCTTCAGGCCCCTGAAGCTGTCACAGTTGACCAATCACGACCACAAGGGGTTGTCATCATCTAGGCATTATATGGAGTCAAACTAACAGGTTATAATGAAATCCTTCCATAAATATGACCTATAGACTATGCTAAAGGTTTTGGGGTTTTGGGCTCGGGCAGCCATCAAGGCGGAATGATTGCGACCAAAAGGGGACATTCTCATCTAGACATTATTTGGAGTCATCATGGTTATAGCCCCCATATTATATTGAGATTGCGATATCCTTAAGTTGATAATTATGTGAGAAAGATTTTTTTTTATTTTCTGCATTTTCTGACTGGTCTAACTCTTTTGCACTCAGTGACCTTGTTTACATCTTTGTTACACTGATATATTGTACATATAGCTGTTGATTGTTTAATTGTTTAAATAGGTCAATGACCTTGTTTACTTGAACTTTAACAGAATCCCCCAGAAACTAATAGAACATTGCAGAAACTTCCTCTTCTGGGACATTCTATCTGGTTACTATATAAAGGTTTGTCAACAAAATTCAAAAACTCATTTTTTAGAAAGCCATTTCAGAAAGACTCACTTCAGTTAAAACACAGCAGTTGTTTCCATTGGAGATTATTATTGTTCTGGGACAGTGCATTAATTATAGAAGCAGTGCTTCTTTGTGATTTTGGAAGATTGATTCCAAAAGAGAATTTTGAAGAGAATTTGTTCGTCTTGGAAAAGAGAATTTATACTTTCTGTGAAACAGAATAATATTTTGTGAAAAGCCAGGATTCTACTGGATTGTTTGGAAATTACCTGTGGCACCAACTCTTCTTGGATTTTTCTCATCTGGGCATCATCTGGAGTGATCCTACGATGTTACATTGAAATCCCTTCATAAATATGACCTGTAGACTGTGCTCAAGGTTTTCGGGCTTCAGGCCCCTGAAGCTGTCACAGTTGACCAATCACGACCACAAGGGGTTGTCATCATCTAGGCATTATATGGAGTCAAACTAACAGGTTATAATGAAATCCTTCCATAAATATGACCTATACTAAAGGTTTTGGGGTTTTGGGCTTGGGCAGCCATCAAGGCGGAATGATTGCGACCAAAAGGGGACATTCTCATCTAGACATTATTTGGAGTCATCATGGTTATAGCCCCCATATTATATTGAGATTGAGATATCCTTAAGTTGATAATTATGTGAGAAAGATTTTTTTTTATTTTCTGCATTTTCTGACTGGTCTAACTCTTTTGCACTCAGTGACCTTGTTTACATCTTTGTTACACTGATATATTGTACATATAGCTGTTGATTGTTTAATTGTTTAAATAGGTCAATGACCTTGTTTACTTGAACTTTAACAGAATCCCCCAGAAACTAATAGAACATTGCAGAAACTTCCTCTTCTGGGACATTCTATCTGGTTACTATATAAAGGTTTGTCAACAAAATTCAAAAACTCATTTTTTAGAAAGCCATTTCAGAAAGACTCACTTCAGTTAAAACACAGCAGTTGTTTCCATTGGAGATTATTATTGTTCTTGGACAGTGCATTAATTATAGAAGCAGTGCTTCTTTGTGATTTTGGAAGATTGATTCCAAAAGAGAATTTTGAAGAGAATTTGTTCGTCTTGGAAAAGAGAATTTATACTTTCTGTGAAACAGAATAATATTTTGTGAAAAGCCAGGATTCTACTGGATTGTTTGGAAATTACCTGTGGCACCAACTCTTCTTGGATTTTTCTCATCTGGGCATCATCTGGAGTGATCCTACGATGTTACATTGAAATCCCTTCATAAATATGACCTGTAGACTGTGCTCAAGGTTTTCGGGCTTCAGGCCCCTGAAGCTGTCACAGTTGACCAATCACGACCACAAGGGGTTGTCATCATCTAGGCATTATATGGAGTCAAACTAACAGGTTATAATGAAATCCTTCCATAAATATGACCTATAGACTATGCTAAAGGTTTTGGGGTTTTGGGCTCGGGCAGCCATCAAGGCGGAATGATTGCGACCAAAAGGGGACATTCTCATCTAGACATTATTTGGAGTCATCATGGTTATAGCCCCCATATTATATTGAGATTGAGATATCCTTAAGTTGATAATTATGTGAGAAAGATTTTTTTTTATTTTCTGCATTTTCTGACTGGTCTAACTCTTTTACACTCAGTGACCTTGTTTACATCTTTGTTACACTGATATATTGTACATATAGCTGTTGATTGTTTAATTGTTTAAATAGGTCAATGACCTTGTTTCCTTGAACTTTAACAGAATCCCCCAGAAACTAATAGAACATTGCAGAAACTTCCTCTTCTGGGACATTCTATCTGGTTACTATATAAAGGTTTGTCAACAAAATTCAAAAACTCATTTTTTAGAAAGCCATTTCAGAAAGACTCACTTCAGTTAAAACACAGCAGTTGTTTCCATTGGAGATTATTATTGTTCTAGGACAGTGCATTAATTATAGAAGCAGTGCTTCTTTGTGATTTGGAAGATTGATTCCAAAAGAGAATTTTGAAGAGAATTTGTTCGTCTTGGAAAAGAGAATTTATACTTTCTGTGAAACAGAATAATATTTTGTGAAAAGCCAGGATTCTACTGGATTGTTTGGAAATTACCTGTGGCACCAACTCTTCTTGGATTTTTACTCCATTTGAATTTTGCGGAGCATTTTATTATATTTTATTGGAGACTGCTGAAATTTCAAAGTGAAAATTTTATTACAAATCTACGGGATACTGTTTCTGAGAGACATTCTTGGATTTAATACTACATCTACCAGCTGGTAACTTTCTTCAGAAGATACTTCACCACTGGATTACTGGATTCTGTCAAACTGTACTTTGGACTAATTCTATAATTGATAAGTACCATTGTTTTTTTTTATTTTCTGTAACCCAATTAGTGTAAAAGATCTTTGTATCATTTTTTTTTTATATCAGTTTTTTTTAATTAAATTTCAGAATAGTTAAATTCATAGTTTTGTTGCTGATTCTCAGATTTCTTTCTGTTACCAATATCAATAATATTTCCATACCGTAACAGAAATTGGGGGCTCGTTGCCGAGATTGAATATTAGATAACAAGAAAGCTTTATTTGCATATTGCAATTATTATTTGGCTCACTTTTAAAACATTTAAATTTTCTTAGAAAATTTCAGTATTATTATTTATATTCTGAGAACCAGCAAACCTTTTCATCATGGTATTTATTGTGACAGAATTTATTTCTGAATTTGAAAGCTCTCCTAGTTTGGCTCTTTTAGAATCTCTTAAGAAGGAGGATTTATTTCAACTTGCTCAGTATCTAAAATTACCTGCCACCCCTGGTCTGAACAAACATAAACTTAAACAGATCATTGTTAATCATTATGTGGAGGAAGGCCTTTTGCCTCAGACTGAAACTCTCCCCTCTGAACCACAACCCACTGATGCCCTTGAACTCAAAAAGTTAGAATTGGAATTAAAAAAGTTAGAAATGCAACAAAAAATGAGGGAAATTGAAATTCAGGCTCAAAAAGAAAAAGAAGAAAGAGAAAATGAAATTAAATTAAAAGAATTAGAAGCTCAAAAAGAAAGGGAACAAATTCAGGCTCAAAAAGAAAGGGAACAAATTCAGGCTCAAAAAGAAAGGGAACTAAAATTAAGGGAAATAGAAGCTCAAAAAGAAATGCACTTAAAAGAATTAGAAATTCAGGCCCAAAAGGAAATACAGTATATGCTGGACAATGATATCATAGAACCTAGCCATAGCAACTGGAGTTCGCCCTGTATACTCGTCCCAAAACCTGATGGCAGTTACCGATTTTGTACGGATTACCGAAAGGTGAACAGCCTCACCAAAACAGACAATTATCCAATTCCAAGAATTGATGACTGCATTGACAAACTTGGCCATGATAAATTTGTGACAAAATTTGACTTGTTAAAGGGTTATTGGCAAGTCCCTTTAACAGAAAAAGCAAAGGAAATATCTGCTTTTGTTACCCCATTTGGGTTGTATCAATATAAAGTAACCCCTTTTGGCATGAAAAACTCTCCGGCAACGTTCCAGCGCATGGTTAACCACTTAATTGCAGACCTAGATCACAGTGAAGCTTATATTGATGATGTTATTATACACACAGATACAAATTGGGCTGATCATCTAAAGCATATTCAAGAATTTTTTGACAAAGTGACCCAAGCCAACCTAACTATTAACTTGGAAAAATCAGAATTTGGCAAAGCAACTGTAAATTATTTAGGTCATGTTGTGGGTCAGGGGCAGGTGAGGCAGATTGCGGCTAAAGTTGATGCCGTTGTAAATTTTCCAGTACCAAACTCTAAAAAAGAGCTCATGAGATTCTTAGGCATGGCTGGATATTATAGAAAATTTTGTTTAAATTTTTCAGATGTTGTCTCCCCTTTGACTAGTTTATTGAGCAAAAGGGTTAAGTTTGTTTGGACTGAGGAATGTCAGAAATCCTTCAACAGAATAAAAACTTTATTAAATAATTCCCCTGTCCTGGCCAGTCCCAATTATGAAAAGCCCTTCAAATTATTCATAGATGCAAGTGACAATGGAGCAGGTGGGTATATTGCCCAGGAAGATTCCCAAGGTATTGATCACCCTGTATGTTATTTTTTCAGAAAATTTCTCAAACATCAAAAGAAAGAATTACTCTACAGTAGAAAAAGAAACTTTGGCTCTAATTTTGGCATTAACCCATTTTGATGTGTATCTAGGAACCGCCCAATGTCCAATTACAAATCGTCAACAAGTTATTCGAAATATCGACAGTGATCGTCGTTCCACAGTTAAAACATAGTAAATCTGATGCTTCTCTTTTGGGGTGGATTACACATCGAATTTGTGTTGTAAATATTGAGAAATAATAGGCTTTGGCATTCAAGACTTCATTAAAGATCGGCAATTTCCGCGAGTACTGAGTTATAACAGAAACTTTTTCGTCGTATGTATACAAACAATGCTTCTTTGTGTGCACACTACAGAATAGTTTCTGTGAATATTACTTTCCAATTCCTATAGTTTTGTTCCCATATTTGGTGAAATAATGGCCATGTGTAACCAGATATTATCCAGTTATAGCTATCGGTTTGTAAGTTGTGAAAATTAGCCAACCGTGTCAGCCCTATTCCTCGCAAATATGACATGCCTTATTTATGCTGAGGTATATTTTTTCTTGCCTTCCAAAAGTATATTGATCAGATACATCTAATACTTTCTATGCCTTTCACTGCCTAGCTGGTCTATATTGTCTATATAGTCTGATTACTGCTGTGATCTGCTAGGACCTTTTTGTAACAGATTTTACACACACAAGTTTAGCAATCATGAATGTTATTGAATTGAATTGTTCATTACCTTTGACTGGCATGTCTGTCATTTTGCATTAGAAAGTGTACGGCACAAAGAACTCTTCCTATTGTTAGCTTATCTTCCCAGGCTTGGTCTGTTAGTGTTACTGTTACACTAACACTGTCACTGTTACTGTCCGGAACGAGTTTTAACTTTTATACTTTTGATTACACATTTGTAATGAATAATAATATTGTCAATATTACAAAAGTAATAAGTATAGATTACAAAAAGGGAGTGCTTATTTCCACATACGTATGTGGTAATAAGCAAACCCCAGGGGAAGCATTAGTAGTTAGTAGTAGGCCTATAGTACCACATACTTATGTGGAAATAAGCAAAAAAACGTCCTGGCAAACAATGATACACTCCCAATAATATACATAAAGCAGTTTTAATTTGGGTGGCAGATCTGGGAAGTATTTCAAAAATAAACTTATGCTTTTCTAAAAAACGCGAACTAACTTGTAGTTGTATTATGCAGTTACAAAATGATATTGCACAAACACACCTCTGTTTGGGAAATTCCAGCAAGTATGATTGACGTCATTTATGTTGACCGGAAAATCAGTTTCACATGGGAATCAGTATAATACGTACGGTGAGTAATCGTACCATCAAATTTTGCACCATAAACATCTGCTGACAGAAAGTGTCGTTTAAATATGAATTGAGGACTCGGACTCGGACTCAAAACACATACTGAATCAAGGACTCGGACACGGACTCAAGTTAAGTGCTCAGTTTTTTGTTGAATTACCAGTGATTTACCGCGTTATAGCGATCTTTATTAATCATTGTGCCGAAAATAAAAATTAACCATCCCTGTGAGGTCAGTCCAGACTGTTTAACACGTCAAACTGCCGTGACATTTTGCCGGTGGTTGCCGCACTTGGGGGAGTGTCCTGGAGTGTGTTAAGTAATTATTAAGTTAGAATTAATAGATTTCATAAGAACTATCGACGCCTTTATCCACGTTGTTTCATTTAACCATTTATGCGTGGTATCTGTTAAATGTCCATCCACTGTCCACACCATGTATACCTGTCAATTCGACAATCTGAGCGACCACCATTTCCTCAAGCGTTTCGCTTTCCGTACAAAATACCGAAGTATGAACTCCCTAACTCCGTTACTGTTGTGTACATTACGTATTACTATAAATAAATTTACCAAATCCAAAAAAATTATATTGCGGACGTTGGGTCCAAGTTTGGACTAACTGTGAGGGTAATTAGCGCGCCTCCTTTAAACAATCCTGGATCCGCCTCTGTTTTATGAAGTTGACAGTTTCTTAACGCTAGGTTCGACGACAGCACCGATTATTCCGAATGCCACACCCCCCCCCCCCCCATCCCATAAACTCTAGCAGACGCATTTGCCGCCTTGACAGATTGGCGACCAGGCTGACTGATCAGCCTGGTCAGAGGCTAATTACCAGGCCTGGGCTGACAGGCCTGGTGAAAATGCAAGGCCTGCCTCAGTACGTTTTCATATAATATATTTCTCAGTACGTACCCACGCCCTCAGTACATTTTCATCGAGGCACGTAATATCGCGGTGGGCGTGGGAGAATGTGACGCTCCCCCCCCCCCCCCAAACTGGTGGGGAAAGTTTGAAAAAAATTATGATCAATCTATATAGAGTCCCACACGCCAGCTGCTTTTCCAACCTTGTAATTGAGGAGGAAATTGGTTCGCATTTCGGGTGTACCTGGCTGAATGGATGTGCGCGTTTGTGACAGGGAGGAGGCAAAGTCTACGCTTATGGGGAAAATCTGCCACCCGTGGATCACGGAATACCGTACCGCCGTACCGAATACACCAGGATATACACGTTTTAAATTGGAAACACATTTTCAACACTAAATCCATGTGGCTTGTATTGGGCCCACAGGATATTCCACACCAAAATAATATTAGGCCTACGGCCTTTGGTTCCAAGTTTGGAGAAGCATTGAACGGATATTTTGAGTATTGACTTGGTCGAGTTTGGTAGTAAGTCGCAGAAAAATGGTTAAATGAAGCCATGGAGATGGAAGGGAGTCGATCGATAATTCACAAAAAGTCAGCTTATCCCAACTAAATAAATGAATGATAGACTTTATATAAAAATATAGGGGCATTCCCCAAAGTACGATGGCTATTGGGAATATGTTACGGCAGTTTAACAGTTAAACGATTTTTGCTGATCATCACAACGACAAGATCGCTGTTACGTGTGGTTAATCACTGGAAATTCAATAAAAAATCTGAACACTAAACTTGAGTCCGAGTCCGAGTCCGAGTCCTCGATTCAGTATGTGTTTTGAGTCCGAGTCCTCAATTCAGTGTCCATCGAAAGTGTCATGAAGTCCGGTCCGCGATATTTCAATACATAGTACCGAAAGTTTGTCGAGGTCCGTGAAGTTAGCTCAGTGTTCAGCGTTCAACATTCGTTCAAATTCGTATGAAGTTAGCTCAGTGTTCAGCGTTCAACATTCGTGTGAAGTTAGCTCAGTGTTCAGCGTTCAACATTCGTTCAACATTCGTGTTGAGTTAGCTCAGCGTTCAGCGTTCAACATTCGACCAACATTCGTGTGAAGTTAGCTCTACGTTTAGCGTTCAGCGTTCAACATTCCCCAAAATTCAGTGTGCGATATGTCGAATCTGGGAAAAAGTGAAAGTGATGTTAGTGACTTTTACTACTCCAGTTGAGCGTTCAACATTCGACCTATATTCGTGTGAAGTTAGCTCAGCGTTCAGCGTTCAACGTTCCTCAAAATTCAGTGTGCCAGCTCCGAATTTGTGCTTTCACCCGAGATATAGCCTTCATGGGACCGACTGCCCATCGCTACTTCTAAGAACAATCATATTTGGGGGACCCCCTCTCGCCTGAAGCGATATTGGTGACTTTTAGTATTCCAATTCAGCGTTCAACATTAGACTATCCTTCGTGTGGAGTGTTCGCAGCATTCTGCGTTTGACATTCGGCAATATCTGGTGTTTGAAGAGAAAACAACCATAGATATAGATAATAAGTGGGATCGGAGCAATCATCGCCTGGAGGAGCAACCCTCATGCAAACGACTGTCCGAGTATCCAACATAATTATAACAACACTCAAACCTAGGCGCCCCCACTTAATGCTTTGGTCTCTCTAATTAGAAGGCAGTCCCCGTCGTAGAGACAAACTTTTGATTTAACGCTGTCAGGCATTTCTGGTCGGTAATGTGGCATTAGAACAAGCTCGGTCATATGGCTACATATCCTGTGGGACTCCTGATTCAACCGGGACATGTTCTGAATAGTTTCCGTCAACCATTACCCACATCTTACGTTGGGGCAGGAACTTTTTCAGCCAGTGGTGGATGTATTAATGCAATCGATGCACTTATGCAATCGATGTAATAATAAAGAGGCGACCCCTCCCGCCTATAGCAGCATTAATTGGGGCGTCGTGCATCCGAGCTCAGCGTTCAACATTCGAATAACCTCCGTACAGTGTGAGCGCTGCATTTAGCTTTCAAAATTCGGCAATATGTGGAGTTTGAAGACAACACATCACTAGATCATAAGTGGGATGGGTGCAATCATCGCTGGGAGGAGGCAGCCCTCGTGCAAACGACTGCTCGAGTGTCCGCAGTCTACATAATTATAACAACACTCGAACCCACGAGCCCCCCCCCCCCCCCCATCCCCTTCCCGAATGCTTTGATCTCTCTATATAGGAGGCAGTCGTCAGCGAAGATGCGAACCTTTGATTTAAAGATGTCAGGCGGGCCGTTGCTGTGACATAAGTATACAGTAGAGGTCCTAGGACACTACCCTGTGGGACTCCTGATTCAACCGGGACATTTTCTGAAAAGTTTCCGCCAATGACTACTCTCATCTGGCGTTGTGTCAAGGAGGGTGGATGCACTAATGCAATCGATGCACTTATGCAATCGAGCGCACTAATAAAGACACCCCCACCCTCCCCGCTTATATCGGCATTAATTGATGTTTTTGAGTATCCCAGCATTCAACATTCTGCAATATGCATAGTTGGAAGAGAACACAACCGTAGATCGTAAGTGGGATCGGTGCTGACGGTGCATTCATCAGAGGGGTAGCCATCATGCAGTCGATTGTCCGAGTGTCCGCAGTATACAAAATAATACATGAAACAACACTCAAACCCAGGCGGCGCTCTTTCGCCGACATTGGTATTGATGAATGTATGTATTCCATCTCAGCGCTCAACATTCGCCCAACATTCGCGTGAAGTAAATTCAGCGCTCAGCATTCAACATTCGGCAAAAGTCTGTGTTTGGGCGAAAGAGAAAAGACATGCTATGTCGAATCTGTGCTTTCACCCGAGGTGCAGTCTTCAGGCGACGAACTGCCCATCGTCCACATGTAACAACACTCACATCTGGACGACTCCGTGTCGCATGAAGCGATATTGATGATATTTACTACTCCAGTTCAGCGTTCAACATTCGACCAACATTCGTATGAAGTTAGCTCAGCGTTGAACATTCGTCAACATTCAGAGTGCCACATGCCAAACTGTGCTTTCACCCGAGGTGTACCCTTCATGCGACCGACTGCCAATCGTATAATCTAACAACACTAATATTTGGGCGACCCTTCTCACCCGACGTGATATTGATGACTTTTACTACTCCATTCCAGCGTTCAACATTCGACCAATATTCGTGTGAAGTTAGCTCAGCGTTCAGCGTTCGCGTTCAGCGTTCAGCGTTCAACATTCGCCAAAAGTCAGTGTGCCACATTCCGAATCTGTGCTTTCATCCAAGGTCGAGGCATACCTTTCATCGGACCGGCTGGCCATCGTCTACTTCTAAGAACGCTCATATCTGGGCGACCCCCTCTCGCCTGAAGCAATATTGGTGAGTTTTAGTATTCCAGTTCAGAGTTCAACATTCGCATAACCTTCGTGTGGAGTGAGCGCAGCACTCAGCGTTTGGCATACGGCAGTATCTGGAGTTTGAAGAGAACACAACCATAGATCATAAGTGGGATCTGTCATATCATCGCCGAGAGGGGTAGCCCTCATGCAAAAGACAGTCCGAGTATCCAACTCTAGTTGTAACAACACTCACACCTAGGCGCTCCGCCGCCCCCACCCCCTTAAATGCTTTGATCTCTCTAATTAGTAGGCAATCGTCAGCGAAGAGGCAAACCTTTGATTTATCGCTGTCATGCAGGTCGTTCATGTGGCATAAGAAAAAGCACGGTCCTCCTGATTCAACCAGGAGATGTTCTGAATAGTTTCTGTTAACCATTACCCCCATCTTGCGTTGGGTCAGGAACTTTTTCAGCCAGTGGCGGCTGCATTAATGTAATCGATGCACTTATGCAATTGATGAACTAATAAATAGGCGACCCCTCCCGCCTATAGCAGCATTACTTGGGGGCGTTGTGCATCCGAGTTCAGCGTTCGACATTCGAATAACCTCCATATAGTGTGAGCGTTGCATTCAGCGTTCAAGTGCATCGATTACATTAATGCAGCCGCCACTGGCTGAAAAAGTTCCTGACCCAACGCAAGATGGGGGTAATGGTTAACAGAAACTATTCAGAACATCTCCTGGTTGAATCAGGAGGACCGTGCTTTTTCTTATGCCACATTAACGATCTGCATGACAGCGATAAATCAAAGATTTGCCTCTTCGCTGACGATTGCCTACTAATTAGAGAGAACAAAGCATTTATGGGAGGGGGGAGGGGCGACGGGGCGCCTAGATTTGAGTGTTGCTACCACTAGAGTCGGACTGTCTTTTGCATGAGGGTTACCCCTTTCGGCGATGATTGCACCGATCCCACTTATGATCTATGGTTGTGTTCTCTTCAAACTCCGATACTGCCGAATGCCAAACTCTGAGCGCTGCGCTCACTCCACACCAAGGTTATGCGAATTTTGAACGCTGAACTAGAATACTAAAAGTCGCCAATATTCCTTCAGGCGAGAGGGGGACGCCCAGGAATAAGCGTTCTTAGAAGTAGACGATGGCCAGCCGGTCCCATGAAGGGTATACCTCGACCTCGGATGAAAGCACAGATTCGGAATATGGCACCCTGACTTTTGACGAACGCTGAACGCGAACGCTGAACGCTGAACGCTGAACGCGAACGCTGAACGCTGAACGCTGAACGCTGAGCTAACTTCAGACGAATATTGGTCGAATGTTGAACGGTGAACTGGAGTAGTAAAAATCATCAATATCACCTCGGGTGAGAAGGGTCGCACAGATATGAGTGTTGTTAGATGTAAACGATTGGCAGTCGGTCGCATGAAGAATACACCCCGGGTGAAAGCACAGATTCGGCATGTGGCACACTGAAGGTTGACGAATGTTGAACGCTGAACGCTGAGCTAACTTCATACGAATGTTGGTCGAATGTTGAACGCTGAACTGGAGTTGTAAAAATCATCAATATCGCTTCATGCGACACGGAGTCGTCCAGATGTGAGTGTTCTTACATGTAGACGACGGGCAGTTCGTCGCCTGAAGAATACACCTCGGGTGAAAGCACAGATTCGACATAATATGTCTTTTCTCTTTCGCCCAAACACAGACTTTTGCCGAATGTTGAACGCTAAACGCTGAAAGCTGAAATTACTTCACGCGAATGTTGGGCGAATGTTGAGCGCTGAGCTGGAATACATATATTCACCAATACCAATGTCGGCGAAAGGCGTTGAGTGTTGTTACATGTATTATTTTGTATACTACGGACACCCGGACAGTCGATTGCATGAAAGCTACCCCTCCGATGAATGCACCGATTCCACTTACGACCTACGGTTGTGTTCTCTTCCAACTATGGATATTGCGGAATGTTGAATGCTGGGATACTCAAAAACACCAATTAATGCCGCTATATATGCGGGGAGGGGGGGGGGGGGGGGTCTTTATTAGAGCGCTCGATTGCGTAAGTGCATCGATTGCCTTAGTGCATCCACCCTTCCGTGACCCAATGTCAGATGAGAATAGTCGTCGGCGGAAACTTTTCAGAAAATGTCCCTTTGAATCAGTAGTCCCACAAGGTACTGTCCTAGGACCTCCACTTTATACTTATGTCACAACAACGGCCCGCCTGACATCTTTAAATCAAGGGTTCGCATCTTTGCTGACGACTGCCTCTTATATAGAGAGAACAAAGCATCCGGGGGATGGGGTGGGGTGGGGGCTCCTGGGTTTGAGTGTTGTTATAATTATGTAGACTGCGGACACTCGAGCAGTCATTTGCACAAGGGCTCCCTCCTCCCAGCGATCATTGCACCGATCCCACATATGTTCTAGGGATGTGTTCTCTTCAAACTCCAGATACTGCCAAATTTTGAACGCTGAATGCTGCGCACACAACATACGGAGGTTGGTTATTCGAATGTAGAACGCTAAGCTCGGATGCACAACGCCCGCAATTAATGCTGCGTTATATGCGGGAGGGTCGCCTATTTATTAGTCCATCGATTGCATAAGTGCATCGATTACATTAATGGAGCCAGCACTGGCTGAAAAAGTTACTGACCCAACGCAAGATAGGGGTAATGGTTGACAGAAACTATTAATAAATTTCCCGGTTGACTCAGGAGTGCCACAGGATACTGTCCTAGGACCAAGCTTATTCTTATGCCACATTAACGGCCTGCATTACTGCGTTAAATCAAAGGTTTGCCTCTTCGCTGACGATTGCTTACTAATTAGAGAGATCAAAACATTTAGGGGGGGGGGGGGCGGCGGGGCGCCTAGGTTTGAGTGTTGTTACAACTAGAGTTGGATACTCGGACTGTCGTTTGCATGAGGTCTACCCCTCTCGGCGATGATTGCACCGATCTCACTTATGATCTATGGTTGTGTTCTCTTCAAACTCCAGATACTGTCGAAATCCAAATGCTGAGTGCTGCGCTCACTCCACACGAAGGTTATGCGAATGTTGAACGCTGAACTGGAATACTAAAAGTCACCAATATTGCTTCAGGCGAGAGGGGGTAGCCCAGACATGAGCGTTCTTAGAAGTAGACGATGGCCAGCCGGTCCGATGAAAGGTATACCTCAACCTCGGATGAAAGCACAGATTCGGAATATGGCGCACTGACTTTTGTCGAACGCTGAACGCTGAACGCTGAACGCGAACGCTGAACGCTGAACGCTGAACGCTGAGCTAACTTCACACGAATATTGGTCGAATGTTGAACGCTGAAATGGAGTAGTAAAAATCATCAATATCATCTCGGGTGAGAAGGGTCGCCCAGATATTAGTGTTGTTAGATGTAAACGATTGGCAGTCGGTCGCATGAAGAATACACTTCTGGTGAAATCATAGATTCGGCATGTGGCACACTGAATGTTGACGAATGTTGAACGCTGAACGCTGAGATAACTTCATACGAATGTTGGTCGAATGTTGAACGCTGAGCTCGAGTAGTAAATATCATCAAAATCGCTTCATGCGACACGGAGTCGTCCAGATGTGAGTGTTGTTACATGTGGACGGTGGGCAGTTCGACGCCTGAAGACTACACCTCGGGTGAAAGCACAGATTCGACATAATATGTCTTTTCTCTTTCGCCCAAACACAGACTTTTGCCGAATGCTGAACGCTGAAAGCGAACGCTGAACGCCGATGAAAGCACAGATTCGGAATATGGCACACTGACTTTTGACGAATGTTGAACGCTGAACGCTGAACGCTGAGCTAACTTCACATGAATATTGGTCGAATGTTGAACGCTGAACTCGAGTAGTAAAAATCATCAATATCACTTCGGATGAGAAGGGTCGCCCAGACATGAGTGTTGTTAGATGTAAACGATTGGCAGTCGGTCGCATGAAGAATACACCCCGGGTGAAAGCACAGATTCGGCACGTGGCACGCTGCATGTTGACGAATGTTGAACGCTGAACGCTGAGCTAACTTCATACGAATGTTGGTCGAATGTTGAAGGCTGAACTGGAGTAGTAAAAATCATCAATATCGCTTCATGCGACACGGAGTCGTCCAGATGTGAGTGTTGTTACATGTGGACGATGGGCAGTTCGTCGCCTGAAGACTACACCTCGGGTGAATGCACAGATTCGACATAATATGTCTTTTCTCTTTCGCCCAAACACAGACTTTTTGCCGAATGTTGAACGCTAAACGCTGAACGCTGAGCGCGAACGCTGAACTCTGAACAACGAACGCCGATGAAAGCACAGATTCGAAATATGGCACACTGATTTTTGACGAATGTTGAACGCTGAACGCTGAGCTAACTTCACACGAATATTGGTCGAATGCTGAACTGGAGTAGTTCAAATCATCAATATCACATCGGATGAGAAGGGTCACCCAGATATGAGTGTTGTTAGATGTAAACGATTGGCAGTCGGTCGCATGAAGAATACACCCCGAGTGAAAGCACAGATTCGGCACGACGTGACACACTGAATGTTGACGAATGTTGAACGCTGAACGCTGAGCTAACTTCATACGAATGTTGGTCGAATGTTGAACGCTGAACTGGAGTAGTAAAAATCATCAATATCGCTTCATACGACACGGAGTCGTCCAGATGTGAGTGTTGTTACATGTGGACGATGGGCAGTTCGTCGCCTGAAGACTACACCTCGGGTGAATGCACAGATTCGACATAATATGTCTTTTCTCTTTCGCCCAAACACAGACTTTTGCCGAATGTTGAACGCTAAACGCTGAACGCTGAAATTACTTCACGCGAATGTTGGGCGAATGTTGAGCGCTGAGCTGGAATACATATATTCACCAATACCAATGTCGGCGAAAGGCGTTGAGTGTTGTTACATGTATTATTTTGTATACTACGGACACCCGGATAGTCGATTGCATGAAAGCTACCGCTCCGATGAATGCACCAATTCCACTTACGACCTACGGTTGTGTTCTCTCCCAACTATGGATATTGCGGAATGTTGAATGCTGGGATACTCAAAAACACCAATTAATGCCGCTATATATGCGGGGAGGGGGGGGGGGGGGGGGGTCTTTATTAGAGCGCTCGATTGCGTAAGTGCATCGATTGCCTTAGTGCATCCACCCTTCCGTGACCCAATGTCAGATGAGAATAGTCGTCGGCGGAAACTTTTCAGAAAATGTCCCTTTGAATCAGTAGTCCCACAAGGTACTGTCCTAGGATCTCTACTTTATACTTATGTCACAACAACGGCCCGCCTGACATCTTTAAATCAAGGGTTCGCATCTTTGCTGACGACTGCCTCTTATATAGAGAGAACAAAGCATCCGGGGGATGGGGTGGGGTGGGGGCTCCTGGGTTTGAGTGTTGTTATAATTATGTAGACTGCGGACACTCGAGCAGTCATTTGCACGAGGGCTCCCTCCTCCCAGCGATCATTGCACCGATCCCACATATGATCTAGGGATGTGTTCTCTTCAAACTCCAGATACTGCCAAATTTTGAACGCTGAATGCTGCGCACACAACATACGGAGGTTGGTTATTCGAATGTAGAACGCTAAGCTCGGATGCACAACGCCCGCAATTAATGCTGCGTTATATGCGGGAGGGTCGCCTATTTATTAGTCCATCGATTGCATAAGTGCATCGATTACATTAATGGAGCCAGCACTGGCTGAAAAAGTTACTGACGCAACGCAAGATAGGGGTAATGGTTGACAGAAACTATTAATAAATTTCCCGGTTGACTCAGGAGTGCCACAGGATACTGTCCTAGGTCCAAGCTTATTCTTATGCCACATTAACGGCCTGCATTACAGCGTTAAATCAAAGGTTTGCCTCTTCGCTGACGATTGCCTACTAATTAGAGAGATCAAAACATTTAGGGGGGGGGGGGGGTGGCGGGGCGCCTAGGTTTGAGCGTTGTTACAACTAGAGTTGGATACTCGGACTGTCGTTTGCGTGAGGGCTACCCCTCTCGGCGATGATTGCACCGATCTCACTTATGATCTATGGTTGTGTTCTCTTCAAACTCCAGATACTGTCGAAATCCAAATGCTGAGTGCTGCGCTCACTCCACACGAAGGTCATGCGAATGTTGAACGCTGAACTGGAATACTAAAAGTCACCAATATTGCTTCAGGCGAGAGGGGGTAGCCCAGATATGAGCGTTATTAGAAGTAGACGATGGCCAGCCGGTCCGATGAAAGGTATACCTCAACCTCGGATGAAAGCACAGATTCGGAATATGGTGCACTGACTTTTGTCGAACGCTGAACGCTGAACGCGAACGCTGAACGCTGAACGCTGAGCTAACTTCACACGAATATTGGTCGAATGTTGAACGCTGAAATGGAGTAGTAAAAATCATCAATATCATCTCGGGTGAGAAGGGTCGCCCAGATATGAGTGTTGTTAGATGTAAACGATTGGCAGTCGGTCGCATGAAGAATACACTTCTGGTGAAATCATAGATTCGGCATGTGGCACACTGAATGTTGACGAATGTTGAACGCTGAACGCTGAGATAACATCATACGAATGTTGGTCGAATGTTGAACGCTGAGCACGAGTAGTAAATATCATCAATATCGCTTCATGCGACACGGAGTCATCCAGATGTGAGTGTTGTTACACGTGGACGGTGGGCAGTTCGACGCCTGAAGACTACACCTCGGGTGAAAGCACAGATTCGACATAATATGTCTTTTCTCTTTCGCCCAAACACAGACTTTTGCCGAATGCTGAACGCTGAACGCTGAAAGCGAACGCTGAACGCCGATGAAAGCACAGATTCGGAATATGGCACACTGATTTTTGACGAATGTTGAACGCTGAACGCTGAGATAACTTCACACGAATATTGGTCGAATGCTGAACTGGAGTAGTAAAAATCATCAATATCACCTCGGATGAGAAGGGTCGCCCAGATATGAGTGTTGTTAGATGTAAACGATTGGCAGTCGGTCGCATGAAGAATACACCCCGAGTGAAAGCACAGATTCGGCACGTGGCACACTGAATGTTGACGAATGTTGAACGCTGAACGCTGAGCTAACTTCATACGAATGTTGGTCGAATGTTGAACGCTGAACTGGAGTAGTAAAAATCATCAATATCGCTTCATGCGACACGGAGTCGTCCAGATGTGAGTGTTGTTACATGTGGACGATGGGCAGTTCGTCGCCTGAAGACTACACCTCGGGTGAATGCACAGATTCGACATAATATGTCTTTTCTCTTTCGCCCAAATACAGACTTTTGCCGAATGTTGAACGCTGAACGCTGAACGCTGAATTTACTTCACGCGAATGTTGGGCGAATGTTGAGCGCTGAGCTGGAACACATATATTCATCAATACCAATGTCGGCGAAAGGGCTTTGAGTGTTGTTACATGTATTATTTTGTATACTACGGACACTCGGACAGTCGATTGCATGAAAGCTACCCCTCCGATGAATGCACCGATTCCACTTTCGACCTACGGTTGTGTTCTCTTCCAACTATAGATATTGCGGAATGTTGAGTGCTGGGATACTCAAAAACACCACTATATATGCGGGGAGGTGGGGAGGGGAGTGTTTGTATTAGTGCGCTCGATTTCATAAGTGCATCGATTGCATTAGTACATCCACCCTTCCATGACCCAACGTCAGGTGAGAGTAGTCGTTTGCGGAAACTTTTCAGAAAATGTCCCGGTTAAATCAGGAGTCCCACAGGGTACTATCCGAGGACCTCCACTTTATACTTATGTCACAACAACGGCCCGCCTGACATCTTTAAATCGAAGGTTCGTATCTTTGCTGACAACTGCCTCCTATATAGAGAGATCAAAGCATCCGGGGTGTGTGTGTGGGGGGGAGGGGGGGGGGGGGCTGTGTTTAAGTGTTGTTATAATTATGTAGACTGCGGACACTCGAGCAGCCGTTTGCACGAGGGCTACCACCTCCCAGCGATGATTGCACCGATCCCACTTATGATCTAGGGATGTGTTCTCTTCAAACTTCAGATACTTGCGAATTTTGAACGCTGAATGCAGCGCTCACAATATATGGAGGTTATTCGAATGTTGAAGGCTGAACTCGGATGCACAACGCCGCCAATTAATGCTGCGCTATATGCGGGAGGGGTCGCCTATTTATTAGTTCATCGATTACATAAGTGCATCGATTACATTAATGCAGCCACCACTGGACTATGAATTTGCCATTTTGGAATGCAATGGGTGAACGAAAAGTTTCAGCGCGCTGAAGGTGCACAAGGACGATGTGGGATTTAAATCCCTTGCGACCCGAATGACTTTCTTTGCTTTATAACTTTATTTGCTTACGAATTCACGAGAGTCGGAAGCGAGAACCAATAATTTATTTTGTTTGAGTGTGCGCACTGGCAGTAGAGTAAAGGATGCAGATCTCCGAGAACCTCGAACTGGAAAATGATTAGCGGCGTGAACCCCGTTCCTAGTTCAATGTGAATCCCGTTCCTAGTTCCTAGTTCAGTGTGAATCCCGTTCCTAGTTCCCAGTTCCTGGTTCCTAGTTCAGTGTGAATCCCATTCCTAGTTCCCAGTTCTTAGTTCAGTGTGAATCCCGTTCCTAGTTCCTGGTTCCTAGTTCAATGTGAATCTCGTTGCTAGTTGCTAGTTCCTAGTTCCCAGTTCAATGTGAATCCCATAACGAGTTCCTAGTTCCTAGTTCAATGTGAATCCCGTTCCTAGTTCCTAGTTCAGTGTGAATCCCGTTCCTAGTTCCCAGTTCCTGGTTCCTAGATCAGTGTGAATCCCATTCCTAGTTCCCAGTTCCTAGTTCAGTGTGAATCCCGTTCCTAGTTCCTAGTTCCTGTGTCCTAGTTCAATGTGAATCTCGTTGCTAGTTCCTAGTTCCCAGTTCAATCTGAATCCCATATCGAGTTCCTAGTTCCTAGTTCAATGTGAATCCCGTTACTAGTTCCTGGTTTCTAGTTCAGGCGTATAATGATTACCATCAATATACTTTAGGTCTAGTGGAGTATATAACCAAAACCCCTTGGTATGCGCCAGTCGACCTAATTCAAATAGAGGTCAGCATGGGATATTATCTTAGTCTTTAGTAAAATAAGTACTAGTTCCTAGTTCAATATGAATCCCGCTCCTAGTTCAATGTGAATCCCGTTACTAGTTCCTAGTTCCTAGTTTAGACTTAGAATAATTATCATAAATATACTTTAGGTCTAGTGGGGTATATAACCATAAACCCCTTAGTATGCGCCAGTCGACCAGAGGCCGGCATGGGACATTATCTTGGTCTTTAGCAAAATAAGTGAAGTTGTCCTCATTCGAACAGGACGAGTTTTTGTCCCTATGCCCGGTGGTCGCCCCCGCACGACCAACGCGTTCTCCGGCGAGAATCAAGCAAGACGAGTTTTATAATGCCCGGAAAATTATCTCTAAGCTAGCGGGATCTCCAGCGAAAATCTGTCTCTATAGGACTAGTGCCAGGCAATTGTCCCTCGACTAGTGACGATCTCCGGCGACAATCCCCCTAGAGGCTAGCATGAAAATTTATCTGAGTGTTTAGCAACCAGCCATGAATATCAAGGAAAATCTGTCTCTGGTAAAATCGCTATTAGATCAGAAAACCAACCAGTAACTCATTCCTAGTTCCTAGTTCAACAGGACGAGTTTTGTCGCTATGTCCGGCGGTCGCCCCCGGACGAGCATCGAGTTCTGCGGCAAGAGTCGAGCAGGACGAGTTTTATAATGCCCGGAAAATTATCTCTAAGCTATAGGGGGATCTCCAGCGACAATCTGCCCTTATAGGACTAGTGCCAGGCAATTGTCTCTCGACTAGCGACAATCTTCGGCGACAACCCCCCCCCCCCCCCCCCCAGAGACTAGCATGAGAATTTATCTGCGTGTTTAGCAACCAGCCATGAGTATCAAGTAAAATCTGTCTCTGGTAAAATCGCTATTAGATCAGAAAACCAATCAGTAACTCATTCCTAGTTCCTAGTTCAACAGGACGAGTTTTGTCGCTATGTCTGGCGGTCGCCCCCGGACGAGCATCGAGTTCTCAGGCGAGAGTCGAGCAGGACGAGTTTTGTAATTCCCGGCAAATTATCTCACACCTAGCGGGGATCTCCAGCGACAATCTGTCACTATAGGACTAGTGCGAGGCAATTGTCCCTCGACTAGCGACGATCTCCGGCGACAATCCCCCTAGACGCTAGCATGAGAATTTATCTGCGTGTTTAGCAACCAGCCGTGAGTATCAAGTAAAATATGTATCTGGTAAAATCGCTATTAGATCAGAAAATCAACCAGTAGCTCATTCCTAATTCAACAGGACGAGTTTTGTCGATATGTCCGGCGGTCGACCCCGGACGAGCATCCAGTTCTCCGGCGAGAGTCGAGCAAGACGAGTTTTGTAATATTCCCGGCAAATTATCCCTAACCTAGCGGGGATCTCCAACGACAATCTGTCCCTAGGACGAGTGCCAGGCAATTATCACTAGGCTAGCGGCGATCTCCAGCGACAATCCCACCGGGGAGCATCTCCGGCGACAATCCGCCCGTTGAAGAATGCCCGTCTGTGGTCCCAAGGCTAGCGTCGATCCCCGGCGACAATCTGCCCGTAGAATGGTGTGCTCGACAAATTGTCCCTAGACTTGTGACAATCCCTAGCGACAATCATCCCTAGATTTGATGCCTAGGAGTACCTCCGGTGACGAAGGGCTGTCCGGCTGTAGTTTAAAGGATAGCTCCGATCTCCGGCGACAAACTGTCCTAGAAAGAATGCCTGGCAATTGTCCTAGGTTATCGACGATCTGCAGCGACAATCCACCCGAAGAACCGCCAGCAACCTACCATGGGGTACCATGTCAAATCCGTCTCTAGTAAAATCGCTATTACATCACAAAACTAACCAGTAACTCGTTCCTAGTTCCTAGTTCAATGTAAATCCCGTTACTAGTTCCTAGTTCCTAGTTCAGACTTAGAATAATTACCATCAATATACTTTAGGTCTAGTGGAGTATATAACCAGGAACCCCTTGGTATGCGCCTGTCGACCTAATTCAAATAGAGGCCAGCATGGGACATTATCTTAGTCTTTAGCAAAGTAAGTCAAGTTGTCCACATTCGAACAGGACGAGTTTTGTCGCTATGCCCGGTGATCGCCCCCGGACGACCTGCGGGTTCTCCGGCGAGAGTCGAGCAGGACACGTTTTTTAATGCCCGGCAAATTGTCCGTAGGCTAGCGTGGATCTCCAGTGACAGTCTGTCCCTAGGACGCGTGCCCGGCCTACCTATTCAGCGGGGATAGAGCGCTATAGAAGCGCTATTATTATTATTATTGTTATAAATCAATCTCTCGTAAAATCGATATTAGATCAGTCAGCTTACCGAGAGAACCATTGCACTGAAGTTAGGGGGCGCGGTGGCTCAGTTGGCAGAGGTGCAAGCTGCAAGCCGAGAGGTCCTCGGTTCGAATCCCACCTGCGGCAACCGCGTTGTGTCCTTGGGCAAGACACTTCACCCCGTTTGCCTACATGGGGGCACGATGACGCTGTGTACTGAGGCGTACTGCACGTCGATGGTGCGCATGTCTTCAACCAATCTAACCCTGCCTGTGCTGCGGTGCAGAGTTCAGAGTTACGATGTTGGAGAGCTGACAGCTGCTCGTCGTTGCTCGGTGGTTCTCTCCGGGTACTCCGGCTTCATCCACCCGTAAAACTGTCACGGTCACGATTAGCCATTGTGCATAAGAATGTGACCTTAAACACCAATAAATAAATAAATTGCAATGAAGTTGCTCTTTACACACCACAAAATCTCTGCTTAGTCACACGGATGAAGGCAAAGTAACGGTATTGTCTCTATTAGACCTATCAGCAGCATTTGACACAATTGATGAGCAAATACTTCTTGAAAGACTTCAGACTACTTTTGGAATCACAGGGAATGCCCTCGAGAATGTGGCTTTCATCATATCTCACTGAAAGATATCAAACTGTCAGCACAGGTGGCTTGCTCTCTTGCTCTCAGAAACTCCAACTTGGTGTCCCACAAGGCTCTGTTCTTGGCCCTGTACTCTTTACATTGTACACTCAAACCCTCTCGCCAATAATTATCCAACATGGTTGTGACCATCAAAAATATGCTGATGATACCCAAATGTCTGAAACCTTGAATGCCTGACAATTTTGACGAATCACCGCAAGCTGTTGAAAATTGCTCCAAATCTGTTAAACAATGGATTATTTGAAATAGACTGAAATTAAATGATGACAAGACAGACGTCACATTGATAGGCACACACTCAAAAGTCACCCCACTCCTTAAGTATCACTTGACAGTTGGTAATTCAATCACCCCTTTAAAGAATGTGTTGAGAACCTCGGGGTTCGTAGTGACTC